>JAWVGU010000041.1:0-247620 GCA_037039885.1 Miamiensis avidus
CCCTTCTCCCAACCCCAACCCCAACCCAACCCCACCCCAACCCCAACCCCAACCCCAACCCCAACCCCAACCCCAATTATATAATGAAATATTAATTAAAAATAATTATAACTTCAAATTAGTTATTTCTATTAATTTTTAAGTTAGTAATATTTCGAAGTATATTTTATTATTAAAGGTTGTATATTCATATTTTTTTAATTAAATTAAATACTAAAAAATTAACATTATAATATATTTTATTTGAGACTATTATTTCATCAAATTAGTTTATTATTATTATTGAATATACTACTCCTCACAAAATGAAAAAAATAATAATAAAATAAACGAAATAAAATTAATCAAAATCAGAGAGAAAAAATAAATAAAAGCGGGGTTTATATTAATAATAAATAGTTAAAATGAAAAAATAAACCAAAGATCAGGCTGTTTGCCATAGCCCTCCTTCAAACAGTAAATAAAAGAATGATTTTCCTATTGTAGATTTAAATACTGTTAGTTAAGTAGAGGGAGATGAAGCAAGTTAAGAGGAAAAAATAACTGTAAATTATATTAATACTATACAAACTCAGAATAATAATCATAAAGTGAGTCTATATTGGCAGAATGTATAAATTAAGAAATATCAAAGAAATATAAGAAACACAAAGAAAAAAACCAATTAAAAAATATGGCAGGAAAAAAATTAAAAAAATTGAAATTTTATTTAGCTAAGAATACAACAAATATAGAATTTTTACTTATTTTAATGATGGTATCTCTTATTTCATTATAAGGATAAAAATTATACAGCTACTAATGCAATTATAATAATTTTATTAATAATTAAAATATGTAATAATCCTATGCTAATATTCAAAATAAAGAAAAAAATGAGAGTTAATTTACAATTCCTGAAATGGATATCATTATTCAAAATCTTGATTAATAACACTAGCAATAGTTAGATGGTTTAATATTAGAAGGAAAAAAACTGTATTTTTATATGGTTTTGTATATACTTATATTTGCTGTAATACTCCTTTCTAGGTATTCTAATGGAGTTAAATTCAGTGCACTTGTAAAAGAGCATATCAAAAAACTGTAAAAAGTTGATGAAAAAATTAAATTGAGTGATGAAAAAATTTACAAACTAGAACATAAATTGTTGCATGAAAAGGAAAATAAATATTAATGCAGTGCAATTCAACTTCTATGGGAAATAATTGGGGTGAATAGTTTTAAAAAAATACTGAAATCAACAATTCACATTAGTATCATAACAATTACTAATACTCTTAACCGAAATAAAGAATTTTTCCGATGGAATATGCCAAATTAGAATATTAGAGTATCTAATAGTAATAAGGATAAAATAACTCTATACAAGTTCCATTGCCCTTTATAAATAATTCAAATATGTGCTTTTAATAATTTCAAGGAGAAAACTAATTTAATAACAATTTTGGATAAGATTATTTACAATAAAATAATAGAGATTCTAATAAAAATAAGCTAAAATGTCTTAAATGTATGGATGGAAGAAGAAAAATTAATTAGTATATGCTTTGCACAAAATGTGCATGTGTTATTTGCTAACAGAGAACTTCTTCTTTTTAAAATGATAAATGTGATATATGTGATAATATTTAAAATAAAACACAAAAAAAGAAATAGTAAAATTTAAATAAAAATGACGTTTTAAAGGAAAATAATAAGGATTATTGTAATATGGAAAATTAAAAAGTAAAATCTAGATAATAGGATAATACAACAAAAAAAAAATAATATTATGATGTATGATTATAAGATTTTATATTTATGATATATTTACTTAAAAATTATATTACTATTATATATATATAACTTTTTATATATTTGTTATTACTAAACTTTTGTTTTTCAAAATTATTTATTTATATTAGTTATTACTTTTATGTAATACTAATAAATTACTCTTATCTTTTGATAGTAAAATATTCATTATAAATGTATAATAAATATAGTATATTGTTTGTCTAGTATATTATTATTTTAATTTATTTTATAATTTTCATTATTAGTAATTAATATTTAAATTATAATATGTCTAATATTTTTATTTCAATTTCAATATTTTAATATATTTTATTTTAATATTTAATCTCATAATAATATCTTTATATAAGTATTTTGCTCGAATAATAATATATAGTATTTATTAATGTTATTATATATTTAGTTTTAATTATTATATTATATTATATTATATATTGGATTTTTTAATATTTCATTCAAAGTGAATAAGAAAATGATATAATGTATTTGTTAAATACAAATAATCTGAAATTCAATTTTAGAGAAATAACCATTAAAAAGCTAAAATGAATATTCAGTATATCATTAGTAGAGATTTAAAAACTATTATATTCACTCTGTCTGAAGTCATTTGCATCATTAAGTTTTATTTAAAAAAGAGAAATTTATTATTTTTTTTCTTTCTAATTAATGTATTTTTACTTTTAATTATTTTTGAATATTATTCAAATTTTTTTTATGTTTGTATTAATATAAATAATTTAATTAATAATAGCTTCCCTCCTCTGAAATTTTTAAAATTATTCCAATAAACTTAATAATAACAGTCATATTAATAAATATATGTATTTTCTATCACATTAATAATAGGAATAAAATATAAATTATAAAAATCAATTTTATTATTTTTCAGATTTAAGTTTATTTTACTCCAATTCTATAGTTTATAATAGTTTTCTTGAATTGTCTGTCAGCTTAAAATATAATCATATAATTAGAGAATTATAATGAATGAATATTAAATTTATTAATTTATATAGTTTTATTTTATTTGTTTTAATAAATAGTAAACTAAATAATAGTTTGTTTAATAAAATATTTACTTTTTGAAACGCAGATTCTGATTCATTGATCATTCTATCATAATCTCTTAAGGCACTTTCTTTTTCTTATATTAATCCTTGCAAATATTATTATTCTCTTTACATCTTACTATATTCTATTTACATTTCATTAACAATAGTTCTTTCTTCCATTAATTATCTTAGGGCATATTCTCGCTCATCTTTAATACCTTAAATACTTCTTTTCAAATTTATTAAAGTTGAATCATAATTTAAATCTGATTGCATGATATTTTTAATAATAAATCAATAATCTATAATATCGAATTGTAGAATGAAAATGCTATTTTAACTAATGTTTTTTTTTTAAAATTCTAAGATTTTAAATAATATAAAGCTTAATATTATTTTATGATAAATGTTATGTTTATTAAAAATTAAAATATTATTAATAAATAATGTTTTATCATTTAATCTATTTATCATTATTTGTATATTATATATAGAAAAAACTAATAATACATTTTTATTAAAAATTTATAGACCTATTTTAAAGTTTCTTAATAAAAAAAAAAATTATAATTTAATAAAGAAATAAAAAAAATCCTTAAATAATGGATTATAAGTAAGTTAATTAGGCGGAAAATAGCGTTAAAAAAATAAAAAGAACCAGAGAATATATTAGTTTCAACTGGAATAAATACTATCCATATTTAGCCTTTCCTGCTCAAGGATTAGCATCTTTTTTTCTTTTGATATACGTATATATTAATATAACAGGTAGAAAAAAATAAAAAATACATTAAGAAATATAAGCAATAATTAAATTGAATAAATTTATTTTTCTGTTAAATTTATTTAATAGAATTCGAAAATAAGTATGAAGTTCACGGAATTAAGAAAGGTTATTTTGGATTTTATTAGGTATTAGTTTTAATTTTTATAAAAATATATTTTTTAATAAATGTTAAATGAATTTCCTAGGATGTGTAAGATAGTTAATGGAGATCTTTTTAAGGTGGGTTTAAAGAAATATTTATTGTAGCTTCAATTTTTTAGGTAATAATTAAAGTACAATTTTTTAATAATACTATTGTATGAAAAATATTTGAATCTTCAGGTGTTAGCAGGTGGCTTAGGAATTAATGTGAAGAAAATAATGATATAAGCAAATTAATTTGGTTTAATTTATTATTTGGTATGGGATTTGCAGGATATCTATTCCATATAGGAATAATTTACTGGTTGATAGAAACTTTATTTAGTTTTTTATTAATAAAATTATTTGTTAAATCCCGTTTCTTTCCTTTTATTATGTAAAAAAAAATACATATAAATATATGTATATTTATTATTAATCTTTTTAATTTATATTTTAAATAAACTTTATATAAATTAAATAGATGGGGGTCTTAATTGATAATATTATATTTCAATGAGATGAAAGATGGGTATGGATTTAAATGGATAAGTTAAGACACTGAATCCATATGGCACTAACTAGACAGAGACATGCATGATGGATCAGAAATAAGATGGCATGTTATGTATAATTTAACAGTTCTGAAAGTTATTAGTTTTGGAATGGACCAATTTTGGTCAGCTAAAAATAAAGTCAAGTTCAATAAAAAAGTATTTATTTATATATAAAATATAAAATTATATTATTTATTTTTTCATGTATTTAATTTTTAAAAATAATATTCATAAAAGGATCATAAGTGCCCCTAATGTGACAATAATGAACTATGCTATAAAGCGAGATAAGAATAAAACATCGATTTACAAAATTTTACTCTTGTTAACTATTTAGCTTATATTGTATATGCTCCTTTATTCATTGCAGGACCCATAACTACATTCAATGCCTGGATTTCCCATGTTAAAAGAAAACAAACACTTTACAAAAAGCCCGATTTAATTAAATATGTATGTAGAAATATTTTTATTTTAATTACTTTTGAAATATATACTCATGTATGCCATGCTTTTGCCATACTAACCAATAAAAACAATGCATTATTCTATAAAGAAGCTAATATGATGCTACTTGGAGCCACAGGTATTATTTCTCTAGTATTTATTTGGTACAAATTTGTATCGATTTGGAGAATTTTTAGAACTTGGGCTTTGCTGGACGGATTTGATACACCTGAAAATATGAATAGGTAAGTGGACTAGTTTGATTGCATTTTTTTCTTAAAAATTGAATTGAAAATAATAAATTAATTAGATGTATGCTCAATAATTATTGCTTTGAAGGATTTTGGAGAAGTTGGCACAGATCTTTTAACTAGTGGCTAATTAGATACATATTTATTCCCTGTGGAGGAAGCAGATACAAAGCATACAATATTTGGGTTGTTTTCACTTTCGTAGCTGTATGGCATGACATTAGCATGAACCTTATAGTTTGGGCTTGGGTTATTTGCTTGGCCTTAGTTCCCGAAATGGCATGCAAAGCATTTTTTGGATAAGCTAAATATAATTATCTTTGGAAAACGAAAAGTTTTAAGTAATATAATAAAAAATATATTTAATTAATTAATTAAGATGAGATATTTAAAAATTAAAAATTATTTAATTTTATAGATTTTTATGTGGATTAGCTGGAGGAATTGATATTACTTTGATGGTATTTGCCAATTTAGTAGGATTTGGTAATTAATACTTGTTTTATTATAGAAATATACAAATTAACATTTATATGAAATTATAAGGAAATGGTAAAGATGGAGTTGAATAAATTATGTTAAAACTCTTCACATTTGAGGGTAAATCTATTTTTTTTTTCCATTTTTATAGTTTCAATTATTAAAACTATTTTTTTAAAATTTGAAGGATTATTAAGTTATTTTAAAATGGTTGTGATTTTAACCCCCCATGCTGTTTGTTAATTTTGGATAAGGGATAAAGAAGCACGGCAATAATAACAATTAGGATATTGATTAGTATATATGTATTATATTAATAATAACTGTTTAAAATAGAACAAAAAAAATTTTTTTTAATAAATTTTGAACTTGCATACATACATCATAAACTTACTCTTAAAGATTAAAATACTTTATTAATTACATAAATTAGATTATTAAATATATTAAGTTATTTTCTTATTGTAATAAATATATAGATAATTAGTATCAAACATTAAATATTTTCTTATATATTTATTAACTCACTCACTCATAGTTTGTCAATCAATGAGATTGGTTTTATAAATATTCTTGGTATTATTTTTATCCTTCCTATAAATTACTGTCAAGTTTCTTTTACTATTCTTCGGACAATAATTTAATAAGTTCACCGAACATATTGGGATTTGATTATTTAAGTTAATTAATTTTTTCCTATAAATTGACTAATTCATCAACTTCGTCCATAGGGGAGTCATATTTATCATTGTATTCGGCCTTGTCAAAGAAATCGGTGTCTATGTCTTCATCTCCATCATCATCGTCATCAGAATATGATTCTCTTAGTTCTAGGGTCATAGTAGACAAGAATACCAATCCCTCCATAATCAATTTGAAGACGGACAAGATAGATTGAGGAACCTTGTCTTAAGGAATTGTTAAGATGTTAGTGAGTCCCATTAACATTTTTTGCACTTCTAAATCATCGTTGTTCTTGGGTTTTTTGTTGTTGATAATTGTTTCAAGCATGGTGGCAAAGAGTTCTTGAGTACATTGTAACTATTCTAATTATTCAATGACTAAATTGACGTCGTAAATCATGCAGGTACAGAGAACTACGTAAGCTTATTTTTTGTACATTTTGAAGTTGACTGACTTTAAAGATTGCACGGTCATTTGGATTATTTTCACTACTACTTCTCTGATGGCATTATTTGAGAAATTGTTCTCCACGAAGGCCAATAAATAGTGCAAAATATTACTCATATCTATTTCATCTTCGGATTTTATTCCGGTTTCAATGACAGCCTATATGGTCATAAACATGAGTTGAACGAAAGATCTTTGGAAGAAATCTTGAGCTTTTAGGAAGGTGTTGATATCTCTTTGAATGAAGTTTTTGAAGCAAGGAAGAAGTTTGGAAGTAAATTCGACACCCCATCCAGATCTAACACTTTAAAGGGTTAATTATTATTTTTCACTTAAGACAGTGAGTTGCTCTATATTTAATTCATCAGGGAGTCCAATAACCTGATTTATAAATGAATTAATAATAAGAAAATAGCTTGTAATATAATTTTTATTACCAAGTAAGATAAGGCAACAAAAAGAAGTATAATTCTTCAGAAATTTAAGGGGTTTTTTTAATGATCAGAGCTAACATATCAAGCCCTTCTTCAATATAGTCTGATTCTTCTCCTAAGGTGAAGTGAATTACGGGAGTAAGCATTTTTTCTAATTCAGGATAAATGCTGGGTTACAAATTTTAACTTAAAATCTTATTGATAGCATTCAAACATCCAGCAGCAGCAAATTCTCCTATATAAGAGAAAAATCAGTATAAAATTTATAATAAAATTTTTTAAATTACCTTCTCCATACATTTCATCATTTTCCTCTTCTTTTTCATCGTATCTATAGAAGGCTTCAATAAGAGAATATACAAGTCCAATAGAGAAATCTTTGATTTCTTCTCCAAAGTTACCGATAATACCTTAATATTATAAATGAATTTTAGCTTTAGTGAAATACTTTATAATAGTGGTATATTTGATTATTAATTATATCTTAAAATACCTTCTAAGGCGTGAACCAAATCTTCATTGTCTACTTCTTCCATTAACTTTAAAAAGATTTCAACAATACTTTTGATTTCGCTTCTAATAATATCCTTTGATATTTTTTATTGTAAAAATTTGTTTAAAGCAACCCCAGCTTTGGTTCTGATAATCAAATTTTTATCTTAGATGGACTGGCAAAGGAATTGGGTGACCTATTTAACAGTTTCTTAATTTTTGAATTGTAACCCTCCGTAAATTCCATAGACCCAACAAACTCTGGCTCTAATATAGGGAGCAGAATTTTAAAACAAGGGTAAGACGTAATGTTCCAATAATTATTCGACTTAAGATTTCAACTATTCATTTGCAATAATTTAGCTGTACAGTTCTCCAAACGCCCAGCTATAATGTAATAAAAAGCATTAATATTTAAAATGCATTGATATTTATTGTTTTCATTTACATAATTCCATCTCTTTATTAAAGGGAAAGAGGGTGACCAAATATTTAACCAGATTGCAAAGTTTGTAAATAGAATTGAGTAATTTCTATTAAATGTCTGCTGTTATTTAATTTGGCAATAGTTTCTATTAAATCCATGGCTCCATTTTTGGGGTTAAACATTGTTTGGCTGAAATCTTCTTCTTTTCTCATAAATTCAATGGGATCATTTTAGAAGAGATTTATGTCTCTCTAGGTTAGGGCAGTTAGAGGAACGCAAATCTATTTTATTTTTTTGGTTAATTTACATAATTATAAATTGATATTGCGCCATTTAAAAAAATTACCTTGACGGCCAAATTGGTTAAATTGGGAGTCAAATATTCTACAAATTCTTTAACTCTCAAACTCATTTGAATGTATCTCATGGAGAAGTGAAGAGTGGGTAAAGAAATAAATTCTTCCAATGAAGTGTTTAGGGTTCTCAAAAACATATCAATCAATGGTTATCCATAAGTTTATTTGAAATGGGAAGACAATCCCTTGGAATTTTTACCTTCAAGCTTGTCATTAGAGTATTTTTATACGAATCTTAAAAAAATTAAAAAATAGCATATTTTATATAAAATACTATTTGGTACCTCATCAGGATTTTGGAAACACTCTTTTTGTTTTTCCAGAAAATGACTTTTCCTAATTAAATAATTTCCTATTCGGTAGTAGGCATAACTCTGTATTTTTAGTCCATTTCGTATTAGTAGAGAAGAGTAAACAGGTTGAGCCAGTCTGTTAATTTACTGAAATCAGAGAAGTAGACGGGTAATTCTAGGTTGACTGATATGTAGAAAATTTTCAAGATTTTTTAAATTAATACGGCGGTATTTTCATTGAAATTAGCCCAAATTTTAGAGGCCAGTTAAATAAGAATTGGGAAAGTGGTATTTACAATGTCTTCTAAAGGGGCTCTGTCATTGTCTCCGATTTGATATTCGAAAACCTAAACAATGTTTTTAAGAGCAATCAATCCTCCAAATAGGCAGTTAAAGTCATCTTATTCTAAAAAATAGCAGTGTTAATTGGAATCGATATAACTATTATAAGAAAAAAAAACAATTTTACGTAATTTAGCAACGATTTAGTTAATGATGTTTTCCCAGTTTTTAGGGAAATCCTAACTGGCAATCAAATAGAATATCTTTTCGTAGGTTTTGTACAATTTTCTTGTGCTGGCGACTCTTATAATTGCTTCCAATATGTTTGATTTGATTTCATTTTTATCTTCTTCGGATATTCCAACATTTTACTCAGTAGTCTTGATTATAAAAAAAAATAGTTTAAAAAAAAAAAGATCTAAAAATGAAAAATTTAATTTTTAATCAAATTCGTTTTACTCTCCATTTCTTTTCAACCAACCCTTTAAATGTTGTTATGGCGAATTATCTGATATTTAAATCTAGGTCTTCTTTGTCGATGAGTACCATAAGACACGAACAAAATTTAGGTGTCATTTTATTTTGATCAATGAATTCTTATCCCTTGGCAAGGGAAGCTTGGTTTCCTGATAAAACCATTTTGTATGCTTCAATGAGTTGATTTTAAAGTTGGTCCATAATTTTTCTTTTATTTAGATTATTTATTTTATTTTTTAATGATGTGGTTAAGGTAATAAAAAGATGGAATAGAGCTTTTTGGTTTTTTTTTTTTTTAATTTTGCTTTAAAAATATTTAGGAATATCCCTTTTTTCTGTATTTTTATTTTTAATTTGTTTGATTATCTTCAGTGAGTGATAACTAAAAGACAATTATTTTGCATACATATATATTTATATAAGTTTATAATATAAAAACACAGCAAAATAATAATAATAGCCAAATAATAATTTTGTTTCCCTCATTTTTATATTCCTTCTTCCCATTTATATTTTATTAATTAATTATTAATAAATTTATGAATCAGTTCTTCTTCATTGTTTCTATTTTATTAATAATTGCAAATCATATCTTCTATGTAAAACAGCAAATTTTTAATAACAGAGTTAATTAATTTTTAGCTTTATAGAATGGAGTAAAACAAATAAATTTTAATTTTAGAGATTATATATACTTTAAAAATTAATAAAATAACTAATTATTATTAATATTTTTTTATTATTTCAAATTTATATTCCTCTGGCAGCTTTTTGCAATGAACTTTTTGCTTTTCTGTAGGAAAGTTCTGCTATTTCTATTTTTCTTTTAAGATTCTTGATTGCATACAATTCTTCTTATTCTTATTTTTTAATTCTAAATACCCCATGGTATCTAAAGCGATTTCTCCTTCCTTTCCCTTTTGGGCATTTTCCATTTTATCTTTATCAAATTTGAGTTGTCTCTTTTTGCTATCAAGTTGATGGATCAAACTCATTATACCTAAATAAAAATTGATTGATTGATTGATTGATTGATTGATTGATTGATTGAATTTTATTTAATATTAATAGTAGATCGATTAATCACCCTATCTGGTTTCTTCGGTTTTCGTTATGGTTTTTTTCTTCTCAGCGATTTCTGCAATTAAATTTCTTGATATGGACTCCTATTCGTTTAGCATTGTTTTTTCATCCAACAAAATCGATGATATTTTACCAGTGGAAATCTTCAAAGAAAGCAATTTTTTATTTTTCTCATCTATTTCCTTTACATATTTTTTGTTTTCAATTTACAGTTGGTGAAAATCAATAAATTTCAAATCGTCTCCCATTTCTTCCTTTTTAATAATCTGTCCATTGGTTTTAAATATTTAACCCTCATAAGTCTACTTTTTGCTTTTAAGTTTTTCAATTTCTGCATCTTTGGCTCTCAACTTTTCTTCGAAATATTTCACAATTCTTTCAGCTTCAATCTTCCCGGTCCTCTAGTTTTCTCCCCCAATCAAAATTTCTCTCTTTTTAATTAATGTATTTTAAAATGTAACAGAATATATGAATATTATCGCCGCAATAAAACGAATTGAAATTTAACTATTAAATACCTAAAATTCAAATGCATCTTTTCTTATCGCAGTAATAGCCATATCTGTTTCCTCCAAAATAGCTCTAAGGGTTTCTAAAATCGAATCGGATTTAATTCTACCTTCATCAATATTTTTCTTAAGGGCTTCAGATTCGAATTAGGCTATTTCAAATTTTTCAGCCTTTGTTAGTAACTTTAATTCCTATACCTGTCCTTTCTTTTTTACTTTTACTAATTTTTGAAATTTAAAAAAGAATTTAATAATAATATAACTAACATCTTAAACTTCTAAAGCAATAGGTAAAATCGCATTTAAAAGTCAATTTCATTTCAAAAATGACAATATTATATATTTTACTTTTTTATCTTCCTATTCCCCATCTTTATCTTCTTCTTTTTAATTTCTAATTAAATACGATTCGAAGAGTAAATTTTCTCTTCTAATTTCTTCCATCTCTTTATATAATTTTTCCAATTTTTGTGACAATTTTTCAATCATTAAGAGTTCTTACTCCTCTTCTGTCATATTGTTATCGTAGTTATCATTCATTGCTTCTCCAAATTATATTTCTTTTCCCTTTAATACTAATGCTGAATATGTTTATAAATGGGTTTTGTTGTAATTATTTGTTGAATCTGTTTCACAGTTCTATTTTTTAATGTAATTGTGTTTATAATTTTTATTATTAACAATATATATTATTATTATCTGAAATTAAAAAACAAAATATACTTCATATTGAATTTATTGTAGTGGAATTAATAAAATGAAACACACGGTTTTCCATTACTAAGTTATCTCCAAAAAAATCTATCTAATTAAAAGAAACATAATTTTGAATAAAAGAGAAATTTAAAAAAGATAATTTTATAGAAACTTAAATTTATAAAATTGAAATATGCAAAATTAATATAGTATATAATTTGTTAGATATTAAATATTTTTGGTATTTAATTTTTATTTCAATTTTCTTCCAAATCTGAATCCCACATTCTAGTTTTTATTTAAGTAATTATTACAGCTAAATAAAAATATATAATATGTCATACCTAGGATCTAACTATTCTTCGTCGTCTAAATAATCTTGATAATAAGGCTAATCCATTCTGAAAAATAAGTTAAATAATTAATACAATAATATATAGAAATTTCATTTATATTTATTTATTTTAGTAATTAATATTTTTGATTTACATATATTGATCTCCCACGTATTAATTTTCATACTCCTCCATACTTTCAATCCACTGTCTGTTGAATTCATAGAATTTTCTTTCCCTAACGGATTCGGTCAACTCTGGGTTATATTCCTTTCGGTAGATAATTTTATATTTCGATTTAATTAAAAATGGCATATTTTATTATTTATTTATTTGTTTACTCTTAATATGTCAAGTAAGTCATCGTTAATTTTTCTAACTTTAAGATTTCTGTCTTAAATATTGTTTAAAAGGGTTTCCATTACGTTTTCTGAATTAAGAATAAATTTAATTCCGATTTTGTGATATAAAAATTGATAAATTGCATAAAGTGTTTGAGTAATAAATTCATCGTCATCTCCCTTTTCAATTAGGAGATTACACATTATCATGAGCATTTTTTTTTCTAATAAATGAATATTAAGACCAGGATTCATATTTTTTAAAAGTTTGATTTTTACCAGCCAACTGTTCACAACATTTAGCGTCTTCACATATAGAACTTACTAGCATTATTGTTTCCAAAATGATATCGTCATCCACATTGGTCGTCAAATTGTTAACTAAAAAATCCATGAAGGTGGGAGATTTTATTACATCTTGCCATCTTTCTTTGAATTTTATGTTTGCCAATACTCCAATAAGTTCAATTTTTAAATCATCATTTCTTTATTCTTTAATCGACATTTTGATCATAGGGTTTATAAATTTCTTTAATAAAAAACGATTGATGTTATCATATTTAATTAAAATTTTAAAGAATAATTTAATCCTCAATTAATTACAATAATAGCTTCGTGAATTTCCGAAGATTCGGCATACATAGCCACATTTTTTATAAATTTAAATAATGTGATGTCTTAATTTTTAAAGGCTCTGTCAATAGATTATTTGATTTCTTCTTCCGTCAAGAGTTCTGCATTTCTCCTGTTGGCTGCTAAATTTACTCCTAGAGAAATAAGTTCTCTTCCTATTAACGGTTTAGGGAATCTAATCATCAATTTTATCACCTAAAACATAAATAAATAAATAAATAAAATATGTAGAAAATTAATATTTTTATTTCTCAAATGCGAAATATACTTACAATACTCATACAATCTGTATAAGAAAATGTGTCTCTAATACTTTCGTCTAAGGATAAAAGATATAACAAAATAATGGAAACAAATCTATAAAATAATAATTTTATAATTTTATGTCAAAAATAATATTTATTTTATCTATTCTAGATTGATAAATAGATACCTACAGTTCGGAACATTTAAAAATTCTACTATTTTAGGAATGTAGCCCGCCTTTTCTATAGCTTTTCTCATACCTTCATCAAATGAAATGTTTTTCATAACTCCTAAAGATAACTACAATAAGACATTATTGTTGCATGTGAAAAATCTGCCTAGCTTACTTACTATACCTTCTTCTAACTGAAAAAAATTGATACAAATTTTAATAAATACAGTTAATTTTATTGTTAATTTTACCATTTGATCTTTGTTTTCTTGAATAATACTGAGCTTTCTTATAAAAAGCAAAACGACAATTAATAAATGGAAATCGTTTCTTTCTAATAGCTTGGTCAAGTAGGGTATGATTTTTCTTTTTTTCATTTTTTTTTCTATATTGAAATCTTCTGCCAAATTTAATAAAACTGTTAGTGCCATATAGAATATTTTATCCTATTTAGCTATCATAAGGTTCAACTTTTTCAATTCTTTTTCGTAATCTTTGTGATTCTTACCCATTTCCATGAAATCTGCATATCTAATATTAAATCTATCAATGTGGTACTCTATAATTTTGATTGTTGCATCTCCGATCTAAAAAAATATGTAAAAATAAAGTGAGATGATAACATGGTATATTAATGTATATATCTTTCATTACTTGATTTTAAATCAGAATTTAATGGAATTGTTGGTAATTAGAAAATATGAAAAATACACATAGCAAATAAAGAGTTAGTTCCGTATTTTTTTTGAAATCTTCTCTTAAAGTTCTACTAATAACTCCCATTAATTGTTCTTTAAATTAAAAAAATGTAGATATTTTAAATGTTTATTAGTCAAAAACACATGCTCATTGCTTTCTATTATATTGTTTTAAATCTTAATTACCATGGTTTATCAAATATTCCATATTCTTCAAATCCATTGAAAGCAATAATATTTTTCGTGAAGCAGAAATTTTATTTTCCATATTCTCTTCATAATAGTATGAAATATAATCATCTAAATCGCCTATATCTGCCTAGTCAACATTTTAGTTATTTTAGTATTCCTGCATTTTATTCATTTATTTGTTTTTCTATATTTTTTGTTATCGGAATTAAAAACTAGAAATTGGGGGGAAATTTATTTTTTTTAAAGTTTTTTTAGTTTCTTCTGTTTATTTTTAAAGTTTATTAATCAATATTACAAATTATTTTTTTTTTAATATTTATATATAATAAATTTAAAATAAGAATGTAATGATCAAATATTTAGAAAAACTATTTTAATTTAATTTCTTTATTACCATATACTTCTTCGAGTTAGAACAGTTTTTCTTTAACATATATTAGGGTTCCTTAACTCAACTTTATTATTTGTAGAATTATTTTATTGAATTCAATATTCTTATTTTGTATATATATACATTCATGAATACATTGGCTCAAGTGTAATTTATTAAAATACTAAATAAATCCTTAAATATATAGGTTAAATAGTATTCTGTTTTATATTTTTTTATTATGGAGAGGTTTCTTATTAGTTTTTTTTTTTATAAAATAGCATATAAATTGGAAAAAATAAAGTAATAAATAAAAAATATATAATTAATTAATAATTTTGTGGTATTATCATATTTATTTTATAAAAAGAAAGTAAAAATAAAAAATTATGTCGATTGCTTAATAGATGGAGAATAATGAAAAAAGCAAGTCAAAATTTGAATCTAGGGTAGCCAGCCATGAAGATTTGTAATTAAATGAAACTTCCATGAATTAAAAGAGAAGTAAAATGCATACTTATGAAATAATGAGATGGTTGCAATCAAGAGCAAATTCTAATAATAATATAAAAAAACATTATATACTATACCCAAATCAGCTTTTAGAAGAGGAAAGAATAAAGAAAATTTTTGCCATTTTTGATGTTGATACGTAAAAAAGTTAAATTATTTCTCATGTATAAGCAGTCAATTTGTTATATAATTATTAAATTCGATATTTATTCTGGCGTATTTCTAATAATATTTAATAAATAAATTTAATTTTAGGTCAAATGCACTTGATGTGGTGGAAATGGTAGAAATGTTTTAAGAATTTGATATTCCTATAAAACTCGAACAACTAGAAAAGATGTACAATGTTATTAATGTAAAAGAATTAAACTTCGAAGACTTTAAGTAATGTGCAACTAGTGAAAAGACAAATAAAGTTTTCGCAAAAATTATGAAAGAAGTAGAGAATCAGATTTCTGAATAATAAGACGTTTCAAATATTAATTAATAATCAATGACCTAACAGCAAAAAAAGTAATCTCAGCTTTAATAACATTAAAATTAAGAAAAATAAACACCCTACTTACCTAACAATTTCGGTTCAATGATAAGGTACCTTAGTTATCGAATTAATAGACAAAAAAAAACTGATTTTCTATAAAATCAGCAAAACAACAATAAAAATTTATAAAAGTTATAGGTTTATAAAGAACTATTAGCAATGGATAATTTCCATGATGATTAGTAAATTTCTAAAATAAACCACATGAAAAAATCAGCTTCAACAATCACTCAAATTCAAGCCCACAAATTTTCAGATCAGAAAATTTAACTAGCATCGCGTCATTTGAATATTCAAAACGGAGAAAATGGCTCTCACAATAATTCTTTTAAAACTCCTAAAAATTTTCAATTGCGTCTCTAAAAGAAGAGAATTTTTAAAATAACAGTTTGGAAATTAAAACTGATAATGAAAGATTAATAAAAAAAGAAACCTAAGTCGATGATAAACAACGCAAAAAACTTATCAAATAAGAGGTTAAATAATTAATATAAAAAGCACAGGAAAAAGGAAAATAAAATGCGTAGTAATTATAAATGAAAAGAGGAAATACATATTCGGACAATTATTTTTTCTAAAATGCTATAAAAAGGTAAAAAAAACATTGTATTAAATCATTAATTTTTAAAACCAATTTATTGGTATATTTTCTTTAATAATAGATAAATTTAAAGCAATAATACAACTACTTCATAATTCAGAAACTCTCATTCCAATGGTATATTCCATGCTCCTACTTATAATCAAATGGTAAGAGACATAAAATTAGAACAAAAAAAGAGTGATGTATAAAATTAAAAAATAATATTAAATGGGTCTTCAGACAATAATTACGTAGTATAATCATCTTTTACTAAGCAAAAATAAAAAATAATAAAAATCAAATATCGAAATAAAATTCTCTTCATATTAGTGGTAAATTAAGTAGAAATGATAGTCAAAAAAGTATTTTTAATTAAACTAGCTATTCTGCAGTTTTTCATGGCAATAAAACAAATTAATAATCGAATAATAATAGCATTGCTAATTAAACTGTAAATAATTTTTATAGTTCTCAAAATAGAATACCCAATTTCCAATCAAAAGGTGAAAAAACTTTAGAAATTAATTACAAAATTGGGGTCAATCCTATTAACAATGTACAGGAAAAAGTAGCGTTAAATAAATCTATGTTTAAGAAATAAAATAAGATTTTAGACAATTTCAATGAATTAAAAAATATTCGCGTTAATAGCACCAATAACGATAGAGAAAATATATCTGATATAGTTAAAATGAAAAATATGGAAACAAAGATGAATTAAAATATTTTGAGTTTAAATAAAAGTCAATTAATTGAGCTAAAGTAATAAATTTATATTCTATATATATTTTTCTTTATAAAATTATTTTTTTTTTCATCTCCTTTAGTTTAAACTCATAAAAAATATAAGAATTAAATGAAATAAAATAATCAATGGAACATAATCACGCTTACAAAGGAGTCTTGTAAAAACAAGCTGAGAGAGAAGGTTAAATGATAAAATAACTGAAATAAGAAATGCTTTAAAATTACTCCAATAAAAAATCTAAAAACCACTAAACAAATATATAATCAGAGCAAATTGATGAAGTTTAGAGAGAGAGAAAATAACACAACTTAGATGACAGTGACTAAGAAAGTGAAAGAATTTAAAAATAAAACATATATTTTTCTACAACTTCCAAATCGCTAAATTTCTTAACTCAAAGAAAAAACACTAATTCATCAGTAAATAATTTACGCACTGGTTACAGTCAAAAATTAAGAATTCACAAAGAAACCAATATACTTTCAAACACACTTTAAAATTTTCCCTTTAACCTAGCCTCAAGAATATAGAAAAATGAAAAAAATAAAAAAATGTGCTTTAGCTATTAAAACTCTTTATAAAACTTGTGAATATATATACATAATATTTGTATTAGAAAAACTTAATACTATTAATTATTAAAAATTATTAAATAGGTTTTTTATTATAGTTTTTAACTCACTAATTATGATTTAAATTAATTTCTTCTTCTTCTTATTATTATTTGTGAAATAATTTAATTTCTGAATGGTCATTTACTAAATAACTTCCTAATTTCTAGGAAGAATATAGAATTTAGTTTTCAAAGTGTAGCTCTATTGCTTAAACATCCTTAGATTTTGGATTTTATATGTTTTCATACTTGGAAAGATACTTTTCCTTTATTTACTAAACATACATACCCCGACAGACTGCTAATTTGACTGTTTCCTTCTAATCTGTTATCAATGCTATTTCAATTGGCGTATCTAATTTTAAATAAAAAAAAAAATTCAATTAATAAGTTTTTTAATGTCTAGAATTACTGTAGTAATAGCAAGATGTTAATTTCTTCTCGAATCCGTTTTCAAGTTATTTAGGAGAGATTAAAATATTTTCTGTCTGTGTATCTTATATTATGATTTCCTTTCTATACTTTTTAAACCATGATTATTATTAAATAGCATTAATAAATGTTGAAGAGTGAGATTTATACAAGGTCATTTGCTCAATTAAGTCTAGTATTTTATACTTTTTCGTAGATATTTTTTCATTTTGTTTAGCACATTATATACAAGCAGGGTTATGATTGTTCTACATAAATTTTATTATCCATTCAATCACTTAATAGTCAGCAAATGCGAATTGTTATCTAATTTGCTATTATTGGTTTAACTAGATATTAAACTATCTGACTTGTATATATTCCTATATGTCGATAAACAGATAAGAAAAATGGGTTAAATATTTACTTTTTTTTAGTATGCTCGCTATTTAGTATAAGTCAGACTCAAAATATTCATAAATTTAAGTGAAATTTAAAAATAAGAAAATTTCAGAGCTAGCCAAATAACTTTACCAATTTATAAGTAAATTACTGTATAGGGATACCAATTTTGTAAAGAATAGTTGATGATTTTAATTATGTTACCAAACGAAATGTTGGGCAAGTCCATTATGCAAATCTTCCCATCTGATATTAACAGATTTATTTTCATTATTTATTACCAGCTATTAGCTAGCATTTTCCACGATATTAAAAGTAATGGATTTTAGGTTTGGATTTTGCTGTAAAATATGAGCAATATTTTGTGCTAATAATTTTTCGCCATCATTAGAAAAAAAATAATTTGGATTTTTCATTTCATTTCCTGTATATTCCAATCTAAATTCTAAGTTTTCGATATTAAGAAGTCCTTTTTTCATCCATTTTTCTATAAAAAAATTGAAAATATAGGATTCTTAATTTAAACAAATCCCCTTAATTAATAAAGTAGACTCCCTGAATTCTTATTGAGAAAAAAATCCAAAAAATATTCAACTCCTTGTTCCCCATCTAATTACCAATTAATTTCGATTTGATTTGGTTTTTTTTAAGTTTTCACAAGAGAAAATTTTCCTGGAAAAAAATGATTGATTATTTTACACAATTTATATTTATTATCTTGCATATATTATACCTTAAGAAGAATAAAACTAGAAAAATTTAAATTTAATGAGCGGTTATAATATTTGTATCATTAGCATTGAAGAATCCTCTACTCTTTTCCAGAAATAGTGCCATTATCCACTATGCTGGTATGTTGTAAAATCAGAAATCCGTACAATAAGCTCCTCTAGAGATGTATTATTAAGTTCTGATAATTTTGTGATGAAAATACCGAGGGAGTTTAGCTGATTCTAGTTTATAATATAGTTAGGCTAAAAATTATATTAATTTGGGTTTTAATAGAATTCAACTGATATTTTTATGCTTTTTAAAAATGATAAATTTTTCGGAATTAATTTATTAAATATCTGCATAACCTATTCTTCACTTTCGCTTAAATTAGATATAGCAAACGATTATTAAATGATTGATTCATCCAGCGTCCTTACATAATGTTTTAAAAATTTTATTTCTTTAGAAGTAAACTAACTCTAAAACACTAATTAAATTCCCTATTCTTATATAATTTCTTTTACAAATTCTGCACTTAATATAAATTGCATAACGTTATCCTTCAAGTTTCAATAAATCAAAAAATGATACTAATATTAAAAAATTTAAATAAAAATATTTTTCTTACAGTATTTGGTGTTTCTTATTCTTTTATCTCTAAAACATTTTCTATTTCCCCTTTATTTACCAAAGAAGATATGCTTTTCAATGAAATAATTGGCTTTTCAATATACTAAGTAGAAATTTCAGAGAAATTGAATATGAATTAAAAGTAAATTCCAAGTTTTAATAAAAAGGAAAACATCTGTTTTCCAAAATGAGATAATATTTTTTTTCTTATAGTTTTTTGAAAATTTGCTAATTGAACTTATAAAAGACACTCTTCATCTTAATTATTTTGTTTTTCTTATATTGAGAAGAAAATGTCTTCCATATTGGCTCTGTATGCTCCTCCTTTAAATTAATAATCCTTGTAAAATATTTCCTAAGGCGTGCAAATATATAATTATTTTCTTTAATTTGTCTTAGGATATATATCAAGAATGAGGGAAAACTGTGTTTAACATTCTTATAGTTTTTTACTTGCTAATTCGAATAGCAGTGGTTTGTCAGTTATGGTAATATGAGGATTAAATTCTACCACGTAAGAATTAGATTTAACTTTAAAAATTGTTTATAAATTTTCTGAACTTATTCTATAAGAAGTCACATCCAATAGGATATCATATAACTCGAAAGTTACATCAGAGGGAATAAAGTAATCCAAAAACGTGAAGTTGATATCCCATAAAATTTAAAAGGATATCGTCACATAAAATTTGTACTAATCTTACTCCTTATCTACTAATTATCTTTTAACTATAAATTTACCATCAGCTTTTTGTTTATCACCAATATTTATGGTGTATATTTAAAATCATATTCTGATTTAAAGAAATGTTTATCTTTTTCATAAAAAATATGATTTTTTAAAATTTATACTATTTCTTTATTGTCCTGGTGATCAAAACTCAAAATATATTTTATATTATTAGATTTTTAAATTTTTTATTTGTTATTAGTCAAAACTTCTTGAAAACTAGTGTTTGTTAACTATCTTTCAAATAAAATTTCTAAGTCTTCTTTTTCTCTTTAACCTTAAGTATGTTGGGTAGTATTGTTAAAATCAGATAGCATATACTCTTATATCTATATTGTTATTATTTAGAATATTTTTCAATTATTGTTTTTTTTTCGGTATTTAACTTTTAATTACGTATTAAAATTTAGTGGCAAAATATAATTTAAATGTGCAATAAAATTAAAAATACTATTAAATTACGATATCTACTGATAAAGCATTTGTTTTGTTAATATTTATTACAATCAGAAAGAAAAATAATAAACATAATAATTATCAAAACAAATATAATAAATAGTATTTTAAAACTTTAAATTAATTTATTATGTTAATGAGGAAAATATATATTAAAATAAGGATTTTATTTATAAAAGATAAATTATTGAATTCAATGTGAAAAAAGTAAAAAAAAAATATATTTAATACTTTTTAATTATAATTTTTTCCTTTTTCTGCTACTTTCATGAAGAAAATTAATTTTTATTTTCTTTTTTTTAGAAATAATAAAGATAAAGCAAATACATATTTTTAATTAATAGAATAAAAGTATGGATAATTCTAAAATAATTAGTATTATACCGCAACAACAATTTTTGAAAGTTGTATATATTTTATAATTTGTGACTTTATAACAAGTTACAATTATATAATTTTATATTATTTTAAACCTATTAAATTCTGAAGTAAATCTAGCGCGTAGTATCGTTTAGTATTTTAAAATTAAAATATTTATTATAAAAAAAAATTAAATAAAATTAAAAAAACTCACTTTTTTTTAGTAAAATGGAATATTTTTTTTAATTATATTGTAGATAGAGTAGACGATTTTATTTTTATTTAAAAAGTATGGATAGTGTTTACTAATAATATCATATATTAAGGCAAGAAAATAAAATTTATTAGTTATTTAATTGATGAATGAACATATTTAATGGCGATTAGCATTATTCATTATTATAATTAATAAATTTTAAATATAAAACAAAGCAAAAAAATAAAAAATAAAATAGCTATTTAAATTAATGGACGATTCAGACGCTACAATTTGTCTATCTGATGGGATTGGAGAATACTTAGAAGTTTAAGCCTAAGAAGAAAAATAATAACTGGCTAAAATTCTATAAGAGGAAGAAGAGTATGATGAAGAAAAATATGTCATCAATGATGTAGAAGCAGAAATGAGAGAGAAGTATAGTAAATTTTGGTTTTCAAGGAATTAGGATCCGGAGGATTTGGGTATAAATAAATATTGATTTATATATATATAATTTAATAGTTTGACAGTCAAAAAGTTCTATTAACATTTTTTAATTTTGCTGATATTATTATTTCATAATGCTAATTCTAAACTATATTTAATATTAACTTTTAAATGAATATTATCTTAGTTCCGTTGTCGACTACTTTAATGTAATTACGAGAGAAAGTATGGCTAAGAAAAACTTCGCTGATATTCGAGACTACCGAGATGAAAAATATTCAATGAAAAAACTAGATCAAATACTGGGAAAAGAAAAAGTAAATGAAATGATATGTACTATGAAAATATATGACTGGTAGGAATCTACCATTTATTTTGAAAGTGGTAATTAATAAAATAAAATAAAAAAAATTAATATTGACGACTTAATATTCACAATTTATCACTCTTATTTTATTTAAAGGTGTATGCACGCTCCATGATATTTCAATGCTCAAAATAAAACATAAAATTATGTGGTGGGATGCTTAGGACGAAATCAAATACATACTCCATACAATTGGATCTTACATTTTTGAAATGGCAGAGAAAAATATTTACCACACCGATATAAAACCTGTAAATATAGTTTATAGCCGAATCAAATTCAATCAATTTAAGGTAAAGCTTATTGATATGGGAGCTGCTAGATTCGAACATTAAACTTTAATTGCTAATACTCCCAGGTAATTAACTCAGAATTATTAATTTTTTTATTTAAATTTGTATATATACATATGTGTATATAAGTAAACTTTGATAATTTAGATATTTCCCTTCTGAAGAAATGTAGCTTACCTTTTAAATAACAAAAAATAAGGAAAATAGAGTTTTAACAGAACTATACACTTTAGGAAGAACAATGTTGGAAATATGTTTATCTTCTTTTTATGTTTAAGAAAAAGCAAAGTATGGAAACGAGTTTAAAAACTATCTAAACAAACACATGGATAACACAAAAACTGTGATAGATGAAGGGTTAGCCCTTATAAAAACAAAGTACGATTAAGAAATTGTATAGGTTTTATAAAACATGCTAAGTCTCAAAGGAAAATCTGAGGATATTAAATATTCACTTGATAGATTGAGTTCTTCTAAAAATATTATTGATGATATTTACAAATTAACTAACGAGCAAATAGACAAAAAGATTACGAAATTCTTTTTGAAATGTACTAGTTTTAATATAAAAACCTATTCATTTAATAAAATTTTATCCATTTAATCAAGTTAATAAGGCCTAAGAAATGGAAGAAGAGGCTAAATAAAGTGATAAGAAATGGTGGATGCCATCTAAGATGTTGGCTCTGTAGGAAAAGTAGAAACAAGAAAGAGAAAAGTAAAGTGTATTGGAAATGGCTGAAAGCATGCAACTTGAACTAGAATTCTACAAAGAAATGAGTCTCTTTGACAGAGGTCTTGAAAGACTTAAGAAGCTCAATATGCCTGACTATTGCTTAGAACACGTTATTTTGGCGTACTATTATGCTTATTTTGCAGTTTAAATACTGTCCAAAGAGGAGTATGGAATGATATTTTACAGAATGACCGCTAAAAATGAAGAAGAATTTAAAAAGCAAAATATTGATTTCTACCATAAACTTAAATTGACTCAAGTTGAATTCAGATTTCACTCCAATAAAGAATATACTAAAAAGGTTTGCAAACAAACTTATAATCATTTTAGCAAAGACAGATACATGCAATTGTATTCGAATTATGTTTTGGGAAAAAATTTGTTTGAGAGAGAACTGATGGAGAAATTGGATCAAGATATAGAAAAAGAAATAGAAAAATGTGGAAAAGATAAAAAAGCCATTCGAAAATGGAAACAACTATAAAGTGAATGTCTTTTGGAATTGTCATAATTTTGCTTTTTTTAACATGATCATAGATCTACTCAAAGTTATTGCGATAAATAGTAGAGAGTTATGCAGCAAAGTTAGGTCAATTAGTGGAATTATTTGAGAGGAGATTTTCATTGTAAATAAGCAAAATATATCATGGCAAGAGGAGGAGATGCGCAAGGGGCTGTTGTTCATGGGGAGAAATCAATCGAAATTCATAATGTAAAATTAATTGTATATGCCCATCAAAAATTATTTTTCATTCTTTTAGAGAGTTAACTTAAGTTCCAATATGTAAGGAGCAGAAGCTAAATTATAACTTGCAAAAGCTTACAACCTTTCAAAATATTATAAAGAGGCCATTGACTTATTTGTTTAGTCCATGCTTGATTATACTGCTGTAGGTTAAAGTGATTATGTTTACTATAGAAATGGAAGAGATGGTATAGTGTAAAACCTATATTAACAAATAGAAGAGAGTAAAAAATATATAATGAAAAGATAATTCAAACAACTCTTAGAAGAAGCTATTATCGAAAAGGCCTATAAAATTAAGAAAGCCCGTTGTTTTGATCTTGCTGGAAAAATGTTTTTTATTGCGTAAATACTTAATTAATTAATAAATGAATTAATCGTTATTTGAAAATTTAATTTTGTAAACAGTTACTCCGTCATCTTTTCTTCCAACGACGAGGCATCGAAGATCAATGAGTCAAAAATGATTAAAATGGATGATTTTCTTGATAGTTTAAAAATCATCCAAAAAATAAACGAGAAGGATGGTATACTAGGTCTGTTCATTGGCTGTAAGAAGTTCAAGATGACATCAACTACAACCCTGATATGTTTGATGAATGGGATAAGAAATATGTAATGAAAAAATTGAAAAAATACAAAGCCAGACTTGAAGAATAAAAAAGAGATCCCCGTTTTGAAGAGTGGGATAATGCGAAAGAAGACTTAAGAGTTTATAAAAATAAATTAAAAGAAGAGGGAGATAAAAAGCTTGAGGAAGGGGGTGCCATGAAGAGAGACTAAACTGTATGCTGTACAATTTTTTGAATAATAAAAAATCAATCTATAACTAAAGTTAATAATTATATTTGTTTTACAATTAAATATTAACCATATATCTCTATAATTAATCCAAAATTAGGAGATATTTATTTCTTATTTTACCTAAAATTTTATTAAATTATCTATCAGTTTTTATATCAATATAATAAGCCGCATTATAAATTAAATCTGTTAACTAACAGCTATGTGTACAAGAAGTTAATTATTTAAGAAAAAAGCATTTAATATATATTATTTAAACAAAGAATATACGAATATCATTTTATAACAAAGACTGAAAACAAAAATAACTAAAAATGAATATTTATCTTTAATAAGGGGCTTTTTCAAATAACCAGTAGTTAATTAAAAATGCTTCCTCTTAAAAATAAAACATTACACCAACTAAACCGTATAATTCGTCGCATTTCAATTCAAGACGAAGCATAGGAATGGTTGGAAATTCTCACCAATCTCATAGAGATTTAACTTAAAATTAATAGATGACTAGTAGAAGTAAAACTCCATAAAAAAATTAGATATAAGTACGATAAAATTCTCAGCATTATCTAAAGAATACTAAAGCATTTGATAACAAAAAATAGAGATCAGTTACTAATACATCACTTTAAAACTAGGTATTATATTTACAGTAATTATTTATGTTAAATAAAAGAATATTAATTATTACGATTATTAAGAAAATAGCTTCCTAGGTTACTCCCACAAGAAACAATAAGGGCATAAAAAACACCTTAAAACCAACCCATCTCAATAATCTATCTTAAATACATAGATTGAAAATAAAAGTAGAGAATAGAGAAGTTCATCATAATGTTTGATAAAAGCAAATAAAAATGATTCATAAAAATAGCAATAAAACAAGTAAGTAGGGAGTAAAATTCATCTGCGTACTTAAACCGAATCAAGCTGCTATCCTTACAGCATAAAATAAGAATTTATTAATAACGCATAGCCAAGAAATTAACGTGTCAACACTGATATGGGAATTGAAGAGTATTTGCAAATGATGGAAAATTAATAAAAGTAACATTTTATGGTAAAAGATAGTTCTATATAGTAAATTGAATAGTTAGAATAGGAAATATTATAGCAAAAATGCTGAAAAATTCAGAATCCGAAGTGTTAAGGAAACATGATATGGCGAATGATATTATTGAAAGTTTGTTAAATAAAGAAGGACAGCATGAAAATACTAGAAAAGAAAATAAATATTAAAAGGTAAAAAAAAAATATTACAGCTACAAATAATTATATTTTTTTAAAATAAAATCATTTACAGAATAGATGAAAGAAAATGAAATTACTTTAAAAACATTGCACTCTAATTGTCAAAAATTAGAAATTGAAAAAAAGCATTTGCTACAAATTATTGATACTGATAAAAATAAACACCAATCTGACATCAATGAATTGTAATAGGAAATATTAAAAGTACAAAGCATATTCTTAATTTAAAAATAAGAAGAGGAAAAAAAAAATAAGGAAAACAATGTTAAGATACAAGAATAATAATAATCTATCAAGAAGACCATTTTAAGTCTTTTCCGCATTTTTTAATTATTTTTGGAATAGAAAAATAGCAGTAATAATAGAGATTAAGTCTCAGAAAGATCATAATAAATATATCAGCAGAATTCCGTAACTACAATGTCTCACAATTCTATATCGCATTTGAATTCTGATCTTTCATCTAATTTTTCGTTTGATCACGATAATTACAACACCAGTGATGATTTGATTGAAAATGGTTAAAAAGGAAATAAACTTACAGAAAGTGAAGAGGAAAATTTACTAACTAAAGTCTTTAGAGCTCTTACGGAAGAAATAGCTAGTATGCAAAAAGAAATAGTGGAGTTTAATTTATAGCAAAATTTAAAGGTTCTTTTAGAATAACCAAAAATCAACTTGTAAAATACCAACAACAATTTAATTAAAAAAAAAAAGTAAATAAATGCACCATGCCTTAAATACCTAAAAGCTAACAAGCTAAATAGTAAAAATAAGAAATTGACATATATAGTAGGCAACATTAAAATCGAACGAATTTAGAGAAAAATTGCTAAGATATTAGTGTAATATAGTAGTAAAACTAAGAATAAGCCAAAAAAATTAAAAACAATGTATAAAATTTTTAAAATATACCTATTAAATAGCAAGAGTATGAATCAGAAAACAAATCTTCTGATAATAGTTTTTCAACTGATTATTTTTAATTCAATACCTGTGAAAATGAATAAAAACAACATAATATTGGTAATTATTTCAAATTTCCTTTATATTTTATTATTTATTCAATCAATTATTTCAAGAGTTAGGATAGAGACCAATCAAAGATATTGAAAAGATTTTAGATTTACCATTACAAAGACAGTTTAATAAATTATAAAATTCTAAATAAGAGAAAAACGAAAATTAAGATTTATCCGAAAAAGATGATAATTTAAACTGTCAATAATAGGGGATAATACCAAATTTTATGAGCTTTAGATAAAAATAAATGTAATATGCTTCAAATTCTAATAATGCTAACATTGAATAAGAATAAAATTACGAAAATGATTATTAATAATAAGAAGAATAAAACTAATCATAAGAAGAAATAAAAGAAAGCAATTAAAATTCATTGAATTTAAGTTATTTAGAGTAGATGAATGATACATTTGAAGTTCTTGAATAAAAAATTCAAGATAAATCATCCCAAAAAGAATAAAACTAACTAAAATAAGTTTCTTTAAGTTTAAATAATTCTTAAATTAGTGCTTAAAATGATAATAGAATATAGCCCTATATTAAAGTAAAAGTAAATTTGAGTCCTTCCTTTGTTTAAATAGACTAAGAAATTTAAAATGATGAAACAGATTTACCTTTGCAGAATAATGATTTTAAGTTTTATAACTATGATGATTACTAACAAAAATCAATAAGTTAATAATAGCAATAAGAATAAGATAATAGAAATGAATAAAAATAAGTTGATGAAAGAAAATTATTATCCAATTTTATAAAAAATTAAAAAATTCTTAAAGAGAAAGAAAGAGAAAGGCAAGAATCTATTTAAAAATAAAAAGAGGAATAGATTTTATATAATTAGACACTTATTTAGTAAACCATTGAAAAAATAAGCTGTAGAGTGACAAGTGAAAAAAAAAAATCAGTGAAAAAAATAAATAAAAATCGATTGATTAATAATGTACCTTGCCTTTATAAATTAATGAGACCCACAATAAAAATATCTAAAGTTTATAAAATTAAGAATTTAATAATGAAGAAAAGTTTCTAAAATCTACCTTATGTCAAAACAATAAGTATAGTAATAATATCAGTAATATTAAGGCAGTTAGTCCAACAACTTAAAAATAATCTATTGAAAAAAATGATAAAGAAGAGGATGACGATGATAAAGAAAATAAATTTTAAATTGCAAACTAAACGGCAAATAACAGCAAAAATAATAACCAATCCTAAATACAAGCCAATTAAAATAGTGTATAGCAAATAGAAAAAAAATTGAATTTTGAAAATGTGAAAAATAATTCTACTGCAAATAGTATATCTAACTCTTGTTAATCGGAAAAAAGAGATTTATTAGAAAATAAGTCTAAAAAAACAATGCAAGATAAACATTCAATTAATTCCGTTTGCAAATAACTAAATATAACATCAAAAGATTTACTTTCTCAAGAATTTGCTGAAGCAAAATATAAATTTTAGCCTTAAAAAGTAAGAATAATAATATCTAAATTTTTCTTATAATTATATATTTACTAACCTATTTTTAGCCGAATGATCTGGGATTTTAAAAAGGAGATTTGATTTAAATATTAAAAAAGAATGCTTCAGGGTGGTACATAGGGAAATTATCAAATAAAATCGGATATTTTCCTTCTAACTATGTCATTTAAATAGACTGAAAATATAAATTATTTCCAATAATTAGCAATTAATCATTATATGTAAATATTTAGAATTTAATTAAAATGTACATAATATATATTTTTCTTTTAAAATAAATAATATTTCATTTAAATTATAAGTATTCAATTTTAAATGTTTAATTCTCAGATTTATTACAGGTCTAAACTATATATTTTATAGAACGCTTAAAGATATGAGAATTATATTATATTTTACTACTATATTATAAGTAAAAAATAATAATTTTCTAAAAACCTAAATTATTTTAATTATTATATTTTCTTTACGATTTCTAATTTATTTTTGTGATAAACTTTAAAGTTTAAAAACAAAAATATATTAAAAGAAATTTAAAGAAATTTATTCTAATATTTTGATTTTTAATAAAATATACAATTATATTATTTTTAGGACTAATTTTAATATAATTTTTTAATTTCGAAGAATTCTTATAACAAGTAGAAATAATTAATTAATTTATTAATTTAATTTAATATTATTAAATTTTGATTATCGATAATAATTTATTTCTTTAGTTGTTCTAAACATTTTTTATTATACTATCTCCCACGGTTTATTAAAAACTAACATTAATATATATATTCATTTTACCATTATTTAAATCTATTAATTTTACAAGAAATTATTACAAAATAATCTAATAAAGAAACTAAAAAAAAAAAAAAAAAATAATTTGCAATAATGAGTGTTAAACCAAATAAAATAATTATAAACATAATATTAATTTACTTATTCTTTGTATCCATTTAAAGTGTTTCCTAAGATCTAAACAAATATAATGTAAATCATAAATATATATTAGCACCATTAAGTATCATTAATTAAAGTTAAATATAATAGATTTTAAAATAAAGAATTCTTTAAGCGGGTTAAGAAAGCACTACATTAAACATTGCCAGTTCTAATGAGTTTTATACATTATATGGTTTATTTTCAATTTCATTAGACAATGGAAATTTCTTAATTTATTGGGATGTTTCATATGCTTCTGGGGATAAAATAGCTGGAAAATTATATGATAATAATGGATCCCAAATTAAAAGAGGCGAAGAAAGTGAAATAATCTTTTCTGATAAATATATAATAAATTTCTCATTTTCAGCTATAACAGGATCAAATGGATAATTTTTATTATCATAAATTAGCAATAATAGTATTTTATATGTAAAATTATATAATTCTTTAGGAGAATTGAAAAGTACTACCTTTATTTTATATTAAAACAGGACAATGTATTTATTAAAAGCACAAACATTTAATAAAGACAAAGTTCTTTTAACTTGGTCATATAATCAAAAGGAACTAAAAGGAATATTTGTTTCAAATGATGGTACTTAAAAAGTAGGAGAGCAACTATAAATTAATAACAATTGTTCAAATTGTGGAAATAATTATGCTATATCAAAGCTATTAAAAAATAAAACATTTTTTGTTGTCTCTATTTAAAATTAAATATCTCAGGAGGATAGTATAATGAATATGGAAAATTTATAATAAATAGTGGATTCAAAAATTTAAACCAATTTTCACCCTCTTTAATTAACATTATCACACTTAGTAATGATCATTTAATTCTGGTGTGGATTGAAACTTAAAATGATTACAGTAGTATTCATATTTAGAAATTCGATTATAATGGATATAAAATAGATCTTTAAAAAACCATTAAATCTACCTACAATATTATTTCACATTTAAATGGTGCAGCATTAACAAATGGGGAAGGATTTTTAATATAGTGTACTTTTAGTCCGTATAACTTTGTAATTGATAAAAATGGAGATGGAGATGGAGATGGATCTGGAGTATTCGCTCAATTCTTTAATAATGATAATAAGTAATAATCAGATTTTTTCAGAATCCATAAGAATATTTAAGGAGATTAGAAATTCTCTTAAGCCTTAGAACTAAATAATGGAGAAACAATGATAGTTTATTCAGACAAAAGTGATATAAAAGCTCAGAAATACAATAACTTGAAAAAGCCAGTTGCTGTTGGCCAAATTACATCAAAAAAGACAATATAAGAGATTTTTTAAGCAGTGTAGGGAGACAATCAACAAATCTTCTTGGATAGATAATTCACACTCAAAATACCCACAGATAATTATTAAAGTACTATTAATTCATAAATTCTTCCATTAAATTTTTCATACAATAATAATAATCCTGGACTACCTTACTGGCTATTTTATAATTAATCTACACAAACTCTTAGTGGTATTCCTAAAAAAGGAACAGAGGGAATATATAATATTAAAATAAAAATCTAAGATTAGGCTGGAAGTTTTATTACTTAAGAATTAAATTTTAGAGTTTCTACTAATTTAATCCAATAGTATCTATAATTTAAACAATTTCCAAACGAAGTTAGTTTATATCCATTATAAATCAAAGAAATAACCCTTGAAGTAACAGGAGGCTAAAGTGATTAAATTTAGTTTTCTTTTTAATGGAATCACTATTATTAATAAAGTTTTATTAAAATTAATAACAACAAAGTGCTTGAAATATCACCAGGTAATAATACCTAGGGAATTTATGATGTTGATATATTCGCAACTGATGGACTGTAAACAATCTAAAAGACATTAAAAATATATGTTAATAATAGGGCTCCGGAAAAAGTTTAAAAAATATAAACATTCTCAATAAATCTTGGGAGTGATGATATATTAGTTTTGAGTAAAGGAATATTCTATGATTTAGATGGTGATAATATAGAATATACAGTTCTAGAAAAACTACCCAAGTGGATTACGTTTTATCCAAGATCTCTTACATTTGGCATTTATACGAGTAAAGCTGAGGATTTAAGTCCTAGTATTGTTACACTTACCATATAAGCTGATGATAAAAAAGGAGGAAAAATATTTGCAAAAATTAAAATAGACATTGATAAAGAACTAAAAGAAGAACCCAATTATCTTTTAATCTTTTTGATATCTGGTTTTGCTGTTTTGGCTATATTAATATTTTTAGTTATAATTTGCAAAAAATCTCTCAGAAATAGAATATTTTAATAGATATAACCTTAAATTAATGGACATTTGCAATAGCAAAGAAATAGATAAAGAAGGGACAAAGTTAAAAAAAAGAACATGTGAAAATTCCTATTTAATCTATTCCTTTAACTCTTAGATAAGTTTCAAAAAATTAAGAAAGAGAAGAATAATTGTAGAAAGAAGGGTATATTAAATTTAATTATTAATTTTTTAGTAATAAAAATTCTATAATTTCAAATATAATTTAGAAAAGAAATTAGAGAATGTATAATTTGTCTGGATGATTAAGATCTCAAATATACTACTTGTTGTGAAATGCCTATGCATTGTAACCTAATCAAATATTTTATAAAAGTAATTATTGAATTATTAATATATATTTACATTAAAGAAGTATGTGCAGATTTATTATAAGGTTAATGTGCTTAATGTAGAAGTAAGGGTTTTTAGTTAAAAGAAAAAGAAGACGTTTTATAAATATCTCGTATATATTCTTGAGATAAAAATACTTATTTTATTTGTATATATTTAGATTAAATATAAAATTATAAAAAGTGGAATTTATTGAACAATACTACTATTTTATTTATATATAAAAATTTATTTATTATTAAATAGTATATATAAAAATATAATAATAGATAGATTATATATAAAAAAAAAAAATACTGTAAACTAAAATAATAAATTTATAAAGTATTTACCAATACATTCATTTCATATTACCAAATATAACTTAACTTAGTAGTAATTGAAATATTAATTATTTATAATAAACAAAGTAAATAATTAATATTAAGACAATGCTAGCATGTAATTTAAATAAATTTAAGAATATTTTGTATTCACACCTTTAAGATAAAATATAGTGTTCAGTATAAATTAAATATTTATTGATATTTAACTATATAATAATACAATATCAAAATAATGAGTATTATAGTTAATAAATTTATATAATTATATGTTGGCATTTCATTAAGAAAAATGCTATAAATTATGTAAAATTAAATTTTTAATTAATTTAATAAAAAATAACAATTAAATAATAGATGTTCCTCATTTTATTATAATTAATTTTTATAAAAATCATTCACTTATTAGTTTTAAATTTATGATATTTATTTTTTAAAGTATGAATAACTAGTTTTTTTATTTTTTATTTGAATTAAGAATATAAATATACAAATTTTATAAATCTTTTTATAATTATTAATATATTAAAACAAGTTTAAAAAGTTAGATTTCGAAATAATGATCTAGTTACAAAGATCTATTGGAAGTATTTATTAATCTTGTCGGAAAAAATAGTACTGGAGCCGAAGGAAATCTTTAATTAATAGAATAATACAAGGTGCACTTTTTAAATTTCTTAGATTTTGGAAAATGTGCTAATTCAAATGAGAAAAAAGAAATGCAATATGATTTAGATGGGGAAAATGGAAAGATATTTCGATTTTCATAAGAGCACAGAAATACATATATGGATAATAGATATTTTATAATGGGTATGAAAAATATCTAATTTAAAAATAGTTAATAATTAGTGAAATAATGGTGAATAATTGTGAAAAAGACGAAGGTGGCTAATAAAGTTAATTAAATATAATAACATAAATTTACTGGAAAATAAAACTTAGAATGGTATTCTAATAATTAAATAATTCTATAGAATACCATTGTTTAAATAAGCTGCTGGTTAAAGTTGTTTATCAAACCCAATTAGAAATAAACACTAGAAAATATGACGATGAAAAGGACAATTAGTATATATCATAAGGGAATAAATAATATAGTACTAATAATAAAATAATTAAATGATATCTATATAATATATTTTAGTATTGTGTTTACTTGAAATTTTTAATATAATTACATATATTTATTCTAATTATGTTTCTAAAATAGATGAAATAGAAATTATAAGAATTAACAGAATAGATGTTTTATGGAAATAATAATAAAATTAAATATAATAATAAATATATTTTATCATTAATACATATAATTTAAGGTAATTATAAAATCATAATTTAACAATATATATACCAATATTCATATTTTAATGCCATATAGTGGTGACCTAAAAAAGAAATTATTTATAATATATATTTGTTCGGATTATTTTATTTTTATAAAAATAATTTCGAAAATATAATTATTGTTTTAAATTTACATATATATATATAAATTTATAATATCACAATTGTCTTCTCAGATTCTATTTTTTAAAAAAAGTAATCTAATTAATATATTTTTCTATACAATTTCTAATTATTTAAGATGATGATATATTTTAATATAAGCTAATAAACATACCTTATCATTTAATGATTATAATTATATTTTTCACTTGACAATGATAATTAAATATTATTATGGGTTGAAACTTAAAATAATTACAATAGTATACATTTATAGAAATTTGATCTTTATGTTGGTAAATAGAGTTATAAAATAACTATCAAATCTACCTATAATATTATTACACGTTTAAATGGTGCAGCATTAACAAATGGCTAAGGGTTTCTAATATAATGTACCCTTAATCCTTATAACTATTCAGTTGATAAAGATGGAGATAGATCTGGTGTATTCCTCAATTCTCGCATAATCAGATTTTTTCCGAATCCATAAGAATATTAAAGGAGATTAGAAATTCTCTTCAGCATTAGAATTAAGAAATGGAGAAACAATGATTGTATTTTCTGATAATAGTGATATAAAAGCTTAGAAATACAATAACATGAAAAAGCCAGTAGCTGTTGGCCAAATTACATCAAAAAAGACAATATAAGAGATTTTTTAAGCAGTGTAGGGAGACAATCAACAAATCCTCTTGGATAGATAATTCATACTCAAAATATCCACAGATAATTATCAAAGTACTACTAATTCATAAATTCTTCCTTTAACTTTTTCTTACAATAATAATAATCCTGGACTACATTCCTGGTTATCTTATCTTTAATCTACACAAACTCTCAGCGGTATTCCTTAAAAAGGAAACGAAGGGAGCTATAGTATTAAAATAAAAATCTAAAAATAATCATTATTAAAAAATATAATTAATTAAATAAATATATAAACTATTTTATAAATGCAATAAAAGATTATTTAAAATTATATAATTAGATATTATAAATCTAGTATAATGACTAGTTATTAATAATATATTATTATAATATAATATTTGTATCAAAATTTTGCTTTCTTTATTTCTTAGACATTTATAAAATAGAAATATATTATGATTAATAAATTGTTATGTTTATTTATATTAATAATCCATTTTTAACTATGAAATATTAATAGATATTATAAATTAAATATAGTTAAATGTGAATTTATTAAAATGATTAAGTTTTAATTAATATACAGGTTATTTCAATAATTAATTTAATTTCCCTTATTCTTTAATATTCTTTATACATAACAATATGCTATTTTTTAAAATACAAAAAAATATATAAATAAACATAAATAAACTAATATCAGATATACATATATAAATGAAATAATAATAAGATTCCTTATTTTATACATTTAGCTCCAGATTAATACAATTTTATATGGTTATTTATGAAAATATTTCTATAATTAAATTTAAAAATATTTTGAAGAAATTTAATTATGGAAATATTTTTATATAATAAAATGATTTTAATTAAAAATAGGAATAACTAAAAATAAAATTTTGAAATAAAAGGCTTTAAATTATTCATTTATTATTTTTTATAATAACAAAAAGAGTTATACATTGATACTAAGCTTATATTATAAATCTTATGAAAACTGATATTGTTATTTATTACATTTAATAAATTATTGAAGAATAAAATATAAAGCTATCATTAAATAAAAATAAAAAAATATTATTTTTAAAAAATGGGAAATTCCTAATAATTCAATTTACCAAATGCACAATAGCAAGCTTCAATATAAATTGGAGCAAATAATTAGAAGTAAATTCTATAGTCGTTTGGTGTAACTTCTAGAACATGTGATTCCATTCGAAAAATACTAAGAGATTATGAAATAGGTCCTAATATATTTATTGAACTTCTTTAAAATTCGGATGGTAAAATTAAATAATATAGATTTAAAATAAATAAATAATTAATATAATTTTAATCACATATAAGATGCAAAGGCAGAGACAGTTAAGTTTTTATAGTAGAAAAAGATTTTAAGATTGATTTTCAAAATATAGAAAATCCTATATTTTCCGAAAATATCAATGAAACAATGGGACCCGCTTTATATATATATGATGATGGAGAATTTAGTGAGGTAAATGAATAAATAATTATAAAAATTAATTTTAAATAACAACATAATACTCTTGTTTAGAAAAACTAAGTAGACATTTCTCTTATAGCTGCAGAGTCAAAAAAGGAAGATATAAGTAAAACTGGGAAATTTGGAGTGGGATTTAGATCAATTCATCACCTTACTGAGTAATTTTTCAAAATAATTAATATAAATATTAAAATATTATAAATTTATTTATTATCATTAAAATAAGTTTACCGTGTTGGATTTCAAAATTAGGATTTAGTTATTAAGATCCAATGGAAGTATTTATTGATCCTGCAGGAAAAAATAGTACAGGAGCCTAAGGAAATCTTTAGCTAATGGAATAATACAAGGAACACTTTGCTCATTTGCTTGATCTTGGATAGTATTCCTATTAATCAAAAGAACAAAAGGGAATGCAATATAATCCAGATGGGGTTAATGGAAAGCTATTTCGATTTCCACTAAGAACATAAAAATTCATAACTTATTTCAAATAAGCTTAAGAAAAGCTGCCCAAACATCTTTAGCAAAAATTACTGTCTGAATAGCTCATAGATGCTTAAAAACTAGTGAATTGGAGTGAAATATTCTTTTAAGATAGTGGAAGTGACATTCTTTTATTTTTAAAATGGGTGATGAAAATTGAATTTTATTATTGGGGTAGTAAAGAAAAATAGCCCAAATTAATGTATTAAATAAAATTTGACGAAAATGAAATTTAAAATGTAGATCAGTTTAGAATTAAGAGATATAAACCTCATTAAGATCTTGCCAATCTTTTTTAAAATTAAAAACTTCCCTAACACATAATATCATAAAGTTAAACAGTTTTAATTTCTACTTCCGATTATTCCAAAGAACAGGCTGTAATTTATATATAGTTTAACTATAAACAATTTATTAAAATTAAGTAAATATATCTTTATTTATAGTAAATATAAAAAAGAAAATGGATAATAACTTAGGGAGTGGGGGGGAATTAAAACCTAAAAATGTTTGATAAAAATCAGTAAGATTATAGACCATTAGCGGGAATCGCCTCCTGTCTAAATCCTTAGTCTACTCTTAATGGGAGAATGTATTGCATGCTTCCTCTTCCTATTTAAAACTAGGTAAATTATAGCAAAGAATATATTTACTCATTTGTTTATTTATCATTACTTATTGATAATAATTATAGTTACCTTTCCATTTAAATGGATTTTTTATTTTGGACTCCAGCAGAAGAAATATATTGATAGAAAGTCAATCAAAATTGGCAAATAAAGATATAAGCTGGAATTCAGGACTTATAAATGACTTATTAGTGTAGTTAACCTTTGATAATCTTAGCTAAATAATAGACCAATTTTAGCAAGAGAAAAATTATTAAAAAATCAAATAATGCTTGCCCTCTTTGTAAAATAGCGTGCTATTAAGGAATTTTTCCCATTCATTGCTTTCCAACATTTATGAAAAAAAAAATATATTTCCTTTTTATAATATGAGTTCCCAATAAGTAGAGTTTGAAAAGGGAAGTAATTTGCTATTTTTGCCCTTGATTTCTTTATAACTAAAATAATCACAAAATATAGCTGTTTATGATATAGAAGTAGATAACTAATATAGCTTTACTCCTGAATTTGTCAAGTCACAATTTGTTAATGAATAGGAATATGAATTACTTCAAAATATAAACCTATTTTTAATGAAAAAATTTAATCAGAAATTAGCACTTTTTACTCCTAAATCTTTGGTGCAAACATTTTTTGATTTATCTTTGTGCTCCCCTATTCTTTTTTAAATTTTGAGCCCTATTAATTTAATTAAATCAGTTTCTTCTATATATAGGGAGAAAAATGGAGCCGAAAACATTCTTGAAATTTTTTAGACTCCTTAATCTCTGATTTAAATAGGAAATTTTTGTCATCAAGAATTTTGCGAATTTTTTGATAGACCTACACAATACTAATAAGAATAGGCAAAGCAATTTTTAAATTTTCCCATATTTTAAAACACCAAAAATAAAACTTTTTCTTTAAAAGAATGTGAAAATTTAGGAAAATCCATTATCATTTTTAAAATTAAAGTTTATAAAATTAAGCTAGTTTGTTATTTCCGAAATCAATGGACTTCTTCCTCCATTAAACTAATATATAGAATGAGTAATTATAGAGTCAGCTAGTATCTACTATAAAGAATAGACTAGAAAATGTTCAAAATAATAATAATAAATTTAAATTCAATAATATAACTTTACTTGATACTAATAAACTCATAGATTTATGTTGCACAGAATACTAATAAATAATTTCTGAATATGAAAAAAAAAGAACTTCTTTTCAATTTGATGTCCTTATAGATTTTTAAAATCTGTTTAACTTTATTGATATTGTTTCAAATTCTTAATAATTAAAAATCCAATTCTTCTAAAACTAAAATATTTAAAAATTGCCAATGCTTCCCTTATAGTCATTAAATAAAAAATCAGAAATATTTGTAAGATTATGTGATTTCAATGATTTGCTTATGATGAACAATAAGAAAGGAAACAAAGTTTAAGAAATATACTCCAATGAAATTTTAAAAATACTTCATTAAATAGATGAAATCAGTCCTGTTTATCTTTATAATTAATTAGATTAAAATGAAATAATAGTAAAATATATAAACCAAAACTCTTAGCTGTATGAATAAGAATGCTATTAAAAAAATTTTATAAACTTACTTTGTTAAAGAAAAAATGATATATTTTCTATTGAAGATTCAGAAATAAACATTTTAATGTACCTTTCCGAAGAAAAATATGGATTTTTGAGGGAATTAAAAATTGATTAAGCCCAATATTTGAGGTAAAAACTTATTAAACTTCCACTGTGGTTAAATAGTAATGGTGATTACTCATAAATAGACGATATAGACAAAGCTGTTTTAATTAATTCTACAATTAACCCGATATATAACTCACTCATAGAATAAGCCAATTTATAATTTCTATCTTAACTTGACGATACTAATATATAAAAACTTTATAAACTGCTTAATTTGCAGGTTGAAGAATTCAATGACTTTTTTTGTAACAGAATTTTGCACAGTTATATTGAAGTTTGCTAAAATTTGAATAAAATTTATAAAAAAATTCACTTTAGTTAAAATAAGTAGAACAAATGATAAATATATTTAATGCAATTATGAAGGAAATACAAAAAAATAAGGGAAAATTATTTAAATTTCCTTATTAAAAATAGCAAATTCTCAACTTTAGCCAGTCAAATTGTTTTTACAATCCTATTTCTCAACAATTTATTCCTCTAAAAAATATTATATTTTTAGATTAAAGACAATAGAAAAGCAACCGAAATAGTAATGAAAATCAAAATTAGATAAAAAAAGTTTCTTATATGAGAGTAAATGCAGCTCATAGACGGGTAGTTGATGCAAAGGAATTTTAAAAATAATAAATTTATAAAGTAGATGAAGAAGAGTTAATTGATATTAATTATATTTTAGATTCTGATCCCTAATATCTCATATTGTAAAATGACTCAAATTTATGCGATAAAGACACCATAGAAGAACTTATAGAGTTAAATATAATTAATGTATATGATTAAAAATAAAATTTTATTTCACCTCCACTATTTCACAATATAATAGCCGAAAAAATATAGCAAATGGCATAATAATTACAAAAACAACCTGCTACAAATGCTAAAACACTTCAATAATAGAAATTAACAAAAAATGCCATTGGATTTTTAAAATTATTAAATAATTAAGCTAAATAACTATAATTCATAAAAGATTCTAATGAAAAATAAAATATCATATTAAATCTTTAAAAAATATAACATATGACAATATTTCCTAACTAAAATAAATAAATTGCTTAATAGTTAGATTTATTAATCCCCTAGTAAATGCTTTACTAAGATAATAATACTAAAATTTTATATTAATTAAGTGAAATTAATCTTATTTCCTAAAATTAAAATCTTCAATAGTTTTTTGTCACTTACTAATCTCACCCAAATTGCATAGTAGATCAAAGTTTATATCAATTATTTTCCTAATAGACAAAAAAAATTTCCTCAGAATAACATTTATAATAAATTAAAGAAACCATAGTAATTTTTAATTCTTTTCCTTCCTAATATCAAGAAAATTACTAGTGGCTGTTATAAACCCATAAATATTGTTGGAAAGTATTGGATACAAGATGTAGAGAAGATAAAAAATTATATAATTTAATTGAAAAAGAAATTACAGAAAATGAAATAATATTTGTTGAAAGGAATCCAAATTATAATTAATCCTATTAAAAGAAATTATTCTTTTCCAAAAGCTAAGTTACGACCATGAATCTCTAATGTGAGCCTGTGTTTTATTATGCGAAAATTTTTGATGATTATATATCTTTAAGAAGTATGTTAAATTAATTAAATGTATAATTTATCCATTAGAACATTGTTAATTTTTGCAAATATGCAAATTCAAATTATCAAAAAGCTCCAAACAGTAACTATGCTATTGTTAACTTATTCTAAAAAATTGGTCTAGAAAAATCTATAAGATTACTTTATGATGCTTTGCTAAGTTACTTCAAGCAAAAAAACAATAAATATCCCATTGATTTAAATTAATTTTATTTTCCTGTTATTAATCAGGACAATATCATTATTTTAGTTTAGTCCAAAGAATGCTTTATTATAGATAATGAATATTTGTTAAATTAAATCGATATCAAATAAATCAAAACTCCGCATGATATTTAAACTTCCGTAGCTCTAACCTTTGGGTGCAGAAAATTGAGTGAATCTCTTGACTATTATTTGTTAAATACTCCCGAAGAAGATAAGAGTTTTAATTAATAAAAGTAATTAATTATTAAATAATTATAATTATATATTTATTGTTATTCTATTTAAAATTAATTTCAGAATATATTGGAATGACTTTATACGAAAAAATAGTATAATATATGCTATAAATCGAATATTATTACATACGTGTATGGGAAACAATAATTAGTTTGAGGAATTGACTGATGCAGAAGTAGATAAATTCAGAACAACGAAAATAAAATTTGTAAGGTCTTTAAATGTGAGAATAAGATTAAAAATTGGAAATCAGTTCTTAGATATAACTAAAAGTGAGAGTTAAAATTAAGAAAGTAAAAATGTTTCAGATCACATTGACTTGGCCACTAATACAATCTATTTGTTAAATGATATTAATGAAAGAGATTGGATAGCATAACTAATAACAATGTCTTTGGTAAAAATACTTGCAAGAATAAGAAAAGAAATATAAAATGTTAAAGAATAATATTTTCATACTGTTCTTCTTTCTAATGGGGAATTCTAATAAATTAAAGTAATAATATATAAATTCATTTCAAGAAATAATATAGTTGTTATGAAAATATCTTATTTTTTTTAAAAATATATAAAGATGAGACTCGATAAATACAATTTAGTTGATTTAAAGCCAGATAGTAAAGCAGTAATGATAAACAAAGAAATTTTAGAAGCTATAGTAAATTAAGAAGAAGTTAATAACAACTAAAACGATAAGGACAAATAAAATGTATAAAATAGTAATATGTAAAATACTAATATTATTTAAAATTAGGATAAATAATAATAGTAGCAATAATAACAATTATTATAAGAACAATAATAAAAATAATAATTATAATAAGAACCTGAAAACCCCAATGAAAATCCTATAAAAATAGGAAACAATAACCAAGAAGTTGATCACATTACTTAGTATAAATAATCATGTGAAAATTAAATAAAAGTAGACTCTATAATTAATCAACGTCCATCATATTAAAGTGCTATTTAAGCATCTGTAGCTAAAGCTGTTTAAGAAATTTAAGTGGCTTAACAATAACAATCAATTACATAAATTACTTAAATTACTTAAATATCTAAAAAAATAGATTAATAAAATATTATATCTCTTAATAAATAGACAAACGAAGGATTATATATATTCTATGAATCTTAATAATATTCAGCCCAAAATGTATTAGATAAAATGGATAGCATAAATAAATTAAGTAAAGTACTGCATTTGATTGCTAAATAAGTATTTGAGTTTAAAACTTTGTAATTTTTAGGTAGTTTTACTATAATAATTTAATTAATTATCACCTATAATTTAATTAATATTTTTTTAATAATAGGTATTGTATTAGAAAAAACTAATAGGATAGCTTTTAATTTAGATGGGAGAATATATTTTAATGCAAATTATTGGCAATATGCCTGCAATAGGGAAGGAATTAACAATAAAAAATAATAATATACAGAATTAGGCTCATTTTTATATGTTGTTTTTTGTCATGAATTAGCCCATAACATAGAACATGATCATAATAGTAGACATGAAACCATAATGGAATCACTAATCGTAGATAATATGTTTAAATTTTAATAATTACCTAATTTATCAAAAATAGTTAAATTATAATGATTATTTTTACAACAATTATTTATTAAATATAATTAATTATTTATATACCTTTGCAATAATATTTAATTATCATAAATAAATAAATAAATAAATAAATAAATAAATAAATAAATAAATAAATAAATAAATAAATAAATAAATAAATAAATAAATAAATAAATAAATAAATAAATAAATAAATAATAAATAAATAAATAAATAAATAAATAAATAATAAATAAATAAATAAATAAATAAATAAATAAATAAATAAATAAATAAATAAATAAATAAATAAATAAAAATCTTTTTAATTTAAAGAATTATATATTCAAATTATATGCAGTTATATTTAAGTTCTTAAAAATAAGAATTAACATTAACATTTATAATATAGCATACCAAAAAAACAACAAACTTTACAATTTAGGTTGCTTTTACATTTATATTACAAAAATTAATATTCGACTAAAATTTCTAATCTATAGTAGCTATAATATTCAAATTTTAAATTCGATTTGTTGATTAGGTGATTTAATAAGTTGATACAAATTAAGAGCTAAAAGTAAAAGTTAAATATAAATAAAAAGATAAATAGAAATATTATGATGGAAATGAATAATACATAATATCACAATAACTGTTATATATAATTAAATAGTCAATAATTCTAAAATAGATCAGGCTTATATTATTATATTTCATAAAATTTTCAATGATTTTAAAATATAAAGTACAATATTTTAAAATCTAGAATATTCTAATAATATATAGTAAAATAGAATGATCAAATGAAAATAATATGATAGAGACAAAAAATTTGCTTGAAAATATAAGTTATAAAGGTGTTCTTATAATTAAAAATTTATATAGAAAACCAATGTTATAATCAGTAGATTTATTAATCGAATATAAAAATTTCAGTAAATATATGAAAAATCAAACCTTGGAATTATAATTCAAGTTTAGGTGTTTTATAAATATTTTAAAATATCAATTATTAGTATGCTAAAATCTTAGAATCTACAATATATTAAAATAATTAACTGATGCAAATATAACCCAATTAAAATTAAACTTTTTAAATATTATAAAAGCGTTTTATAGGGTAATAATAATACCATAATGGGAAAAATATAACACAAATAACTAATAAAATTTACTAATAATCCTATATATTATAAATAAATTTCCTAGAGACATTTTATCTCAATAGTTTATAGATGCAAAAATTTAAATAGTTTGATAACATTGTTTTTATATATTTAATTCAAATATTTTAAGATAGTGTGTAGGGAAAATATAAATTTAATATAGATATATTTCTTTAAATTATGTTATCCAAATCAGGTGAAGTAGAAATTATTTTATATTATCAGTAATTACTTTTATAGAAATAATGTATTCAAACTATGAAATAGTTTATAATGGTAGATTATGTTTTATCAAAGATAAATTCTATTTCCATAAAAAATTATAATAAAGCTATATATATATAAGTCGATATTTATATTTTAATTCAATATAGCAATGTCATATAAAGAAATAGTTGATAATTTATAGAAATTTATTCAGATTAATGCATATTTATAAAATATTATTCTAATACATAATTATTGATTTTTATTTCTATAATTATAAATATAAAACATCTCAATTTTCTTTTCAAATTCCGTTTATTCAAATTACATAACATGATATGTACCATATCAATGAAATATACCATATTTTATTATTATATAATATTAAATGAAACTATATTACTAAAATATTTAAAAAATTAATTATTAGAAATCATATTTTTATTAAATAAAATTTATAATCGCTTAATTTATATCATTCTACTATTCATTATTTTTGCTTTTTTCTGAGGATATTTATTAAATTATTTACTAAATTAATATATTCTCTACAATTTCTTATTTATTTAGCTAGATATAAACTCACATTTTTATTTAGTGAATTTTATCCTGATATGGATGGTTAAATTATAGAATAATAATTATATATATATTTGTTTTATCTACACTTATTTTTATAAGAATAATATGTATATACAAGCATATAGAAATAATTATTATATAATATTAATTTATAATATTGATTCTCAAAAATTTGTTAATTCTTTAAAAATTCTAAACAATTTTTAATTAAACTACCTCTCTCCTGTGATATTTGATAATATACTTATATATATTAATTTTAACATTTCATAAATCTATTATATTAAACAAGAAAATATTATTATAATAAATAAATTAAAAATAACAAATAAATAAATAAATAAAAACTACTTTCTCACATATGATGAATGTTTATTTAATAATAATGCTAATATTTTTGATACTTGTAGACAAAAATTACTTTTGCAAAGAATTTTAACATTCTCTCTTAAAAATCCAAACTAAATTAATAGCTAAACTGTTTATAATATCAACGATTCAACTTATGAGAAGATTATAAATTAAAGAATTCTATAATCTTAATAAGAAAATTCTTAATTACTCATTAATTCGTCTAGTGACTTTTCAAAATTATATAATCTATTTTCTTTATCATTAGATAATGGTAATTTTATAGTTTATTGGGATATTTCATATAATGATTATTCTAATAATAAAATAGCTGGAAAATTATATAATAAAAATGGTACAGTAATAAAAAGAGGGGAAGAAAGCGAAATTATTTTTTTAAATAAATATATACCAAATTTCTCAACTTCTGCAATTAAAGGGTCTAATGGTCAATTTGTATTTGCATACGCTGAAAATAATAAAATATATGTGAAACTTTATAATGATAAAGGAGTGTAGATAATAAACAGATATGTTTATAATAATGGTGGTCAATTATCTGGATTAAAAGTTTAAATGTTTAATAAAGACAAAGTTCTTATAACTTGGTAACAGAATACTACATTTAAGGGAATATTTGTATCTAACTCAAATATTTATAGAGTAGGATAATCTCTATTCATTACGAATTATTGTCAGGGATGTGGTGATAATAATAAAGCAATATCTAAATTTATATAATATAACGATACATTTTTTATTGTTTGGGTTTAAGATTAAAAAATTACAGGAGGAAAATACGATATTTCAGGAAACTATTTAGATAATTATGGATTTATAAGTTTAAACACATATTCTCCTTCATATTTAAGCTTTATCTCACTTAGCAACGATAATTAAATATTACTATGGGTTGAAACTTATTATTATACTTACAAGCATATTCATTTATAGTAATTTGATCATCATGGGTATAAATATGGTTATAAAATAACCATTAAATCTACCTACAATATTATTTCATATTTAAATGGTGCAGCATTAACAAATGGGGAAGGGTTTCTAATATAGTGTACTTTTAGTCCATATAACTAATAGAATGAAAAAAATGGAGATGGAGATGGATCTGGTGTGTTCGCTCAATTCTTTAATAATGAAAGTAAGTCATAATCAGATTTTTTCCGAATCCATAAGAATATTAAAGGAGATTAGAAATTATCCTCAGCATTAGAATTAAATAATGGAGAAACAATGATTGTTTATTCAGACAATAGTGATATAAAAGCTTAGAAATACAATTACATGAAAAAGCCAGTAGCTATAAACCAAATAACATCAAAAAAGACAATATAAGAGCTTTTTAAAGCAATGTATGGTGACTTTCAACAAATCCCCTTAGATAGATAATTCACACTTAGAATACCCATGGATAATTATCAAAGTACTATTAATTCATAGATACTTCCTTTAACTTTTTCTTACAATAATATTCCTGGACTACCTTACTGGCTAACTTATTATTAATCTACACAAACTCTCAGTGGTATTCCTAACAAAGGAACAGAGGGAATATATAGTATTAAAATAAAAATATAAGATTAGGCTGGAAATATTATTACTTAAGAATTAAATTTTAGAGTTACTACTAATTTAATCCCATAATAACTTTAATTCAAATAATTTCCAAGCGAAGCTAGTTTATATCCATTATAAATCAAAGAAATAACCCTTGAAGTAACAGGAGGCTAAAGTGATTAAATTTAGTTTTCTTTTTAATGGAATCACTATTATTAATAAAGTTTTATTAAAATTAATAACAACAAAGTGCTTGAAATATCACCAGGTAAAAATACCTAGGGAATTTATGATGTTGATATATTCGCAACTGATGGACTGTAAACAATCTAAAAGACATTAAAAATATATGTTAATAATAGGGCTCCGGAAAAAGTTTAAAAAATATAAACATTCTCAATAAATCTTGGGAGTGATGATATATTAGTTTTGAGTAAAGGAATATTCTATGATTTAGATGGTGATAATATAGAATATACAGTTCTAGAAAAACTTCCCAGGTGGATTACGTTTTATCCAAGATCTCTTACATTTGGTATATACACGAGTAAAGCTGAGGATTTAAGTCCTAGTATTGTTACCCTTACCTTACAAGCTGATGATAAAAAAGGAGGAAAAACATTTGCAAAAATTAAAATAGACATAGATAAAGAACAAAAAGAAGAACCCAATTATCTTTTAATCTTTTTGATATCTGGTTTTGCTGCTCTGGCTATATTAATATTTTTAGTTATAATTTGTAAAAAAAAGCTCAGAAATATGAGTATATAATAGGTACCAGAATAAATTAATTAACATTAACAATAATAAGGAATTAGATAAAGAAGGGAAAAAGTTAAAAGAAAAGAACATGTAAAAATACCTATACAATCTATTCCTCTGACTCTTAGACAATTTTCAAAAAATTAAGAAAGAGAAGAATAATTGTAGAAAGAAGGGTATATTAAATTTATTTATTAATCTTGTTTGTAATAAACATAAATATTTTCATATTTATTTAGAAAATAGATTAGGGAATGTATAATTTGTTTGGATGATTAAGAGCTCAAATACACTTCTTGTTGTGAAATGCCGATGCATTGTAATATTTTATTTTCATTTTGAAAAAATTAATTAATAATAATAATTATAAATTTATATTAAAGAAGTATGCGCAGATTTATTATAAGGATAATGTGCTTAATGTAGAAGAAGAGGTTTTTAACTAAAAGAAAAAGAAGATGTTTTATAAATATCTCGTATATATTCATGAAATATAAAAAATTAATATTTATATAATTTAATATATATTTTATATTAATGTACATATTGAAAATTAATAATTAGATTCATATGAAATTACAAAACTAAATTAGAATAAATTTTTTATTTCATAATTCTATACTAAGTTATCATATTTCATCATTTCAATTTTAAAACTTTTATATTACTATATAAGTCTAATAACTATTTTATTTAAAGATATTAAAATATGCCATATTTATGAAAATATACTATACTTAATTATTATTATATATTCCTTCATAAAAAAATTACAATTCAGAAAAATTTTCTATAAGTTAAATTTTGTTTTTCTACTTATTTAGATTGGATGTATTCCAATTTTTTAAACATATGATTTATTTTTTAAACGAAATAAATAATTTTTACAAAAAAAAATAATAAATTCGCAAATTTAAATATGTACTAAAAATTTTTTTTATCTGTTTTTTAAAATAAATACTCATATTTAGTGTATAAAAATATCTAGCACGAAATGCTTGAATTATAATTTTATTTTGAAGAAAATAATAATAATATTAAATGAAACCATATATCTATGTAATTTTAAAATAATTAATTAATGATTATTTAAAAATCACAATTATATTAGAGATTTTATATTTTCATTTAATTTATATATAGCTTTTTCTAATCATAATTCTAATATAAAATATTAGTCTTCTGAATATAAATTTTTTTTTTTTTAGTTTGTCTACTAGATAACTGTGCAAAATTATTAATTTTTATTGCAACAAGAACAAAAATTATTTGGTGTAGTAGAAAGAGAATGAAATTTATTGGATTTAGTTTAATATAATTCTTCATTGTCTTTTTCTTTTAAATTATTAAAATTTTTTACGAATATATGTTTTATTTTATGTATAGCTTAAGTTTCTAAATATTATTAATCTTTTAAGAATTTTCTGAAATGCAAAAAAGATATTAATTGGAGTATTTTATGGGAGCTTAAAAATTTTTTTCATGATTATTTCTAAAGAGTATGGAATTAATTTTTAATACTTTTAGATTATGTTTTGATAATAGGATTTGAATAGATAAAATAAATTCTAATATATGCATTTTATATTAAATATATATTTTCTTAGTTAAGAGTTTAACATATATGAAAATTTTTGTATCTAAGATAGGTTTCTTTCAATTTTATAGAATATAAATACTATTTTTAATTCCCCAAAGCTATCAACTGTAACTCCTAAGAATATATAATCTTCTTTATAAATGATATAAGGTATATTTTCAGTATTGTGAAAATTTTGATATTAAATATGGCATTTCTTTTGGAGTTAAATATTAAATCTTAATCTTAGAATGCTTTCAGTAACATTTTGTTTGATAAATACTATTATATTATCCGTAATTCTATTCATTAATTAGTTATAATAATAATATAGTTTCATTTAATTTTATATAATAATAAAGTATGGTATATTTTCACTGATATGGTACATGTTATGTTATGTTATGTTATGTTATTATCCGTAATTTTATATTAACTTTTGAATTGATCTTGAAGCTATTATTACCTTCATGTAAATAATAAAAAGTGCAGGATTTTACATAGAACTTTTTTAGAGATATTATTTAGGATTTAATATTATAAATTTATATATATTAGTTTATATTAAAATTACAAATAGTATAATCCAAACTGGGATAGAGAACTCAAGCTAATAAGATCTAAGTGTCTGATATGGATGAGAACTCATATTTTGAAGACCACTTAAAACTTAAAAAACAGACCATAAAAAAAGAAAATGATAAAGTATATGGTTAATCTTATCATAGACTTAACCCTAAAATATGTACTTATATAAGATATACTCTTGTGTATCTGAACTGTTATAAATAAATCTAATATATGCTCTACCAAATCCTATATATTCAATTCAATAATTATTTAGATCTATAAAATAATATATTATTATGTTGTATATATGTAACCATAACTAGGTATTTTTTAATGTATAGTAATTAAAAATTACCAAAAAAATATATTCTTCTTAATTGATAAATAATTATAGTCATTCTTAAAGGAATAATTTAGGTTAAAATTATTAAAATTTATCTATAAAATACTATAGTTAATTTGAAATATATATAATAAAATCAGTTATCATTTGTTAAAAAAAATATAAGTCTATATTTTAAAAAGTGAAGAAGTTTAATAAAGAATATTATACAGAGAATCAGTCTTAATTTTATATATGATCTTTTTTTTTTCAATAAATAAGCTCATAATATAGAAAATTATAAATATGGCTTTTAATAATAGAGATTAAGTTTAGATTTAAAAATTATAATTTTTAATATAAGGTTTAATTTAATAGAATTTTATATTTTATATTTGCTAAATTTTAATATATTATTTCAGTAAAAATTTTTATTTTTTTATCATATATTATAAAATATGTATTAAATATTATGGTTTGAATATTAATTATTGTTTCTAATGATATTTTTGCAATCAAGAAATTTAGAACAAATATTAATTTTTCTTCTTTTCCCTAGAAAAAAAAAATTATACAAAATTTACACTTCATAAATTTTTATTATTAAGATTAATAGTATAATTAAAGTATATATTTTTTTTTAATTTTTGCTATTATCTAATTGTTTTTATATTCATAATATATATATTTACTATCACCATTCTATTAATAATCAAATTCAAATATTTATAATTTAGAATTAAGAAAATATATTTTTCAGATATACATTAATAGTTGAAGATTATATACTGATTTAATAAATCCTTAAACTATCACTAATATAAAATGTTAGTATATAAAAATATATATGAATTTATTTTTATAATATAAGATTGAAATATTTTATAAATATTGAAATATTAGAAATTGATATAAAATGTTATTAATAATATATAATTAGTAAAGGAATAATAATTTAAAAAAGGCACTTTTTTATTTCCTATTTTTATATATATTTTTTTATTATACAGATTTTATATAATTAGAAATTTAGATAAATTAAATCATAATACTTTACAATTACGTTTCAGTAAAATTATAAATATATGAGAATAATAATAATATGTAAAATATTTATTTAAAATTAATATCTAACTTAATTTTATTAATAATATAAAGAATAGTTATTTATAATAATAATAATTAAATAGAGTAATAATAAAAATTTTTACTATTTTTAAAATATTAACTCTTAGATTTTGTTTTATAGTTTAGTATTTGTGTTATTTATTTATTTATTTTGATATAATTCCTTAAGATTTAATTTTGTATATTTAAATATTTTGAGAAATATTTTATATTCATGTTTAGCATATATATATATAGGCTTAACTATAGTATATCTACATAATTTATATTAAAATCGATTTTAAATAAATCTTGATTTTGGTAATAATTATTTATATTCTAGAGTTAGTTATTCTGGTTGACTTTTTTATTAATTTTAACTTTTATTTTATTGATATGTATTAGTTTAAATCAATTACAAATTTTAGAAGTAATTTTTAAATAAAAATACAATATTATGATTCAATACTATATATATATAAATTTATATTCATTTAATCTTATTAAAGTAAGAATTATAAATAATATAATACATATATATATAAAAAAAAACAAATAAAATTAATAAAATAAATAAAAAATAAAAACCTTTTAAAAACAAACTTTTCATATATCTATTTATTTATTCATTTTCCAAATTTAGGCTTAAATGTAGATATCTTATCTAATCTTTTCAATCCTTATTTTGATTGCAAAGTCTGCTTTAAATATTTAAAATATATAGACTATCCGGAATTTGAGAGAAAACTAATAGAGATTTAGTAACTAAATTTAAAATCGAATTCTCCAAGTTGATTAGGAAAAATTAAAAAAGAATTCGTTATTGAATAGTAAACATAAATAAATGCAGCTGTTAAAGATTTGATATCTGTAAGCTTAGATAATGGAAATATGTTAATAGCTTGGAAATAGTAATCATTTAGTACAAATTTAGAATCACTGAAAGGAAAAATATATAATTATAAAGGGGATTAAGTCCATAACCATCAAGGTAATAATTAGGGTTTTGAGATTTTAGGGCACAACGTTGTCCATTATTCCTTTTAACCAATTCAAAATTCTAATGGGAAATTTGTGATTGGGTATGTTGGTCAAGATTAAAGAAGTATTTACGTTAAATTATTTAATTCGGATGGTTTATAAATTAAATAAACTGAATTGCTAATTTCTAATGTTGTAATTGAGTCAATTAAATTAAAAAATTTGAACTAAGATATCTCCTTAGTAATTTGGAATGAAAATAAGACAACCTTTAAAGGAGTTTTTATAAATAAAGATGCTGATAGTAAGATTGAAAAAGAATTCAAAATTACTGATTCCGCTTGTGGGGCAAGCTGCAATAATATAGAAATTACGATTTCGAATTTAATTTAATTATCAAATAATTAATCTAATTTTTTTGTGGTTTGGAAAAATAATAGTAAAATACTGACTGGGGCTTAATTAAATTTACAAGGAAAAGCGGAATAAAGTATTATTGACTTTAATGGAATAAATACGCTCGAAGCATTTAGCTTTAATTTTATTTCACTAAAATATTAGAGTTTATATTTGATATGGTACGAACCTGCTTCGAACGTCGATGTAGAATTAAAATAAATATATTTAAAAAAATGTATAATGGTTCAGGGCCACAATAATAAGGTTTAAGACAGTAAATATATATTCCAACATATAATACAATATAAAATTTAAATGCTGTATCACTGTAAAATGGCGGATTTTTGCTTTCATGGGATGTAATTCCTTCAACAAAAGCTCAATTTAATTAATAAAATAATGGAAATGGGGACTCGAATGGTAGTGGTATTTATGCTTAATTTTATGATAATTCAGGAACTAATAAATCACAATACTTTCGAGTGAATGGAAATGTTGAAGGAGATTAATAATTTTCAAGTAATTTAGCCCTTTAATATAATGGAGATTCAGTAATTATTTTCAAAGACAAAGAACAAATTAAAGCATAACGATACGATTCTTAGGGATAACCTACCTATTTCTATCACATTAAATAAGCCAAAACATTTTCGGATTTATTTAGGGAGCAAACTTCTCAATTTATGATAATTAATAAAAAAATAGAAGTATATATACCTAAGAATAATTATTAAAGTTCTGAATATGCTTTGCAACCCATAACTTTTTCTCATAATAATAATAAATTAGGACTTCCTAACTGGCTTCGATTTTATGAAGCAAATTAATTAATCACAGGAACTCCATCTAAAGAAGATGAAGGGCTATATACCATTACAGCTAAAATTTCGGATGTTTAAGGAAATTTTATTGAAGAGTCCTACTCCTTTGAAATTTACCATAACAATGATATACTTCACTTTAAATTTACTAATTTCTTTGACCAAATAGTTATTTTTCCTCAATAAACTGGAACTATTACAATGGAGACTGTTGGTGGAATAAGAGAAAAGGTTATAGTTAAAATATCCGAAACTCCAACTCCTCCTAAATTTGTTGAAATAATAAATAAAGACTAATTACTACTAACTCCACAAATTGGAGATCAAGGTGCTTATAATATCACAGTTATAACAACTGATGGAGTAATGACCTATAAAAAGAATGTAGAAATACAAGTAAGAAATAGAAAACCTAAAGTTGAAACTAAAAATATATCTTTCAAAATTACTATTGGTGATAATGAAATCTTGAAGCTATCAGAGGAAGCCTTAAAAGATCCAGATGGGGATAAAATTAATTATTCAATAAAATAATAAATGCCTAATTGGCTTTAATTCGATAAAGATAAAATGTAACTAAAAGCTTAAACAAGTAATGCTGGGTTAGACCCTAAAGCCATGAAATTAACTCTTTAGGGAGATGATGGAAATGATGGTTTTGCCGAAACTGATATAAATATCACACTGGTAGAGGGAAAAAATTATATGATCTATGTTTATATAGGAATCGCAGCAGTAGTTTGTATAATATTAATTATAGTAATCGCTGTTATAATAATAAAAAGAAAGAGGAATATAGTTAAAATTAAGGCAGAAGAAGATAAACCAAAAAAAATTCTTTAATCCAGAAAGTCTTAAATTCTACCATTATCATTATATTAAATGGAATTAAATAAATTCAAAGAAGAAGAATTTAGAAACTAGGGGTACTTATTTAAATATATCATTTATTTGAATTTAGTTATTTATTTTCTTTTTTAACTATTTTTGTTTTTTTGTAGAAAATAAATAAGAGATTGTATTATTTGCTTAGAAGGAGAAGATTTAAATTATTTAGCATGCTGTGAAATGCCTATTCATGGTAATTATTACATATTATAAAAATTAGAATGATGAAAAAAATATTTTTTTTTTAATTTAGAAAAATGTGCAAGATAATTGAAAAACAATTGTCCTCAATGCAGACAACCTGAAATCTTATTAAAATAAAAAATAGATGTTAGAAGAATTTCAAGAATATTTTTTGAATGAGATTTTATATAATAATATTAATTCAAATAACTCTATAATATATAGTTTTATAATTATATATTATATTTAATATAAAATATTCAATATAAGTATATATTAGAAGTTAACTTTGCCTAATTCTAATCAATATTGATATTTCTTCTGTATTAAAATTAATACTTGTTCATGAGTTTATTATCAAAATAAACCCATTTAAATCTTAAAAATTTTAAAAATATTTTAAAAAATTTAATAATAAAGCAATATATTATACTGTACTTGGAATTTAAGATATCTACAATCCAATATAAAAAAGTGATTCCAATAAAAACACTCCCAGTGATAAAATAATAAATCTAATATTTATCCATCATACTATATATTCCTTTCAAGTTATTGATATGATAGTAATAAAAGCATGCAAAAATCATTACTAAATTTTGCAAGATATTCAAAGCATTCCAACTAATACAACTTTTTGAAAAAAAATGCAACCAATATGATCTTATTAATTACTGTTCCTTATAATGACAGATTATAAAAATGGCTGTGCTTAAAAATTAAATATTCCTCTTAAAGCATTAAATAATAAAGAATATCCCCATTACTTCATTTTAGAATTTTCTATAATATACCCTTGTCTGATAGGATTTACTAAATTTTAGAAGATAGTAAGAAAAATGTATAATCCTATAAATATCCCAAAATAAAAAGGAATAAATTCATTTTCAGATACTTAAGCTAGATATCCAAAGAGAATAGCCTTTTAAAATAAAAAATGTTTTAACATTATAATTATATATAGCAAATTAATTAAAACATTACCTATCCTTGACACTGAACAAAAGTAATAAAAAAGTAAAATAATTTTTCAAATATGGGAAAACGATCATTGATTTATTAGAACTCAGCTAAGCATATAAAAAACTCAATTGTTTAAAATCCTATAGAAATCAATCCGAAATAAACTGTTATTATTCCCCAAATAGGAGATTATCCCCAATAAATACTATTTGTAAAAGTAGCATGAATTAAAATGTAAATGAAGCATATAATGGTGAGAAAAATTTCTGCCACTGATTTAGCTGCTAATAAAAAAGTTTCAGAATATTAAGCTTTTATAGATTTTTCATTATTTGGTCTAAGAAAGAATAAATATTAATAAATAAATTAGAGTTTTGTTTAAATTGATATATAAAATTTATTCTATAATTATTACCTTATTAAACTTAGTGGGATTATTAATAAATCTAATAATAATGCTGATATAAGGACTGATAATAAAAAAGTTAAAATTTTATTTTTATTTATCTCAAGAATAGTAGATAAATACTAAAAGTTCCAATATATGTTAGCCATTCTTTCAGTCATTACTGCCACAAGCATAATATAAAAATAAGAAGTTTGATTATATTTAAAATATTATATCAATAAATAGATCATATAACCCCAATCAGCAAACTTTAGAATAATAATTATAATTTTTATAAACTAATTCATTTGTTTAATCAATATATTATAATATATTTTATTTTTAATTAAACTTTTTTTATTAAATTAAGACTTTTAAGTTTTTAAAATATTATATAAATTTTTTAAATTGATATATATTTAGATATAGTATCAAACTTCAATATTCTATTATATATATGTAGAAATATAAAAACTAAGTATAAGAATAATTTAATTAAATATTTTTTGAACTAAGTTATGTTTATCTTATACATAATTAATTGTAACTGTATTGAATATAGAATTACAAAAATAATTTTCTATATTTTATTTATTATATAATGAATTATGTATTAGTAAAAAATTTATTTAGTAGTATAAATGTATATATATATACAACAGATAGATGATAAAAATATAGATACTTATTATTATGTTTTTATAAATATATCATATTTTTACATGTATTATATATTAGTAAAATAAGATTAATAAATATTAAAATAAAATTTTAATACACATCAGTTAATATTTTCATTATAATTATTTTCTTATTTTTTGTATATTATTTATTATATTATTAGAAATAATAATTATTATTATTAGGTAACAATATGATATTATTAAATCATTAAATATTAAATTAACTTTTTAGTAAAAATTATGAATTATTGAGCTATAATTACAAGATTTTTTATCTATAATATAAAAATAATAAATAAATAATTTTTTTTTTAGTATTTTTTATAAAGATAATTACTTTTCAAGCATTTGTTCATACCAAATTTCTAATTATTCTTCAGAATCATCTTAATATTAATATTGGTTTGTTATATTTGATTAATTACTAAAAATGTCAATATTTTCATTTAAACTTATAATATTTCTTTATTTTGCAATTTTCAGATGAGTGGTGTTTATTTGATTGTTCTCATTAAGCTTATTATATTATTATTATTTGTTATTATTTTTAATTTAATAAGTCTACTGGATTATTTGATTATCATCGCTTTTAATAAAGTTGTCCTAGTTAGCTTTTGTTTACTTGTACGGGTTTTTAATATATTTTTCAAATTTACTCTTTCCTTTTGATTTAGACGACTAAATAAAAAAAAAAAATGAAATATCCATTATAACTTAAAACTATAATACTAATTTATATGGAAAAATTATAAAAATAGAAAATTAATATTAACTAGGATGAAATAAAACTATTTATAATTTTGTTTAAAATTTAATTTATTTTTATAATTATTGAAATACTCTTTTTTTGCTCTAATTTTATTTTTCGGAGATATTCTATCAAATGTTTATCGTATTTTTTTTTTATTTGTAGCTTTAAATGTTCATCTTCAATATGAATTTTTAAATTTCTTATTGTTTCAAATCTCTTTTTACAAGATTTACACTAATATAAAAATATTTAGTGTTATTCTTTCATATGAAACTGCAGAACATATTTATCAGAATAAGATTTACAGCATTCAGGGCAAGTGTTATTTAGAGGAAATTAAATAAACTTAGTTACTCTTTTGTCAAATTTGTAATAAACAGGATAATTTTTTACTTGATGATCTTCCCAGGACTTTTATATTACATTTTAATTTTGAGATAATTTGTAATTTTATTTAGTATGCTTTTTACCTTTAACCATTTTATATTAATATATTTTTTTTTTTTTATATAATTCTTTGATCTCGTTTTATATAATATTAATACTCAAACTATAAAATAAATTCATTTATCACATGAAACCCGTGTATATATATAAATAATTATGAATGAGCATTAATAATTATTCAATTATATTAATCATATTATATAATTCTTACTAGTATCTAATATGATAATTAGAAATTTAGATTTGATAACATGAATTATTTCTTATTTTTATAATATTTATTTATATATTTGAAATATTTAATTATGTATAATTTTATAAATATTAAAAATATCTAATAGAAATATAAAAAATATTGTAAAAATTATTGATAATAAAATATATTAATTATAGATATTTAAAATAAATACTGAAAAATCTGGATTTTTAATATTATTTTAAATATAATTTTTTACTAAAAATCATTTATTTAATATAATTAGTTTTTATATTACTAGGTTAGTGTAAAATATATAATATACATAATATAATATAATGTTTCAAACTTTAAACTGAATTGATAATATAATTTAAATTGTACAGGTTCCCATTTTATAAATTGCTATATATGCCTTTGATCAAGTCTTCTTTATTTACATATTATTCTGTTTAAAAATTTATTTTTACCATTTTGATCCCGTTAATTAAATACTTGATATATTGGTTTTGTTTTCTACCTGTTTTTATAATTATATAGATTTATAAAATAACAAGTTATTATATTATATATATATAACCATAAATATGTATTTGAAATATAATGCCATAAGTACATAATAATTATATTTTTACTATTACTATTTTTAATTTATAATTGAAATATTTATTAATATTAAACAGATTTAATAATATTTTTACTAAATATATAATTATTTAGTATAAATAACAAACTATGATTATAGTTATGAAAAATAAATAGAAAAATAAAAGTTTTCATATAAAAATAATAAATTAAATAGAAATTTATTGATTAAACTATTGTAATTCTTATCAAGCTAATACTCTTCAACAATTAATAAAAAAAAAAAAAAAAATAAAGAAAGAAAGAAAGAAAGAAAGAAAGAAAAAAAAAATATGAATAAATTTAGAAATTTAATTATAATTAAAATAATATTAATAATATGCTTATAATTAAATATAAGATAATAAATGGAAGTTTATGATACTGATACTTTTTTATTTAATAAACGAATTTTGGATGCAAATAAAAATTTGGATTACACTCTTATAAATGACAATAGTTAAAAAAAATAGAATTTAAAATCTCTTTAAATAGGCAATTAATAGTATATAATAGTTTGGGAAGAAATATTTTTTTAAAAAAATTCTATAATTAGCTGCATAAAATATGATAATGATGGTTAAAATTTAAGTTCAATTAAAAACTTAATATAATCTTGGTAGCCCATATATTAAATAGAAAAAATAACACTTGATGAATAATAAGATAACTATTTTATATTAATATTTAGGAATAATTTTATATTATAGGCAAATATATATAATGAAAATATAACACTAATAAAAAGCATTAATCTCTATATATCCTAACATAAAATATAGGATATAAAAGTTCACTCTATTGAAAATAGTGGAAAAATTTTAGTTACTTGGAATCTAAAGGGTTTGAGTTATATATATGGACAATTTATTAACCAAAAAGATGGATTAGGTTAAGATTCTTTCATATTGAATAATTAATTGTGCAACTACTGTAAACAAAGCTTTGATTTTATCGGAATAGTTTTACCTAATTAATAATCCGGATTTGTATTAGCTTATAATGGTTTTTAACAAGTGGACGGATTATTTTTGAATTACTATGATATTTCTGGAAAAAAACTAAATAACATCCCTTCCTTAGTCCATAAGTAAAAAGGCTTTGAAGTTCTTTTTAGTAAGCAATAAAATAATTAAAAAATTCTAGCATGGTATAAACGCGATTTTTACTCTTTAAATATTGCTAGTATTTATATTTAAAAATTAGACGAAAATGGGAATTTTCTTTTCCAATAGCCTTTTTTAATAAAAAGAGTGAATAGTAATAGTATTGTTAGATTAAATATGTAAATTGTAGGGCTGAAAAGTGGATTTTTAATAGTATACTAGACATTATAAATAGTTTAAACGTAAGCTTAATTTTATTAAGAAAATTTAAAACCAGATGGGAGTTCTTTCCCTGTAAGCTCTTATCTTTATAGCAATTCAGAAAATCCTTGCATACTTAATTTAAATAATTCAGGAAGTCTTATATTATGGACATAAAGCTAATAAATTTTAGTTAAAAAATATAATGAAAATAATCAGAATATAATTTTTTAAAAGTTATATTTAATATAAAGTTTATAAAAGCAATTTAACGATTAAAATCCAAAAAATTTAAATGTAAATTAACTTTTAATTTTTAAGATAAATAAAGATAATATCATGACGGAAAAAAATGATAGTAAATAAAGCCTAAATGTTTAATTTTCTAATCTTCCTAATTGGATAAATTATAATAAAGATTTTATGACTCTTTAAGGATTTCCCACACCTGAATCTTAAGGGGATTATAAGATTTATGTTACAATAATGGATAAAGAAAATAATTTAGTTAAATCAGAAATTAAATTCAGAATAACAAAACCCCTTGAATTAGTAAAATAAAATAAGTTTGAAATAAATACCTTCCCTAATTAAGAATATAATTTCAATTTATCTCTTCTAGTTTATGATAAAGAAAAGGACAATTTTCAATTTTCAATTAAATTTGATTTAAATAAAGAAAAATTATAAAATTTTGTACATCTAAGTAATAGATAATTATATTTTAACCCTAAATCTGGGGATCAAGGAAAATATTTGATTACTTTAATTGTTTTTAATGGTATAGGAAAGTCAGAAATTATTTATTAAATTAATGTTATTAACAGAAATCCTATAATAAAATATAACGTTAAACCATTTACTTCATATATTGGAAGGATTTAAACTTTTTAAATTCCTACCGATTTAATTGAGGATCCGGATGGAGATAGTATTTAATTAAGATTATTGTATCCAAAATATAAAATAGTATAACTTAATTAATAGAGAAACTAAATAATAGTTAATGCAACAAATCATAGAATTTGTGAATAAAAAATTAAGTTTTAATTATAAGCAACAGATAATAATGGAGGATAAGTCAATATTAATTTATCTGTATTTCTAAAAATTGATTAAAAAAAGGAAAATCATAATAAAAATTAGGGATAATAATAACCATTTCAGTAGTTATAGTTTGTATTATATGTATCTCCATTGCTATTTTGTATATAAAAAAAGATAATTTAAATAATTGCAATAAATTGGAAAATAAGAATAACAAATAATAAGTGTATAATTATCTCCAACTAAATAAAATAAAATAAAAATAAAAGAGGATGACCTGATATAAAAAGGGTATATATTTAAATTATATATATATATTAAAAAGAAAAATTATAAATTCAAATTAAATAGAAAATTACTTAGAGAGTGTATAATTTGCTTGGAGGCAAACGAAGATTTAAAATATACAACATGTTGTGAAATTCCTATACATGGTATACTTATACTTTAATCATATAATTATTATTATCGATTTAAATTTTTTTAGAGGAATGTTCACTTCCTTTAAATAATAAATGTGCACATTGCAGAAGAAATTTCTAATTAAAAGAGAAAGAAAGTGTGTTAAAAATTTCAAGAATATATAATTGAAAACTGTAATTAATTAGAATTTTATAAATATACATTATTGTTACAAAAATACTATATTATTATTTATATTAACTTAACATTATATATCTTATTTTTAATTTAAAATTCTTATGAAAAACAAGATTAAAGTACAATTAAATTTTAACAGTAAACGGAAGATAACATGCTTAAATATTTATTCAAAAACATTTTAGGTTATTTTATTTAATATTTTTATGTAGGGAATATTTTATTTATAAAATGTAAATAAAGAATTTTTTAAAAGAAAAATAATTATTTATCATCACTTTTATAAATATAATTTAATATCCTTAAAAATAATAAATTATCCTTTTATATAATTTATTTAATATATAGTTTAAGAAGTAAGTTATAATTTATTTTTGGAATTCATGATAAAGATTATTTCTAAAATAACTTATAAATTTTATTCAAAAGGTATTTTATGTAACAAATAGTTTAGTTGTTTCAGGTACTTTTATTTAAGATATTTTATTTTTAAAGATTTTTAACTTATTTTTTTTAATATACCAACTATAATATATCTTATAAAATTCCATAAAAATTAAATTAGCTGTTTCTATAATTTATAAAAATACAAAGCAAGTACAAATTATCTATAAGTCATTAGCAACTTATTTTCTTTTATCTAAATTATCATATATTAATAAAGGAAAACTTCTTATCAAAAAAGATGTTTATAGTAATAAGCTCGAAATTTCAAGAAAGTTCATTATTTTAAATGAATATGGTTTATATTTTAATGCTATACAGGAAAATATTAGATTTGCACTTATTATAAAAACCAAACTGACTTTTGGGTGACCATTCAAAGATACTAGTACTAAAGCATATAAGAATTTATATAACTACTGTAAACTTAACCAAATACTTGCAATGATATTGGACAAATTTTGATCTTCTGCGAAAAAATTATATTTATTTACAATTTAATCTAATTATTTTTATAATTATTCTTATTAGTCCTATAACTCTTTTTACAAATTAATATCAACTTAAAATGTAATATTTGGATTTATAGTTTCATCTTAGTTATTATTACTTAACATTTTTTGTAACTTTTCTTGCAAACTTTTGATATCCTAAATTTGTTTATTCTTTCTATAAAGTTAATTCTAAATATTTAACAAATAAAAAGGCCATGCAAACTATAAAACTAAAAAAATATAGCTTAAAATTAAAGAAAAAATATCAAATTTCTAGTTTTATGCAGCTATATTATCTAGCTATAATTAAGAGAAAACTAAAATATTTTGACTAGTTGATATAATTAGTGGATAACATATTTTATTCATAAATGTGTTCGTAAAGTTAGACTATTTACTTTTTAATTTTTTGTTAATAATATTTTTTTTTTTTTTTAACAGTAATTATCAATTTCAGATATGATTATTACAAAAAAAAATATTAGTAGCAGTAGTTATATTTCAGTACTAGAATTTCTAATAAATAAATCATCTATGTCCCTATTTTTAAATCCATCTTTTTATGTTTATCTCCAGTTTGATTTATATCCTACGATTTAAATAAAAAATGGGATACTAACTACATTTTGTTGCATGGTTTCAAAATATTAATGAAGAATATTTGGATATTTTATATGTAAAAATTGTTAATATCCTATGTTTTATTATTTATTCATAGCCTAAATTGCATTTGCAGGATTGGAAACTATAATTAAATATATGAATATAAAGATAATTAAAAAAATACGATATTATTTTTTTGTACAAATAGACAGGAATGCAATTATAGAATACTATGTGTAAGTAACACCTTATTGGGTTTGAATGACTGAATCAAAATTTATTGCAAATTATTTGCTTTCTATACATTGGCAAGAATTATCTTAGCTTTAATAAAAGACATCACAGATACACTTACCATTACTATATATTCTTTTATCACTAGCTCTGCATTCAGTGCAATTTTCATCATTACAACAATTGTTTTATTTTATTTTTAGACATTAGTTAGTTTGCTAATTATATCTCAAGGATGATGGACATGATAAACATTTAAATTAGTTATCTACACAAGTTTTGCAATTCTTATCACATGGCAAACATTGATCTTTTTAATTTTATTAATCAGAATACTTATATTCTCCATCAGAACATGTTAAAATAGTTGTTTTAGGTTCTTGAAAAATTATAATAATTTCATTAATTTCTATAACTAATATAAATTTAATATACCTTTAGGTTAATTTTTTATGCAATTATCACCTTATTCCAAATAATTTTAAGCACAATTGCAATTGGGAAGAACCCTCCCTTCAGGATTATGACATTCAACACATACAATTTCATTTATTATAAGATTTTCATATATACAGTCATCTTTTAACTAAAAACATATTATAGTTATATTGAATTTTTAAATGAAAAGATAATGTTTAATACATACATATGAAAGAGTTGAAGGAGAATCAATCATCACAGCTTTGAATCTAGTTTAATAATTATTATCTGATATTTTAACAATTCCTTGGCAAGTCTCATTACTTATACAGGCATCCCTAGCAATTTCAAAATTGCTATATTATTTGCAGTTATCTGATGTACAAAACTGTAAAGAAACATTTTTATATTCATTTTAAAAGCATTGCTTAGTTTATGGACTATATTTTTATTTTCGTTAACATTTTTTACATTTAGAATCACAACCTAAATAGTATAAAAAGCAATATAATATTTAGAAAAGTAAATTTATTTACTTAAGAGAATTGCACAGTCTTCAAATATTAATTTTTCTTATAAAATATTTCCAAACGTTTATATTCCTATATTATTAATACCACTTATAAAGACAAAAGGTTAATTTTCCTAAATTTATGTTTTTTATTAAAATCCTATTTTCTATAAAGTAATTTAAATTTAATTTAAACTATTAAAAGGAAATTCAATAAAGGCGTCCCCATTAGTGAATATTACATAAATTTCTTCATTTTTTTTATTTTCGACTTTTTATATAAATCTACTCTATATCTAAGGATGGTCAAAAGCATAAACTGAAGATTCTTTTAAATATCCTCTATTATCTAAAACAAATAAATTTAAACCTAATCTGGGTGATACATCTATTTAAATATCATTAATAAAAAGTTATGATCTCTATCCATATCGAAATTAAACTGACTTTTTAATCACAGATATTATTGAAATTAACACTAAACAGCTTGAATCTTCATTCATTTCACATTAATTTGACGATTTTTTTCTAAACTTTGAATCAATACATTAATTACAAGATGTAGAATTATTGCAGCTAATGCATTTATGGCTGCATTCTAAATTTATTAATTAAATAATTATTTTATGAAAATAACTATTATTTTCCAATATATTTACACTAGCATTCATTTTATTTAGGATAGTTATCGTAGTAACCTTCTTAGCAATTACATATTCCTTTAGAAGTTTATCTAATTATTCTATTATACAGATTATCTCCCTTACAAATTAAACAAGAATTATTTAGCTAACAAAATGCACATTTATCATCAATGCATGAACCTTCAAATTATAATTAAACCTTAAAATATTATTTAGTTTAAAAAAATAAAATTTACTTTTGTTATCAATGTAATATTCTAATTAAAAAATAAATTTTTATTGCTAAGTTGATTAACCATAATTCCAAAAACACTTACAGATGAGAGCTATAAACTATTGAAAGATAATCCTATAGCAACGTTATGATCTAAATCCGCCTTGAAGTTATCATTCTAATAAACAATAGAGTCATTTAATAGTTCACAGGTGTCTGTGCTATATTATAAACTATATATAGTGCCTTCGCTTTGATAAATCTATATAATAACGCATAATTTTTTATTAGAAGGTGTTAATTCTAAATATAAAATTAATTACTATAAAAACTGAGTTTTCATAATTTTCTAAAGCTATAATAGCATGGGATTTTGCACTATAAGCATTATTACATTGTTCTTGCAAATCTCCATTTAATTTATATACTTTTATTTTTGAATTATTGGTTCTATCATATATGGCTGCCACAAAAATCCCTTCATCTTTGACTCCAATAATATGAGATTAAGAAATAAGCTAATCATCAGAAAATATAACATTATTTCCTATTTTAGTTCCTAATTAGCTATCTAATTTTTGTAAATAGATTTTGGTATTTTAAAGATTAAAGTCTTAAAAGCTAACTACCACCTCATTTTTGTTTTACAACTTTGTTGCTTAAGGATAAATTTAGCTTTTTTATTTTTTTTCGTTTAGAATTTATGAATTTTTAATGAAGCTATTAGAATTTATATTATAAACTGAATAAATAATTCCTAATTAAAATTATTTAGACATTAATATTAGATAAATTTCTAGATTTATTTATACACTATTTTACCCCAATCATCTCCGTCTAAAGTTTTCTCAGATAAAGTTATCAATATATTATGTTAATATATGTTCAAACATCTAATTGTTCCAATACTGAAATCCTAAGTTTAAAAAATTAATACTTCACTAGAGAGAAATGAAGGTTCTATTATAGTATAAATTATTAAATTAATTAAGCTATATAGAATATTAATTAATTAGTATTACGCTCCATATCGATAAATTTCATATTAATTTATGTTCTTGGGGAGTTGTAAATAATTACCAATTTGTTATCATCATATTTACAAGCATACTATTCAATCAAAGTAATTTATGAGGCAGATTAAATTAGTTTTGGGAATCCAGTTAAAAAATTTCCTTAAAAATCAAAATAACTCATATTTCTATATTTATAAAAAAATTAAAAAATTATACAAAATTTATACCATTTTTGACAAACCCAGCCTTTATTTCAAAAGACTCATTTATATAAGCAACACCATATATATTATTGTCATAACTTGCTACGCTTAATACGCTTCTATTTATTTGTATTAGTTAATCAATTATAGTTTCTGAAAACTAGTATTCTTATATGAAATCATTGGGGTGTATATCTGCATGTACCAATTAAATAAATAATATAAATAAAGTTGTAAATATCAACATTTTTTAATATAAATTATTATCTTAATTTTATTTTACAGAAATTTATTTTTTATTCGATATTTTTTATTTTTTTCCTATAAATTAGAATAATATATATATATTATAAGAATTAAATTCATAATTGCTTAAGTAATTTTTTAACAGAATCCTATAAGAATTAAACTATAAACTATTTTAGATTATTGTATGATTAATGTTAGCTATAATTTTTAAAAATATAATATGAATATCCTAAATAAATATATCAAGTACTTACTACTCTAAAGTAAATTTTAAATTATCATAAGAATAATTCTGTTCAAAATTATCGATTTTATTAGTAATTTATTTACTAGAAACTCAATATAAATTATTTGATACAATATTTTAGAATTTATCTTTAATTTCCAAAATAATTGAAAAGAATAACTATCATTTGAAAACTTAAACTATTTAAACTTTTTATAGTATAAAATTTGTATATCTAGTATGGTTTAATAAGCTTTCAAATTATTTATTATAATATTATTTTTCATTTCACCGTTAAAGATAAACTATAAATGATAAGATACAAAGAAAAGCAGAAGAAAGAAAAATAAATAAAAACAACTATTAAAAAATTGATATTTAATAATTCTAAATATATCTTTATATTTCTAAATATATTTAGTATGTGTATATGTTCTATTATATGGTCAAAAATAAAATATATATTTTAATATTAAAAATCTAATATATTATATACGTTCTTATTTGTTATCATATTTTCTAATTTTCTAAATAAATAAATAAATTATTTTAAACATTGATCTTTAACTAATATATAGTAAGTAATTTAATAATATAATCATAGTTTTAGTTTTTATTTATTTATTTATTTATTTATTTATTTATTTATTTATTTATTTATTTATTTATTTATTTATTTATTTATTTATTTATTTATTTATTTATTTATTTTTTTCAATTAGATGATTTAAGATAAAAAATAATAGTGTTTTCTATCTTATTTAATTTATTTGTAATTATCCACAAATAATTTGTATTAGCAGATTTTATTTGATAAAATATAATTCAATTAACTCAAATTTAATTTTTTACTTGTTTGCAGTCAACAAATTTTAAAATAATTAAATAAACGAAAAAAATTTTTATATAGTATTTTATTTAATTCATACAAATTTAATTTTAAAAATACTATATTCAATAGTAAAAAGTGTAATAATACATAGAAAGATAATGGAATTATAATAGATTAATACTCCATAAGTACACTTAATTGGAAAAATTGCTGGGGCCACTCATTTTGATAAAGATGAGTTGTATTTAAAATACTCTTTTAAAGTAGGAGATCAATGGACATTGTTAGCAGGAAAACCAGATGGGGATACATTTTAATCTGTAGGATAATATGAAAAAACGATTCCCCTAGAACACCCATTTGATATAAATTATAAAACTGAAAGCGTTAGGGGATGGCCTAAGCTATTTGTTGAAGTTTGGAAAATAGAAACTACATCATTATTTGAATAGGGAAGAAATAGTATTGCGGGTAAATTTTAAATAAAATAAAAGAAAATTATAGAAGTTCATGTTATTTTAACTTTATATAGGATATGGAATAATGAGTATTCCCTTGTAGCCAGGATAATATACACTAAAAATTCCTTGCTGGAGGCCTAAACCTGATAAATGGGATAGATTGATTGGTTCCTATCCAGAATTATTACATAAAGATATTTTGATAAGTTCAGATAGTAGATTTGGACTTTAAACTGAAACTACTGGAAGTATTATCGTTGAAGTACAAGTAATTACAAAAGATTTCGAAATGTGGGGAGTAAAACTATAACCTTCTAGTAAATGAATAAGTAATAATTAATAATATACTGCTCAGTTATATATATATAATTAATATTAGCGTATGAATAGTATATAATAATTTTTTATCTTTAAATTTTTCAATTATTCTATATAGCTATAGTATTTTCTTAAATAAATATAAAAGATATTATATATCTAGTATTAAGTTTACACGGTAATAAATTATTTCTATCATATAACAAAATTTAAATATTAGTTTATAAATACTCTTTAGATTTCAATTTTCAACTGATTATTCTAATTAATTCATTTTCAAATTTTTCAAATATAATTATCTCATTTCTTCAAATATTTCCCTTTCTCTGTATTCTTAGCATTTTTTCCATTCACTCTTTAAAACCCCACAATTTGTAAAACTTGAAGAAAATGGTAGTTAATATACTATTCCATTCTCAAATAATTTTGAACTTTATCTTTAACAAACTAAAAAATTCATATAATCATCAATGCAATAATCTCTATACGCATAAGGGACATTATATGTATCCATTTATTCTTTAGAATATATTTTAGAGGGTCTATAGTCTTTTTCCATTTTTAATTAAAATAATATAATAAAGATGTTTTATTTTCTATTTTTGCTTTCTATATTTTTCTAGCTATATAATTATAAACTATTTTTTTAAATATAAGCTACTAATTAAAGTATTTATTAATCTAATTTAATTTATTTACTTATCAAAATAATGTAAATACTATAAAAAAAATTTTCACTCATATTATAAACTCTTATAGTAATAATTTGTATATATAATATAAAGTATGTAATGTCAGTCTATATGGGGAAATAAATTTGATTTATTTGCAATTCTTTTATACATTTGTTTTGGTATTCTTATATTTCGTTTTACTATTTCCTTTTCATTATGATATCTAATTTTAAAAGGGACACTATATTGATTCCTAAAACAAGGGGCCCTGAAATTTAAATCAAAGACTTGAGCATCATTTTGCTCACGTAAATTTTCTCTATATTTACTTTCATTAAAAAGATTTCTAGTTTATCTAAGTTGTAATTACCTAAAATAATTTATATATTTATTATATTTAAAAATAAATTCTTAAGAGAATTATATCTGCTTTACGATTTAGCTTTCTATCTGGCTAAAAATTCGTGTTTTTTCTTTAACTCTGATTGCTAATCATCAGTACCTAATATATACTTTTTTAATTCTTAAATAGGTTAAGAGTGATTAATAATTGACAAAAATTTTAATCTATTTCTCTTTTTTCATCTTTTTTGTTTTAATTCCTAAGCTCTAACATTGCTTTGCGCTTTTTTGTTTCATTTTCTTTTATAAGATCGGAAAATAAGTTGGTGATTTACTGTAATAAAAATAAAAAAATTGTTATAAATATTTAAAATTATATTTTATATTTACTTCTTTTTCTTCTTTCCTGTATTTTTAAATATTTTCATCTGGTTGGTTTAGTTTTTATTCTGCTTCTTATTATAATTTTTGGCATAAATATTTATAGTCATATTCATCATTTTTATCCATTACCCTAGATTTAATTAAATAAGGATTCATTTACATTAAATATAAATTACGTATCATCTTTTTAGAGATTTGCGATATCTAATAGATATACATCTTTAACATCATCAAGCATCCATATACTTACCATTTTTGTTATTTGCACACCATAAAATGTTTTAATATATTACACAATTTTCATTGTCATATATCTTGAATATTCAAACGGGTTGATAAGTTCTAGTTTATCTTCAAAATCCTTTAAAGAAATTGAATTAAATTTATAATATGTTATTGTTTCAATAAGTTTACTTCTTCTATTTCGTTACTAATATAATCTTATGAAGCTGAAGATATTTCTCCATTTATTATTTGCATCACATTTCCTGCTCTTTTGTATAGGAAATTTTTTTTATCAAAAGCTAAATTAAATTGAATTCTATAATTTTCAAATGGTCCTTTCTTTGCTGGAAGTAAATTTTATATGTACATAACATCATGCCATACTGGATCAATCTGAATAAATATTAATTTTAAAATTATATTTATTTATTAATCAAAAAGGTGTATATTAATTTTACTTTTCTCTTCATCATTAGATTTAAAAACTCAGTTTCTTGTAAAATAGTTTGATAATAAATGTATTTATATTGTTTTTCTCCATTCTAGTTATTTAAAATAGTATCATCTAATATTTCTTTTTCTACATACGTTTTTAAAATAACTGCATCTGCTTTTACTGATTCTTCGGATTATTTTAATTTTTCTTTTCTTAATTAATTTTGTTATTATTATGTCAGTTCTTTATCATTATTTTCAATTTATTAAATTTTTAATTTATGTTTATTTTTTCTCTCAACCATAAATTTTCTCAGTTCTTATAAATTTAATTTTTCTTTTTGCTTGATTAACTTTAGAGAGCGATTTTTTAGAGTATATGCAACAAGCTTCACTTCCCATTTGCTAAAACAAATGGTTTCTGGTATATTTAATCTTAAAGTGGGAATAAATTTTGCAGTGGGCTAAAGACGACTTAAAACAAAGTTTAAATCTTTATCAATTTCTGATTTTTCAACTACTTTTATTTGCTATTGATTTTATTATTAAAAAAGCTTACTTTATTATTGCTTCATTATCTACTATTTTTTTTAATACTTTTTATTATAATCTTCAGACTCTAATTCTTATAAAAATGTTTAATCATGTTTAAAAACTTACTATCTAAATGCAGGACCACCATCGAAATATCTAAAATATTAAAATTGTATATAATTTAACTATAAATTGATATTATTGAAACTCATATTTAATTTAGTTACTTTTAATTCTCTTCTTCACAGTTTTCACAATAGCAGTCATATTTTTCTGTACAATTAACCTATGAATAAGTAGGCTTTTTTAAACATACTGCATCTTTTGATACATATTTAGTTTCTTATCCTTTTTCCTCGTACAGTTTTTCTAAATAGTCATAGCCTTATTGCTCAGGAAGTGTTAATATAACATGAGTTTCAAAAACAAATTTAATTTTATCAGGTTTTTATTCTTCTGGTTTTTCAGTATGTTCGTCGTTTTACACATCTTCTTAGATACCGTCCTAATCATTTTAAATTTCAATTATTGGAGAAGTATTCTCTATTGATTATAAACGCTACAAAAATTTTGACATTTTATTATCAGAAAGCTATAGTATTTATTAATATCAACTTTCGTTACTTTTAATAATGATTATTAAAAATAATATATATGTTATTGGTTGGAATTGTGTAAAGATTAAATTATATTAATTCATTATAAGATGTGAGTTATTATAAAACTAATTTAAATAAATAAATGCTCATTTTTAAACTTATTATTATTTTTTTAATTTTTAAATTTCATCTTAAGAGTTAAAAATATTGTCATCAAAATAGAATTGTTTTAATTAATTAATTTGAGTACAGATTACTAGAAATTTAAGTTTTCTTATCGTTAATTAATATTTATTTATTAAAATAAAAAGAAATTGGTTACACACAAATAATAATTTTAAAACATATTTTAAACTAAATTATTTAGTAAATGAACAAAAGATAAAATTCAAATTCTATAGCATTAGACCATCTTTTAATAGATAATTTGTAAAAATAATAAAAAAAAATAATTTTTTGTAAAGAAAAATATGCAATTATATTACAAATTTATAAAGAGAGACTCGAGAAAATGATATCAAAAGAGATTAGGAAATTAGATTATAGCAATATAAAAAAAGATAACAATAATATGCTAAGTATGATTGAATGTAGTCTTAAATTTTATTAATATATATAATTTTATTTTTTTAAAAAAGTAATATAGAAAATGAATTGGAACTTATAAAAAGATAAAAGTAATATGATAGTGTATTAAAATGATCTAAATTAAATTAGAATATATTTTAAAATAGATTTGATATGAAGGATAGATATGAAAAAGTTTAAGAATAAATTAAATCAATATTAATTGGAGTTTAGAAAAAGTGATCAATCAAATATTTTATAATGATATTTTTAAAGTCTAACATTTCTAATATTTTTTAGACTTAAAGAAGTTTATAAGGCTGATGAATAATTAAGACACAATAAAAATGATGTATTTATTTAATTCTCTAAATCCAAAAGAGGAATGTATATATTAATAATATAATAATGCTAAATAAATTTCCAACAAATTATATAAGAATAAAATATTGTAATATAATAGTCCATTAGTATTATAAGATAAATTGGAAGATACAGCATCTCTATAATAAAGATTATTTAATAAATAAACATTTGCATATGCTCCACACATATAATAAGGTTTTCTTACTAGCTGTTTAAATTTGAATTATAATTATTAAAGCTTATTTTTATTTAATAGCATAATAGTAAATTTTAGCTGAATAACTCTTAGGAAAAGAGAAACCTAAAGTGGGAAGTGGTTGTAATTAAATCTTTGATTAAAATTTTTAATATTTATTTTTTAAATTTGAAAAATATTCATTAGAAAAAAGTCAATAAGAATTAAAATAAACTAAAGTATAATAAGTTAGATTTGACTCCAAAGTAACTAAAAATCAAACCACTGTACAAGATGAATTCTGGGGAAATGAAAATATGTCTTAATATCTAGATAAATGAAATCATATATAGAAAAACTATATTATATTAAAGTAAAAAATTTAGTTGTATATATATTATTATTCTGAAGAGAGACATTAATAAATTATATTTATTAAAATAAAGTAATTTCAGTTGTTATCATTTTTAAATCTTTACAGCAGCAGAAGTTTATTTTAAAATATAGAAGAGTATAAGTTTCTTTATTATTGAAAATATTTTCTCATAAAATGATAACATAAAAGCTGAATTCAATACACTTTAAAGCATCTTTGCATTTACTCCTATATACAATTCAATTAATTTTAATTTAATTATATTATAGTATTATATATTACCTCTATACAAAGATGATATCCCTCCTTCTTTTATTAGTCTTTTAGCTGTTCTAATATAACTTTCTCTTTTTTAGGATTTATCCATCTTAGTTATAATTAATTATTTATATAAAAATACTAATTAGATAAAAAATGTTACATGAGAGTGTGTTCTAAGCAATTAAGTAGGATAAGTAACTACTGTTGCTATAACTTTTGATAGGGCACCAGCAATAAAAAATAATAAAAACTCTTATTTTGATCCTTTTTCAAATTAAATAATTTTTCATTTTGAAACTATATTATATTTTAATAAGTGTGTAAACTAATTACCTTAAATTCTTATTTTCAGAAATTCGTATATGGTAAATTAAATAATAGGGTTAATGACTAATAATAATGAAGCAGACAATCCTTTGAACAAACTTTCAATACCTTCATTTTTAATCATTTAAAACATAACTTGAAAGAATGTAGAATTATCCTAATATATAGAAATATTTATATTTATAATTTATATTCTAATATAAGCGGTATTTAATTATTAAAATAAGAATTGGGTTAATACTTTTTGAAAGGTCATTCTTGTGTTAATAACCCAAAAAGGATTAGTGCAAACTGAGGTTGCAGATCCAGCTAATAAAGAAGAAATTACACATCCTTTAAAACTTCCGGGTTCAATAGTAAATCCTTTTTTGACTAATTCATAACTATACAAATTAAATTTTGCATTACAATATTCTAGTTTATAATATATATTAGTCTGTAATTTTACAAAAAAAAATAAACTCCATATGATATTACATTTCCTGTCAATAAAGCACTCAAACCTTTATAAAATCCTATTTATATATAAATATTTAATATAAACTTCTTTAGTATAAACTTCGATATTTCATAAAATAAATAATAATAGGTGCATTAAGTAAGATATGTATTACCTTTTATTCCTTCTTTTTTAAATACTTAATCTGCAATATCTAAACTTGTATACTATTTACTTTGACATTTTATTTATTATGCATTCTATTATCCGGAAGGTTATTAACCTTAATTTTATTCTTTCATTTATTAATTTTGCATTTTTTATCTTTATATTATTAACATTTATTTATTTAATATTGGCTAAAAATTATACAAATAATTACATATATGAAACTCTAGTTTTAATATTCTCTATAGGATATAAAATAAGAGTTGAAATAGCACTTGCTGTTGCTCCACTCATAGAGTGAATAAAAGGTTCAATTGTCTTTTCAATCTATATCTCTTTTTTCTGCATAATATTTATTGGTATTCTATATAAACAAATTTTATTTTATTAATATTTAACTATTCACATTACGTAATAATATTAGTTACTCTTAATAATATGTAGTCATCATATTAAATTAAAAAACAATAAGAACAATTATTTTTATATGAAATAGAATTAAAAAAGAGATACAAATAGTAATCTAAATATATAAGATAAAATTTTCCATAAAATAATTAATATAAATTAATATGAAAGAATTAATATTAACTTTTTACTTTTCTTAAAATAAGAAGTGCTGAAATATCTAGGGATTATCTTTTAGAAAAATATAAATTTTTAATATATAATTTCTAGTTTAAATTTTAAGTTGTTATATATTTTACATGCTAATACATACTACTTTAAGTAGAAAATTATATATTTATTCACTATTATTTAAATAAATATAGTTTAATAATTATCTTAATTTATATTAATGAATATTTTTTTGAATCAACCAGTGTTTTTTTTTTTTTATTTTTTTTATAATTATATTAATTTGATATTATATTCGACCCATAATTAATTATATTAATTAATTATATAAATTAGCAAAAATTTGATCGAAAAAACTTGATACCTTCTCTGCCTTTTGGCTAAGATCAAGTGTAGTATCTGTTCTTATCAGTGTGAAAACTGATACGCTCCCTACTGGGAGTAGTGTTTTCACATAAATTTTTTTGGGGGTGAGGTTCTGAAGAGCTTGCTCTTCTCCTCACGCAGTCGCCTTTGGCTTACACGATTCCATTGAGTGGCTAACCCTGATGGGCCCCTTTCTATTTAATCAAACTTAAGTTAAAATTATACTTTAAAAAAATATATTTATATATAAAAGTTATTAAAACATGGAATATAATTAAAAGAAATTTATAAATTATATCATATTACTTAATTTAATTAAATATTAAAAATTTCAATTTAATGAACAAATATATGAATTAAAATAATATAACTAAACATTTAAATTATATTTTAATACAATAATTACAAATTAAAACCATATATTCACTTTATTTATTTAACAATTTTATTAAATATTTAAATTAAAAGTAACTTTAATTATAATTCAAGAAAAGTCTTTAACCAAAAATGGAAAAAAAATATTTCGCATATTTCTTATTTTAAATATTATTATAGTGTAAATTAAATAATGATTTTAATGATATTTAGTATAATTTTATAATTATAAATAAATTATATTATTATTTATTTCACTTTTCTTCTTTTTTTGATTTGTGGATTATATAATTTAAGAGTAATCTTATTCTCCTATTTTTAAAATTTAATCATCTTAAAATCCTATATTATTGAGTATTTGTTATGATTTATCTATTTTTTTAAAAATTATTTATTAAATTAAGCATAATAAATATAAAAATGGTAAATATAATATCATACTTTAAAACTCGTTATCTCCTGCTACTAAAATAAGAGAATTTTCTTAATGAGGAGGCATAAAATCTTATACAAAATCAGAATTGATTGCTCCTTTCAGGTTTATAAAAGTTGGGTTAACCTAATATAATTAATAGAATAAATAAACAAAATACAAAATATTAATAATGAAATTGATATAATTGGATACTTCTTTTAATAAAAGTTTATAACTTAGTTTTTATTCCTCTTTCAACCATAATAGTTCATCTAATAAAACAGCATCTTCTAAGGAATCGCAAAAATGTAATAAAGAGATATTAGTAGGATCACCATTTGTACAGATTCCTTCTACTAATTAAAATACATTCATAATATCAATGTTTTAACATATTATTCCCATAAATTAGATGTTTTTATTAATTGCAACTCCATTACTTAAAAAAAGTTAGTTAGACATCTATTTTATATTAAGATAATAGTATATACTTTTAGTATTTAATATTTCCATATCCTTCGTAAATATAATTTGTGTATGGCCCTTTAATAACATATTTTTATTCGCTAGCTTAATTATTTTCATCATCTTTTATTTAAATTAAATCAACTATTCCAATATCATCAATTCTAGAAATTGGCCATTTAAATAAACTTTTCATATTATTTCCTTCTCTGTAATTGTTAAATAATTAAAATATTGAATTCAATATTAATTAAATTCATAAATTTATAATATACTGTTAAATCTCCACAAATTAACCTATTTTTGTTCCCAAACATTTATTTTGCTCTTCAGTTTATAATCTAACTATCTCATATTTAGAATTAATTTAATTTTTATCTTTCATTGTTACTTATATATCTATTTTTTATCCATTATTAAAAATGCAATATTCTGGCTTTATCTTAACTAATTAAAAATAAATTTTTTTTGAATATATTAATGGATTTTATTTATTTATTCCTTATAATATTATAAAATATACATGGATTAACCTTTCCTGTGAGTATTTTGAATTTTAAAATTATATTATTTATCATATTTTTGATTGTATAAATTCACTAAATTACTATTTTTATGATTATTTAATTTTATTAAATTATAATTAATGGTGATTATGTACATTACATTATAAAATGATTACAGTTTAAACACAGTCATATAATAATATTTATATTACTAATATAAATGCTTCTGTTTATATAAGGATTATAAATACTTTGTTTTTAAAAAAGATAATTTATCAGTTTATTTACTTTTGATAAAAATATGTTCATCTTTATGTAACTTAAATTACGTTATACTATTTTGGATAGTAGTAAAATAAAATATTACTCTATTATATTTCAATAGCAAAAGATGGTATTTACTGATAACCAATAAGTTAATAAGTATTGTGAAGTTTTTTTTTATGATCACTACTTATTAATTAAATATTGAAAATAAATAAATATATATGAATTAAAAATTTTTACTTATTAATTTTATAATAAAATTCTTAAACAAAAGTACAAAAAATAAAATATTATATTTCTGCAAAATAAATTCTATTAAATCATACACTAGCCTAATGTAATATTTTTTATTCATTTAAATTCTAATATATTTGAGAGAAATACCTTTTTATTTTTAAATTTCATAAAAGTTTTTATTTTATTTAGACATAAACATATTAGTGTTTGGAAATATAAAGATAATAGATACTAAAATAGAATTACATAAATTTAATATACTTTTAATGAAAATTTTAAAACCTAATTAAATTTTCTCTCAGTTTAGCTTCAAGTTTGGGATTCTATTGTAAATAGCTAATGTTTATTCTAGCTTTATGGGACTATTTATTGCATGTTCATTTTCATAACTAAATCCTTACATATCAATTCCCAATATTATATCAGAGATTTTATTCGTTTTGGAATTGATAATGAAAATAATATTAAAGAAATTATAATAATAAATGTAAAATAGCGAAAAATAATCTAAAACATTAAAGGATAAATTTTTATTTTAAGAACTAATTGATTTTAAATAATCGTTTATATAATCTGCTATCACAACAGTGTCTTGTTTACCATTAATGACTATACTTATAATATTTATAGAAATATAGTAGGAATAAGAAATATCAAACGACCATAATTTTGAAGATATGTCAAATTTTGAAAATTTTATACGTTATAGTTTTTTTCTTAAAATTTTTCGTTTATTGCCTACGTATAAATTTGCTAAATTGATAGAAAAGCTAATATTATATAAGAAATTCATGATGATAATAAAATTATAGATAGTTAAAGCCATATTTGCATTAATTCTAACTATTCATTTAAGCTCATGTTTGTGGATGGTTATAGAAAAAATATAATTTTAAATAGCAGCTGCGTCACCTTCAAAGCAATACAATATAGAATCTAGTGCATTTACAATTTAATAAAATTAACTTAGTTTTTATTTGCAAGCTTTGCTGTGGGCAGTTTCATGTATATCAGGAAATTGGTTTAGTTTAATTGATGCAAGTACATCTTTATAGCAAATAGTTTCTGGGTGTACCATAATGTTTGGAGTATATTTTTTAGGTAAAATTGTACAGAAATTTGTTTTGCTATATGAATTATAACATGGTGAAGAAAAGGAAATATAGTAATATTATTACATATTTTTTTTAGATGTATTTGCATCAATAATTAATTTATGATAGGTAACAATATTAGGATATAATAAAATACGCTGTATTGAATAATTTAAAACCATCTATAAGATAGAAAATTATGAAATTTTATGAAGAGAGAGAAGAAATGTTGATTGAAAGTAATTATATGACAAATATTTTTTATTCTTATAGATTTTTTTAATACTGTAATTTTAATTTTGTTTATGCTAGATTAAATATATGAAACCCTCATATAATTTCCAGAACCATTATATCTAGAAATATAGCTATTTCATAACAGAGAACTTTTAGCAGCCACTAAATTATTTAATCTTGGATCTCCTGACTTTATACTTGATATTTTTAGATGCATTTACCCTAAATCGTTTTCAAAGTATGATATAATAATTCAATAGGGTGAAATGGCTGAATAGTTTTATATAATTAAAAAGGGGTAATTATTGACTTTAATTTACTAAATTAATGATTTTACTACTTATATAATATTATTATATAGATTAGTAGAATTTATAGCTACAGATAGAAAAACAATTATTAGTATACAAGGGGAAGGAAATTATTTTGGAGAAATTGGATTATTATGGAATAAACCAAGAACAATATCCGTTAGAGCAAGAAAAAATTGTTTATTATTTTGTGTTGACAGGGCTAATTTTTTATAGCTTATGGAGAAATATCCTGATTAAAAATCTCATCTAATTAGAATTGGGGAACAAAGAATGAAAACCTGTAACTCAGATATATCTCTTTATGAAGTTTCTTTGCAATTATAAAATTCTATAATGTATGAAGATGAAGACTAAGAGTTTTAAAAAAATAATAAAACCCAAAAACAATTGGATAATTTAATTGAAAATAGTATTGATGACTCACATAGCAAAATATCTATTCGAAAATCGAAAAAAACTATACCAAAAGACCAGATAAATATACTTTTGTAAGAAGAATTTATTAAATAGTTGGAAAATAATAAAAAAATACCATTAAGTATGTACAATTAAATGTTTTTGAAAGGATTAAGAAATAAATATAAAATGAATTCTATAAAAATTGATTAATTTAAAGATAAAAATATTTAAGAAAATGAAGAAAAAACCAAAAATATAATATTCATTACAAAACTTTCAAAATAATATAAATATTGGACTAACTTATTAGGAATATGCTTGATTTATAATATGTGGGCTATTTCATTAGGATTTGTATATGATTTTGATATTTATTGGCAAAATGTTGACAATTATTTTGGGGAGAAAAATTAAGTTTAGGAGAGAGTCATTTTAAGCTTATTTGTTGCTTTTGATATATTCACGCTTATTATTTATATAATTGATATAGTAGTTAGAGCTAGAACTATTTCTAAAGAAAATGAAATTGATACCTAATTAAAAGTTTTATGGTTATAATATATAAACAGAGGACTAGTGTTAGATTTTATATCCTCTCTACCTCTAGATATAAGTAATATAGTTATTTTATCTTATTAATTTAATTATTTAGAAACAAAAAAATAAATATTTTTTAAATAATAAAAATAGTTACCATCTGCCTTGGAACACAAAAATGGGTATACAGATCTTTAAGATTGCTTAGATTATTAAAATTAAATAGAGGGATTAAAATAATGAAAGATTATACTAGTTATAAAAATAGTCCATTTAGTGAGCATTACAAAAAGATACCCTATTCTACAATTTTATTTCCTTATTTTTTTATTGCCCATATAATATCATGCGGATACTATCTCTTATGTTATTATTATTAAAACAATGATAGCAATCCAAAACAGCAAGATATATATTCCTCCAGTGTAGATTTGCCCAGCTATCAAAGGTATATTAATTTCCTATATTGGGCCATATCATGTTCTACTTATTCTTCATAAGGGATATATGCTCCTGTTAATGAACATTAATAACTTGCTCAAATTCTAATATCAATAATCTACAGGTATACTGCTTCTAAATAATACTTATTTAAATAAGCCTCACATATTTATAATCATTTTTTTTTTTAGAATTTATATGGTATATATAATAAGTCTCCTAATATATGCCCATAAAAATGATAGCAACCTTCTTTCATGCGAACAATATAACGATTATATATATAATGATTCATTATTACCAATACAATGGCTAAAAAATCATAAAATAAATTAATAGACCAGTTAGAAAGCAGAACAATATCATCATGCTAAAGTAAAACTGACTCAAGGCCTATGTAAAGAAACATTGCTTGATAAATTACCAAAGGGTCTTAGTGATGAGATAAAATTATAAAAGCTGAACAAGTTTTAAGAATAAATTAATGAATATGATTAATAATTGGGACAAATTATTGCTTAGCAGCTACTATAGAATTTAACTGTAAACATATATCCTGAAAATGAAATTATTTATGAAAAGGGAGATTTGATAGAAGAGTTACACATAATTTTTTAAGGCTATGCTGAAGAGATAGATGAATAAATATAGGGGAATCCGAGTTTTTTGAAACCTGTAATTCATAAAATTAGAATTTATAATTAGTTAATTCTTTTTTTATTTTATTTATACTTTATTAAAGGGAGATTTAACACTAAAGTTAAAAAATTTGAACAGTATTTATCATAAGAATAGATAGACAACATTAATATCAAAAACTCCAGTAGAAATAGGAATTATAAATTTATAAGATTTATTAAAAGTTTTTAAGGGGTATGATGTGAAAAATTTAATAATGGGTGTTGATGAATTACCAAAATTAAACCAAAGTTAACAATAAATATAATAATAGGAATCTACACCTAAAATTTTTATAGAAGACAGACCAAGAGCTGAATCTATTATAATTTAAAATGATGTTGAAAACGGTGGAATATACTAAAATGGGAATATGAAATAAGATAAATCTAATAAAAAGTTTAAAATTGAAAAAAATACGTAATAAAACGATAATGGCAGTAATATTTTACCTCTAATAAATTCAAATTAATTGACTTTACTAAATAATTCTAATAATGATACTAAAAATGAATCTGATATTTTAGGAAATAAATTAAAAGAAGATATTAATAGCAATGGAAGCAATAGAAGTAATATAAGCTAATTTCCCCTTAAGTCTTAAGGAAGTTCATCAGATAAAATTACTCCATTTTTTAATAATAGCAATAAAAATAACAGCAATATAAATCTAAATAATAATTATATACTAGACATTGAAAGGATTTCACAAAATTCGCAAGGTAATGAAGAAAATAATTTCGAAAAACAATAGGAAGAAATTTTAAGCACAACTAATAATACTCCAAAACTTTTAATTGATACCTAAGTATTAATAGAAAGAGATTAAATAAAATAAGAATAAAATAATTTTGATTTAAACAGTAGTAGCACTTTTAGAAGAGAAAATTAGAATGGAAATCATAATGGACATATAAAAAATCATAGGAAAAATAATTTTTTTATAGAAAATAACTATGATAAAAATCAAATAATGCGTGCCAATAGAGAGAAAAGTGAAATAATACAAAGCAACAGCACTTATATAGAAAGAGAGCAATAAATGAGTAAAAGCATTAATAAATTAAAAGAAGTTAAATAAACTACAATAAGTAAAACTAACAGCTTATCTTTATTGAAAATGAATGATAATAATAATTAAAAAAAAGAATAGTTCGTTTTGATGTTAACAAGTTTGCTATCTCAACTCCCGTAGACTAAACATCTAATATATCCCAAGAAATTAATTAAAATGGGATTGGAAACTAATAAAATGATAAAATAAATAAGTTATTATCTAAAAAAATAAAATAATTGAACTAAAACCTATCAGCCCTAAAATATAAATGGGAGACTCTGGCATGTAATATTCCCCCAAAAATTAAGTATTTTCTCCCATTTAGATAATAGTTTTCAAAACTAAATTAATTAATAGCAATCACTAACAAATTTAAATGGAAATATAACTATTTGCTCTACCAAATTATTAAATCCATAAAAAGAAAATAATAAAAACATGCAAATAAAAAATTTTTTTAACTTTTTTGAAAGAAAAAGATTAGAAAAAGGAAAATAATAATTTAAATTCATATTTTACTTCTTAATTTTGATCTACAATTACATCTTTTATCTATTATATGCTTGCTTCCCTAAAAGATTAGCTTTAAAAGAAAATGAAATATTTTTGATACTAGAAGTAGTATCTGTTGTAAGTTTAGCCATAAATTATTGCATTAATTTTAAAAAGTTTTTAAAGTAAACAGCAGGAAGAAAATATTAGGCTATTAAAATAATGGGAATGTGTTTAAAGGGTATTTTACAGATATTTCCGTTTTTTTTAATTCTTGAATTATCAAAATCTAAAAATTTTTATGAAAATACAAATTCTTATTAAAGTTTACTTATACTGTTTGTTTTATGCAGAATATCTGTAATTTAATAGGCTTAGTCATTTATTAAATAATAACTTCAGTTCCCATAAAATGAAAATTCCTTGAGAATGATGTTTGGAGTACTTATGTTTTAATACCTTTCATACATTCATATGATATCTTCAATTATAATACTTATAGATAATATTGAACACTTAAACTATAAATCAAATGGATAATATAACACTTGGCTGAAATCATCAAAATAATCTAAAGATATGTCAGATATATATTTTTCTGGTATTCACTTTGCAGTTTTATAAGTTAATTTAATATCTAATTCTTATTTATTTCCCCAAAATACCACTGAAAAATTATTCTGCATTTTTTTAAAATAGCTTCCTTTACATTTTACTTATCATTTTTTCCATCTGTTACAAGGTTCACAACGAAACTTATTCCAAAAATAAGAAACAATTTTAATCGCTAATATTTACATATATATAAATTTGTGAATACTGAACTTCTTAACCCTTTTTTAAAATAGATTAAAGTAACTTGTATAATTTATACTATTAAATATTATTTTATAATATTATACTATTATTCAGATGATATTTATGGATTAGTGGTTTAAAGATTTAGGCTTGGACGAAAATAGAATACTGAATTAATTTCCTAAAAGTTTTAAAATAGAAATATTAAAATAAATGTATTCCTCTGCTATATAAAGGTCTATATTTTTTACATAATAATCATTAATAGACTAATAAGTGTAAATATTTTTAAATTATATATCAAAAATTTAGTTATTTATTATATTTTATAAAATTTACATATAGGCATAAAGCAGTTTTGTCTAATATATCAATTGAAACATATCTTCCTAACTAATCTATTATAACTTTAGGAAGTTCTTTAAAATAAATATATATATTATTGCAGGGTAACATTGCGGTGTATTCAAAAGAAAACAAACTGATTATTTAAGTAAAGTTCAATTCAAATAATATATTAATAAATTAATTAACATATTACATGAATTAAATTTATTAAAGATAAGTAAGGGTCATGTCTTTGGTTGTATATTAAGTGAACAAACAAGGTCTATATTCGGTTATACTACGCTTACCCTATGCAAAATAGGAGTTTTATCTAAAGAAACTTATTTTCAATTATAATCTATATCCCCTGAATGGTTTGATTATATAAAAAATAAAGAACAGGAATAAATAGAAAATTATTTAAGAAAAATAAAATCATAGTTGTCAAGTAGATTTAAATAATTAAGTGATATCAGTTAGAAACCAGATTCACTCAGCTAAAATTTTTTAAATAGTAAAAACATTAATAGCATAAAAGATTTAAGTAATAGCAATAATAAATTATAGCATAAAAAGAAAAGCCTCTTTAAATAAACTATTAATAATCAAATGAATGAGATGTTTCATGTTTTGAGAAGAAAGATAAGCATCATGCCAGGAATTGAAAATGAGGAAATTAAAGATGATTCAGACCACAGTTTGTGTTCTGAGGGAGATAAGCCAGATGAATTAAATGAATAATAAATCGATTAGTAATAATTGTCATCTATTAATCCAAATAAACCTATGGATTTATAAATAATAAGCCCATTAAATTCAGTAAGGCCCTTGTGTCCTGAAAAATAAATTAATTAAAATGATAATAAGAGCATAAGTAATTGCTAACTTTTCATTGAAAATAGTAATTAAAAATATAATAACGAATTAAACTTTGAGAATAATTAAAATAACAAGCAAAATAGTAGTTAAAAAAATACAGATAGCAAAAAGAACTGTAATGACTAATAAAATATCTAGATTAAATAAACAACTTAAAATAATAAAATTATATCTTAATTCTTCTTATGTCACTAAAATAGTTGCTAATTAATAAAATTTCAACATTTAATAAAAATATTAAAATAATAAGAATAAAATAGAATTTATGGACAGAAAGGTTAGTAAATATAGCAATAATAATTTTTTTTTGTAATAGGAGATATTGGAAAATAAAATTGGAAAAAAATCTATAAGTAGTTATAGTAGTGTTACTCTACCAATAAAATGAAAAATTTAAAGATAGCTTTTCACCCATAAGGGAATATTCGAATTGGAATCGATATTATATATTGCTTGGGAGGCATATATACCCTATGGATAGATCCAGTTGTGATTATTTACAGAGCCAGACTTTCAATTGGCTATATACTTTTTGAACTATTATATGTTCCATTTTTAATTATAATGGAATTATTTTATCACAGAAATGTGGATATAAGTAAAAGAGAGGTTTGCTTAGAAAGATAATAAAAAAGCCTTAAAAGCTAAGCTAAAAATCTTTCATTTTGGATAAAAATATTGGGAATTTTACCAATAAACCTATTTATTTGGATTTTTATTGAAGATTACTATTATTTAAGCTCTAGTATTTTGTGGAAATTATTACTTTTATTCCTTGATATCCTAAGAATGAGTAGAACCTATATTTATTACAAAAATATTAGAAAACTAACAGATTGGCAATTTATATATTTCAGATAGCATTTTCAAATTTGGGATAGAATTAATTTCTTTGTTTTTATTAGTTTTTATTTGCACTTTATTAATTGTGCTTGGTTTTATCTTTAGAACACTATTTTTGGAAATATACTATAAAAGCAAAGAGATAAGGACAGTATTCTTTAATATTTTCAATCCCTTTACACAGTAATTAATATTTTATCAAAAACTGCTGATTGGAATATTAATGATAATGAAAAAAGTTAAAATGCCAGCTATATAAGTGAAAATGATAGGCTTTTTCCACTTCTTTTAATGGGCTTTATATCATAGTTAATATTGCCTTTTCTATTTGGAGGTATACTTTAGAATAATTAGGGAGATCTGCATTAATCATTTTTATTTGGTTTTCATAAAAAAATAAAGTAAAAAATAAAAATAAATAATTAATCTATAAATCTTAGATAAAGATGCTTATTATTTATTACTCTATATTTTAATTTTAGAAATATTGAAAATTTACAAAATCAGACTCACATGCCTTAGCCCCTATAAGACAGAATAGAGTAATATATGACTTATTGCATAGATATTAAATATATAGAGCCTAAATTGAGTTATATAAAAAATTTGTTCCTCTAATATTGGTACTTTAATTAATTAATTTTTTTATTATTTTATTAAAATATATATCTCATTAATAAATATATTGATAAAAGTGTGAAGATATCATATATGAAAAAACAAAACATCTTCTGAAAAATTTCGAAATTACTAAAAAACTCAATGATGTCTAGTTAATGAAGAAGATATCTTTATTCCTTCGGCCAAATATATATCTAGCTAATGATTATATAATAAAACAAAATTAGTAAGCTGAAAATATCTTCCTCCTTGATGAAGGCTCTGTATAAATATTGTCAGAAAATGAGTAGTCAATTATGTAGGTACAGTAAAATGTAGTTTTAGGTGAATTTTCTTTAGGAAATGATAAAGATAATAAGGCAAAAAGATCAATTGTTGCTAAAGAAATATCCATCATCTATACTTTAAATGTAAAAGAATTGCAAGAAATAATAAATTAGTAATTCCCGTGGCTTTAAAGTCAATTTAATAAAATCTGCTCGAGAAAAATGACAGAGCTTTAAAAAATGGAAAAAAAAATAATCAGCTAGAAAAAACCAATGTACCTTTAAACTGATTCTTCAAGTTCTAATACTTCAACATCATCTCTTTCCTTCCGATCCTAATCTCCAAATCCATCTAAAAAATAATACAAAAAAATTAAACAAGGAAGAAGCAACAGTAACAATTTTGAGGTAAGGAGATATAATAGAGGAAATAGTAAAGGTATTTACTCAAAAATAAGAAGAACTTTAATAAGAAAAAAGAAAAGAAAGCCCTAATATATAAAAAGATCTAGCCATTAAAATGGATATACCAGTAATCACTCTTCATAATCTATTTCATCAAATAATTCGGCAAAGTGTAGTGTAGAAAATAATTTGACTTCTAAATTTATGAGTCAAAGCTTATATAAATTGCCTAAATAAAAATAATAAACGTTTAATCCTTCAGAAAAATTTAATTTTAGGAAAATTTTATACCTAGCTGCTCCTTATAATGACAGTGATGATGGTAAAAAAAACATTTAAATAATATTTAATTTTTTTAACTATTTTTATTTTCCTAAAATTAAATATTTAATTGATGACATTAGATATGCTGATTGATAATTACAATTTAGATCAAAAAATTTATAGATGAATGAATATATACAAGATAATGAATTGAATTTTTAGGATGTTTTGTATTAATAAACTAGAAGAAGATAGAGAAATAAAACATAATCAAAATTAAATAGTAATAATATGATTGGAGGAAACTAAAATAATAATTAAATTAATAGTTAATCTAATTATAATAAAAGAAATAACGAAAGAAGATTATCAAGAGTATATATTGGAAACTAATTGTAATTATCAAAAGACACGGGAATTAAACTTAATTGGGGAATGTCTTTAAGTAATTATAAGCATTGATTTAAATTAGTAATATAAAAAAAATTTGATCATAATATAATCAATATAATTTATTATTGGTATTAATTTATATATATATAACTAATTCTATATACAATAATAATTATTTTTCTATAATATAATAATATTAAAATATTTTCTATTACTTTACATGTATAATTACAATTAAAAATACCTAGTACTAATAAGTGGTCTATAAATATAAATATCCATACATATGCTTTTTAATTATTATTACTTTGCAAATTAAATTATTCTATCTATTTAAAAAAACTTAAGAAAAACTTTTAAATATAATTATAGAAATAATTTGGGAGAAACGTTTTTAAATTATTTAATACTTTTAAAACTCTATATGACTCAATATTAGTAATAATATTATTAAAACTACTATTATTATATAATAATTATGAAAAATTAATTATAGAAATTTATTAATATTAATAATCAATTCATTCATTGAGAAGTGAATTTAGTGACGGCTTTGGTTCCTTCAGAAATAGCGTGTCTGGCTAATTCTCCGGGTAATAAAAGTTTAACAGCGGTTTAAATTTCCCTGGAAGAGAGGGTTTTTCTTTTGTTGAATCTGACTAATTTGGAGGCTTCTAAGGCAATTCTATCGAAAGAATCGTTGATGAAAGAGTTCATGATGCTCATAGCTTTTTTGGAAATTCCGATGTCGGCATGGACTTATTTCAAAACTTTGTAGATGTAAATAGCGAAGGTTTCTTATCTTCTTTTTCCTTTGGATCTTTTTATCCTTTAGCTCCAGATTTAACGGTTTTAGTAGCTTAAGCTCCAGTAGATTTTTTAGCGGCCATTTTGATTGAATAGTTTGTATTTTTATTTTAGTTTTATTATTTTTTTAATTTTATTATTTTTTTATTTTTTCTTCTCAACTTTAATTTATAGGGCATTTAATCATTCTTTTTTCAAAAAAAGCTGTAATCTGATTGGCTCTTATATATAAACTTAATTTTGATTCGCTAAATTACACATTCTGAGATAATTAATCTAATATTTGATTGGATAAAATTTCATCTACTATACAATATTAAACTTTCATATGATAAAAAAGTACTATGCTATATTTTCTATGCATAACAAAATAATATTATATAATAGATATATTATTATTATAAGTATTAAATTTTAAATAAAAGTTAATTATTTTTAATTAATAATAATGTAATATATTATGATACTATAAATTAATAGAAAATATAATTTTTGCAAATGGAATCTATGTAAATATTGTAATAATAAATTTTTAAATGTTATATATATATAAAAGTACGATAAAATAAAAAATATAAAACTATTGATTTTTATTAATTAGAAATTAAAATTTATTAACATAATAATAAAGAAGTATAAGTATTATTTAATAATATTTTATATATATATTGATGAAATATATATTATATTGTAATATAATTTTACTGTTTCTTATTATATATATTAAATTTAAATATAAAAATTATAAATTATTTCTTTTAATAATTTATCATTATACTTTAAAATCACTCCATTTTAACCAGGCATCTACATTTTCCATAGTCTCTACATCTGCTCTTCCTTTATTACTTAATACTTTTCCATCTTAAGGATCAATAAGTAGAAGGCAAGGAATACCAGGAATTAATTATTTATGTTCTAAATATATTTTAATTTTATTGCTATCATTAAACTAATAGGAAATCCATGGCATTTTTTGAATGTCTTATATAAAATGGGAATTTTTTTAATCGAAACCTAAGTAAATTATTTCTAATTATTATGCGTGATCCTCGTCTTATGAGTTTGCATAGTTATAAAATTCAATTAGCTTTTCAGTAAATTTCTCGCATGGTTTACACCAACTGGCACCAAAATATAATGCAATAATTTTCATTTCTTTTAAATGATCCCCTGTGTTAGGGGTACCATTTCCATTTATAAAACTAGTTCCATATTTTTCCATTTTTTAAAATTTATTTCTCTTTTTAAAGTTGTTTCAAATAATTTATTTCTTAATATTAATAGAATAGTGCAATATGTATATATAATCTTCTATAATAAAATATAACATATTTATAATTATATTTAATTCTATAATTATTTTAATTTGTATACTATATAAAATTATTTTATAATATCATAGTTTTGTAACTGTAAATATTTTTTAGGATTTAAATGTACTTTAAATCGTTTTATTTATCCATTTTTTATAAAAATTTTAGTTATTTTTAAATATCCTTTCTAAATACTCCTAAGCTTTTTATGAAGGTTAAAATATATTTTCTTAACATGTTTAAATCTACTAATTAATATTATATAATAGTTCTATTTACTCGTTATTACATTGAATTATTTATTCCATTTCTTAACCTTGGTATTATTTACTTTTACTATTTAATAACTACATCTGATATCTTTTAAATTAAAAATCCATAATTATAAATATATATAAAATAATTAAATATTACTTATTATTAAACCATTCCAAAAACTATGCGATCACTACATCATAGTTATTATGTGGGAAATATCTTTATTAATAATCTTTTTTTATTACTTCATACACTTCTAATTTGTGCAAAGATTAAAACCCTATACTTCTTTGAGATTTAGAGGTTCTAGCAGTATTTTCATAAATAAGTCTGGTTTCTTTTTTTAATACCTCTTATCAAATAGTGGCAGAAATATTTGTCTTTTCTTTCTTCTTTGCTGATAATTATAGTTACTTATCGTAGTTTACGGTTATAGGACAGAAGTAAGTGAATTATTTATATTAGAATTTACTCCTTTTCCTTCTTTAATATTTTATGGTTATAAAGACCCAAGTTTTTATCGAGTATCTTTTCTATGATATTAATTTTATTATTGATTTAAATTAATAGAAGAACTTCTTGAAGCTTTTGGAGAATTTGTAAATACCTATAACTCACTTTTTGTAATATAATTTTCATGCTACTATTATGTTTATTTATTTTCTGACTCTTTTTACGATAATCTTTTCTTATTATTTAAATATAAACTCTCTTGACTAATATTTGGATTATTTAAGGATTACTCCTAGTTAAGACTAGTCAATTATTTAAATTCCTAAATATAACTCTCTGACTCATTTTTGATAAACTAGGTCTCTAAATCCTACTAATGATTGAATACTTGTCCTTATTATTAAACACTGCTATTATTCCATATTTCATAGGTACAAAAATCTTCATTGAAATCAAATATTCCATTGGGTATTTCTATATTAAATAATTTCAAAAACTCCCATGTTGATATATTTGATTTATCATTCAATTTAATCCAAATACAATCAGTATTTTCATAAAATAATTGATCTATTTCACCCTAATCAGTACAGTTTTTTAATTGCTCCATTATGCTATTATCTTAAGAATTTTCGGACTAATTGTATTAACTAGACTATTGGGTTATATATGCATGATTTCTTTGTATGACTTTATCATAAGTATAAATATCTTCATTATCATTTAAATAATTGAAATATCCATTTGCTTTATCTGAAAATTTTTGCTCGCAATCACTTTCTTCATCTCCATGTTTTTACCTTTAAAAAATTATATAGTCTTCTCTAAATTTTTTTAAGGAAGTAGACACATTCGCTACATTAGATATGGTTTTTATTTTTTTGCTAATGAAAACTTAATTTTTATTATTTTCAATCTTTTCCTTTTGGTTTGTTTTATTTAAAACAGAACTAATTACAGATTTTTTACGAGTTTGGATGTTATCTAACCGTCTATAGTTTATTTGAGATTTTAATTTCATAATGTTTTTATAATAAAAAAATCATATTTTTAATTACATATCATAGTTATTGGTATTATTTTAGTTAACAGATCCAAAAATATTATACCTCTTTTTTCTTGTAAAAGGGAGCCTAATATAATAGTAATCAATATAATCTTTGTACGTTTATGCAAGATACTAATTTAAAAATTTTTTTTGTTTAATTAAGATTTAGCAAGTAATCGGGGGCAATTTGTGGTATTATGTCCGATGTAATGACAACTCAAGCATTGCATTTATCCTTAACTATAAAATTTCATCCAATCTTTTCTCGAACAAAATATATCCTGTCAATATAAATATAAAAAATATTTTTTTTTTGGTGCAATTTTTTATCAAATATTTTACATAATCGTTAGGATATTTTTTCAATATTTTTATAAAATCTCTTCTATCAAGCATTATTATTTAAGAAATTTTAGTTGATCTAGCTAAAACTCTCCTCGGAGATTAAGTAATAAAACTATGAAATCCAATAACAGAATTTTCCTAATTTTAAATAAGAAATTAGTTAATTGTGTTTGTCATTTTTGTTATAATTATACAGATAAAGTTCCTAAAAGGAATTCATTTTTCTTTTTTGAAGATAAATTAAGATAAGGATTCTCTTCCATATATTGTTGCTAAATATTCGAAAATTATTTTTTGCAATATAATGATACTTCTCCTTTATAAATAAAATATAATTGTTAGTCATTTATTTTTTTATCGTCATAAATGTCTTCCTCTGCCTTATCACCTATTCATCGTAAATAAAAATATTTAGGGATTTTTTTAATAATTAATTCAATCCATAATAATTAAAATTATCATATATTAATTAATTATTTTTTATTATTACCAATTTAATACAGATTTTCCCCAGGCAAAAAAGTTTTTTCTTACCTAAAATAATTTACATGTTTTTCATTATTTTTAATATTATATTTAAAAAGAATACATATATAAAGATAGCTCATCTAAAAATTGAGTAGAATAAGTTAAGAATAATTTATTATTTCTTAAAAATTTCCATAAAAATTTCTTTTAATCTTATCAGATAAATTTAAAGGGAGTTAGTTTAATATTAATTAGCTTTAGTCTTGTCCTTCTTGACTAAGTTTCATTTCGTACTCTAAATGTTTTATCACATCGATTTATATTTCTCGTGTAATATTTCTATTATTCATATAACTTTATATTTAATACTTTTTGATTCTTTTAAATGAAAAATATAATAATTTATTTTTAATGCATTAAAGGTATGTTAATAATAATGAGAAATTACATAAACTTTTGCTATTTTGAAGCCTTATCTGCAAAAATACTTTATATTGTACTTATAGAATAACCAAATATTCCACATGAAACAATTGTTATAATAATACAGTATATTCTCTCATAAACAGTTACTTCAAATTAAATATTATATATTAATAAAAAATAAATTTATAGAAAACTTTAATAAAAAATACTAGGGGCAATATCTCCATATCCAACTGTGCTCATTGTTATAATAGCATACTTTTTATTATAAATCATTTTAATAATGCTAATAGTTTAATATTTAAATAAATAATAATTATTCATACATATAAAGAATGCACATAAATTTAATGATTATTTTATTTGAAATATTAAATTTTATTTTATAACCAACTTTATGTCTCTCCATGTTCAATTTCTTTTAAAGCTATGTAATAAAATCCACAGCCAACAATATGAGCGATAAAAAATAATATATCTATATAAATTATAATTAATTTTAATTAAGTAATAAAAATTAAATTACATATAAGCTTGATCAATTCATATTCTGCATAATATCTTCTTTAAATTTAGTAATATTAATCAAAAATATTCATTATATCAAACAATTATATAATTTTAATTAGAAATCCAAGTTAAATAAAGCTTGTCTGAGGATACCATACACCTAATCCAAATGATAATAAAGCAATTATATCGATTAAAAAACCTCCTCCTATTTAATAAATATTATGAGCAATAAAAATAAAGAAAAATATACTTTTTACCTAAAAAGTAGTTTTATACTATTTTTTTCCTTTCCATTACTATCATACCTTCTTTATAAAATCCTGTACTCATATTTATGAAAATTTCTACTAAACAATATAACAAAATATAATTCTCTTATTTCGATGTTGGCAATTAAAAGCAAAACTTATAAGGAATGTATATAATCCCAATCGATATTAAAATATAGGTTATTAGATTCCATATAATTGAAAAGAATCCCATTGGCTTTATAATGTAAGTCTCAGAAAGACAACTATTTTCCAATAATTCTACTAATTAATTTAATTTATAACTTTAAAAATAAGAGGCTTCAAACGATTAATCATTTATAAGAGACAACTATTTTCTTTTTACGAAGTAATTTAGATTTTTAAATTAATGTTGTTTTTCTAACTTTATTTCTATCATTCTTTTAACAAATTCTTTTATATATTACTTAGTATTTAGTTATTTAATCTTTTTGCTAAACAAACTTTAATACAAAAAAAATATAGTATTTATTTCATTGAAAATATAGAGAATGTAAATATAATATTTTACTTATCTAATCCAAAATTTGCAAAATTTAGATTCCTTTATTTTATACTTTTTTTGTGAATATTTTTTATTTGCTTATATTTTTATATATCATAATCACAAAATAATATTTCTGACTAAGAATTTTTTATTATATTTTTTATTATTTGCTATTTTTTTTACTAATACTTATAATCTATGAATTATTATCAAAATTTCCTTTTTCCTTATTTGCAACATCGTTTTCACAATTATATAAATTTATTGAATTTTTTTAAGTATTATTTTTATTTGTTTCTAGCGTTCTAAAATGTTTAATATTATCAATATTTTCATCTCAGAATTCCTTGTTTGCAGCTATATAATGATTTGAAATATCCTAGAATTAATTTATATCTTGCTTAGATTGATTATAAATAGAAGATATATCACTTAATTCTATGTTTTCTATTGAAATTGCTTCAATATCGGATCTATTAATCCTTGGAACAGTTTACTAAAAATCTAATAAATTTTCTCTGAATTGTTGCTGTTGTGATTTAGAACTTTAATATAAATGAGAAGGACTTTTGTTATGAATACTATTTCTTTATTATACATTTTATAAGTTTATATCATTGTGATAACATAGTTATGATAGAGAGCTATTTTTAAATCTGGTATTTCCATCTAGAAACGTATATCTTTTTATATTAAGATTGAAAATAATAATACTATTTATATATGAATATTTCTAATTTATTTATTATTTTATTGCTTTTAAATACCTTTTCTACGAATTGATTAATAATACCTTAAAAAATAACCATAAAATTAGTATTTGCTTATAAATAAAAAATGTTATGATGAATGTCAAAATATGCATATATTCAATCAATACTATAATTATGTATATATTTTTAAAAAATTTTATGAAATGAAATATTTTAATATTTATATGTATACTTAAAATATCATATAGTCAACAAACTAATAAATAATTAATTATTCTTATAGTACTCTGATATAAAAATTCCAACACGACTTGGTTATTCAGTTAATTTTTTAATTAAATTAATAATTAGAATAATAATATAGTATCAAAATAAATTATTTATAACAATATATATAATTATTTTCAAAACAAATTTATACTATTAATTAATTTCTATATTAAAAAGATTAATTTAATTGGTATAAAAATTACAATAAAATTATAATATTATACTTCTTTTATAATCGTAAATACAAAAATTTACCACTTTTATTTCATTATTTAATTTTTGTATAGTAATTTTATAATTAATGCATATTTAGTCCTAAAAATAATGGAATTGAAAATAATATAATACCAACTATTTAGTTGTTTTGTAATATAATAAAGGTAATTTTCTATAATAATTCAATAAATTAAATTAAAAACTAATTAAGACCAAATAATAATAAACTTAATATTTTATCAATAATTATATGTATATTTTTCATATTATAGTTTTAATTATATATATAATGCATGTGTATAAATTATTTATAAAGGTAGTAACATATTATTATAAAATTTATGATATTAATTCAATCAAATTTGTTGATTAATATTGTAGTATTAATAAGTCAGATAATTTTTAATTTCAACAATTCATTATTATTATGAAAGAGTATTTTATTTACACTAAATATAATATACTTAGCACTATTTTTAATTATTTTCATCACAACTATCTTCAAAAAAAATTTATCTTCTTTACATTATTGAACTCTACCCTAAACCTTTATATATAAAAGGGCTCGGATTTTCTTTATATCTCCTTTGAATTCTTACATGTTTTCTAGTATGTATATAGTTTTCAGTTACAAAGTGTCTTTTAATTTCTTTGTCAATAACCTGTAATTTTTTCTAAATATTTTAAGTTTTTTTGGACTATGATAATCTCTTTTATTTTTTCAATATTTCCTATGTCAAACTTTTTGGGCGGATACTATTTTATTGATTGTATTCAGAACTTTATGCTTAAATATGACTGTGTTCATTATTATTTAAAGAGTCATCTTCACTAGAATCATTTTACAAAGGATATGTTTTAGTATGGCTCTTTATAGAAACTTAGCTGTGTCTTGGTTTAAAGCTATTAAAATTACATTAGTCAGTATCTTATTTATATTTATTTGTTGTTTTATATCTCTTTTAAGATTATTATTGAGAGGCTACACAACCCATTTTAATATAGAGATTTATTTTCAATTAGTTATTTTTTACTTTTTCTTTAAAAATTTTTTTGTTTTTGAATTTTGTATTTTATATTTTATATTTTTTTTATTTTTACTAATATGATTTAAAGAAATAAATAGAGGACATAATCTCAATGTTGAAATTTATATTCATTCTATTATGCTTATATATTTAATTTTATCATTAAAGTTTTATATTCTAATTTTCCAAATTCTATTTTTTTCTATAAGAATAAATAAATAAACTTTAAAACCAGTGCTTTTACTGATCAAGCGAAACAATATAGAAATTAATAAATTTTATATAAACAATGAACTAACTTAATTTTATTACAATTTTATTAATAAATCTTGTAAAATTAAATTATAAATAATTTTAATAGAAAATTACAAATTCTATTAAAATATTTAATAAATTTTGACAAAGTTTTAATTTTTATTTATAATATAGTAAGTATTTATAATATAGTAAGTATATATAATTAATATAATTGATTTTTATTAGTTAAATATTAAAGTTTTAAAAAAACTAGAAAACAAGAAGACACACTAAGACTTTATAGATTATATTATCAATTTAGTATCTCATTTTTATACTTCTTTATAGAGGTTAAATTTATATAGCAAGACTTTTTTAATAATATTAATACAAAATTAGTACTAAACCCTATAAAGAAATTCTAATAATATTTGGTGATAAATATCTATATAAAAAATACATATATATATATAATTGTGACTTATATATCATAAATTTTTAATAAAGTATATAAATTTATGATTTTATTAAATGTGAAATACAGTTTAGAAGTTTTATAATATTAAAATAATATTATATAATTAGTTTTTTCTACGCTCACAAAAAGGGAATACAACAAATTAAATTATATATTATCTAAAACAAGAATAGAAAATATGCTATATTAAATTAAAAACTCTTAAGGTATGTGACTATATATAATATTTTTAAAAGAATATGTTTTATTTCTAAGAAATTTAATTGAATTAATAATTGTGATACAATTATTTTTAAATTTTAATACTGGGAATAATTATATTACTACAGTTTATATCACTTACTTATATGTCATCGTAAATTATTTTAATATTAAATATATAGAATATTATCATATTAATTTACTGTAAGTTAGTATATTTCTTTAATTTACTTCATTAATTATATTTACTTGGTAATCTTAAATTATATAATATATATATATAAAAATAAATAATATAGAAATATGTGAATTATTATAAAGAATTTTAATAATTTTATATATATATTTTTGTTTCAACATATTTAATATTATTTTTATTCATTTATATGGACTAGATAATATTTTTAAAAATAATGTCTTAGCTATATAAAAATAATTTTATTTTATATTTAAGATTCATTATAAATAAAGGAAATTAACTCATTTTTTATGAAATGATATGCAAATTATCTAAATATTTTCTATTATTTTTCATTATTTTCCATATTTACTATATCTTTAAATTTTAAATTTCTTTTTTACAGTATTTTTTATTTTTTTTACTCTGGTATGAATATTAAATTTAAAAATTTATATTTAGATAGACTTTTATATTTCTAATTGCCAAACTTTTTATAAAACGATTATATTTCAAGATGATTATCAAATAACATTTTATCTACTATATTTTTGTTCGCATAAATATATTATATAATATAGTTAAAGATGTTTTTAAAAAATTTTTCTTACTACTTAATATTTCTTTTAATTTTTATTTCTTTCTATTATTTCCGTTTATTACTCTATTGTTTTATTATTATCATCCCAATAATTGAGATTTTTATTTTTTATTGTACAGAATTATAATATTAACTTATGTCAATACATTATTTTAAATCCATGATGAGAGCTTTATTTTATAGTATATTTTTAACTTTTTTTTTTTTTTTAAAAAAATTTATTTTATCTTATTTTTGAATATATGTTTTTACATAAATTTTTTAGTTTAGTTTTTATTTTTTTAGAAATTATATTTAATAAAAACGGTTTGGGAAAAAGAGCTATATTTGGAAAATTTTTTTTGTTTTACTTTGGAGAAAATCAAACATTTTCCCAAACTAGATAATAGCGCAAATCTTAATTTAAAATAATTTCTTATAAAAAAATTGAATATTTTTAATATCTCAATATATATAATAAAATTAAAAATACTAATTTAGAGTTTAATAATATCTTTTGGATATATTATAATTTTAATTTTAGGAACTTTTTTGAGTATATTTAGTTTGCCTTATTTATTATATTAATATTAATTCAATGGAGTTAAAATATAATAACAAACCAATCAATTATTATTATTTTATATTATATAGTGGAGATAAATAATTAGTATATATCCAATGATATTATTAAATAATAAATTATTGATGTAATTATTAAACAATTAAAATTAATTTTTGATATTTAATTTTAATAATTATCTTTTAAATACTCTCATAAATTTTTTTTATAATAGAATATTTAAAAATAAAATAATTTTGAAAAAATCATACCCAAAAATGGATTTAATTAATTTTCAACCTACTAATGATATTTGAATGGAATAAGCTATATATTAGATTATCTAAAAAGTTGGTTTTAAAGAGCTTTAGTATAAATTATATACTGATGATGTGGTTGTAGTTACCAATCATAGATGCTTATAATAATTGATACTGAAAATATTTAAATATTAAGATTTAATATTTAACTCCATAAAAGCTGCCGTAGTTAATATCAAAAATCATAGAAATTTCTAACTGAGATTCTACCAATCAATATCCCTTATTAACTAGATTATAAATACTTAGAAGTTACCTTTATTAGAAAAAACTATTCCATGTAAATTAAATTCTTAACATGAAAATATGCTTTTAATATAGAATGCATATATCAGATTATATCTATGGAGATATTCATATACAACATTCTAAATTCTTTCATAAAGCACTTCAAATGATATCCTTTTTGCAATTTTAGAAATTAAAAATAGATTCTTAATAATTAGAATCAAAAATTAGCTTTAAATAAACTATAGGGAAGAAGCAAACCAGTAGTAAAATTGTAATTTCCAAATATTAACTATTTAAATATATTAGGATATAATATGTAATTATAATTAGAATCTAATGAAAAATTTATAAATAGATAAATTTAAATATAAATGTAAGTAGAGAAAAAAAACAACATTATAAATGTATATAATTATAACTATATAAATCATGGATTTTATAAAAATTAAATAAAATAATGTCTAAAACTAATAAAAAGTTCAGTATGTTTAATTTTGGATTTATAAAAAACATAAGGAAGCAATTCTTATTGTAATATTTTATAAGAATATATTCTTAATATTTTTTTTTCAATTTCATTTTCTTATAACTTTATGATATCAATGAAATTTAAATTCTGTTATTCTTCTTCTACAGCTTTGCCATTTTTATTATCAAAAATTTATTATTATGTGAAAATCAATTTTTTAAATTTTATTTTTGACATAGATTTAATAGTTTTTCCTTTGGAATATTTTTTAAAAACCTTATAGGATCTAGACCATATGATTATAGATATTAGCTAATCTCTCCTTTATTATCATTTATATATTCTAAAATGCATCTCCACATATTTTTAAATAAATTTTTTCTAGCTTAAATGTATTATTCTCTTTCTTTCTTACTTTATATTTTTAGAGATTTTGATCTATATTTTCTTATTATTATTCATTTTAGTTCTATATTCTATGTTTATGCTGATAGTTTATTTGATTATAAATTTAGAATTTACTCTAATTGTATGCATTTGCTATACTACTATTACTTATAATTTAAACTTAGAAAGTATTTGGGTTAGAATCTAAAAAAAAGATAAATTTATTTAATATTTTTAATGTAATTAGCTAAAAATTTATTTTTTTTACCTTATGACTGATTTAAATTGTTCATATCATATATTTTAGATGCACTATTCTAACTGTCTTATTCGTCAAAATTTATGAAAAAGAACTCCCTGCTTTATTTATTTTCACTTTCATAAATATTTTTTTAATTTTTTCATCCATTTTTTTTATAATTTATTTAAAAAAATTATCTTTAATTTGTTTTTTAATATATAATTTGAATAATTATTATTGAATAATTTCTTATTATATTAATATTTGTACTATTTATAATCTGCAGATAAATATAATTAGTGTATTTAAAGTATTTAATTTATGAAATTTAAAAATCAAACCCAGTATCTTTAATATTGTATATAGCTTTTAAACTTTATACGGGTTAATTTAATTAACTTTGTGGAATAAAAATAAATTAATAGACAAAAAGGAAAAGATACTTTTAAATTATAATCTATTAGACAGTATTATAATAAAATATTTTTAATAAATACATTATTTAAATTTTATTTAATAATAATATACACTCTAAATCTGGAAAAAATTTCTTAAATAAACAATTTTTCTAACAAATAAGATTGTAATAAATTCAATATTATTTCCTAATAAAACTAATATTATTGATAATAATTAATTTGTTTATATAAATTATTTAATGAAATGAAAAACAATTTATTTAATTTAATCTTATTAAAACGTATTATTTTAAAGGAAAAACTTGGTTTAAAGTTATTAAAAATACCAATAAAAAAAATTAGCATTAATTCTTATAACTATAATAAGAAATATATTTATAATTAAGAAATAATAACAATATATAGGCGAAATTATATTATATGGAATTAATAATATCATATTAGATATATAGCAAAATCAACAAAAAAATTTTCAAATTGTTATATATATAATTAATAAATTGTATTGATTTTTCAAGGTAGCTTAATAGATTTCAACAACTGAGTCTATTTGTTAACAATTGATTCTATTTTTTTAAAATTAATTAAATGATAACCCTTTTATAAAATACATTAAATCAAATATTATGTAATCATTAAAAAAATTTGCATGAATTCTCAATAATTTATAATAAGTCTAAACAATTACACAATTTTAAATTATTAAGAAAATGGCATCAAATTTGCAATAAATAAATTTAAAATTTTTTAGTAACTTTGCTATATATAAATTATAAGTCAGGATAGAGTTTATATATAAATTATAAATAAATTAAATATTATTTAAAATTTATTTATTTATTTATTTATTTATTTATTTATTTATTTATTTATTTATTTATTTATTTATTTATTTATTTATATTTATTTATTTATTTATTTATTTATTAATTTTATATTTATAAATATTTTTTCTGATAATGTTTAGATATTATATTATATACAAGATTTGAGATCATATTAATTGCGTTGAAGTTTTATTCAAAGATCCTGTTTTTGAATCTATATCAACCTATGAAGAAGAATTTTATATGCAATAAAATGAATTAGCTGGTTTATTTACATTAAAATCATTTTCTTGAGAATTTCTAAATTAATAAAATAACAGGGATTTATCAATTAATATTATAAATTATTCCAATATTTTATTTACTTAAATCCTGTTAAAATTTTAGTAAACATCCTCAATTTTTCTACTTTTTTGTTCTTTACAACTTTTTCTTTTTTAGACTTGTCTTTATAGCTTGCTATAAATCCTTTTACTTTAGAATCATAATTTTCTTCAAATAAATCATCATTACTCATATATATAAGTTATTCACTATGTTCTTTAATTGAATATTAAAAATTACATTTGTTTAAATAAAATTTATAAAAGTACCTTTTTAAATTAACTTAGGGTTTTTATATTTGAAAAAATCAAAATGCGAATTCTTAATCATATCTTATTCTCTTTAATACTAACTTTCTCCTTAAATGACAAGAGTAGATATAGTTGGTAAAATTGGAAATGAAGTTGTGGTTGTATTAGAAAATATTGTCTTAGATTTACTACTTTTCTCCATACTATGCCACTGTGACTAGCTAATTCTGTTTTAATTGAACGGGTTACGTATTATAACAGTTTCTTTAGGTTTATCTCGTGCAGCTGGGATACTGAATCCATCTGGCAAATCGCCAACAATCTAAGAATGATAAAATTAAAATTAAGACTGATTTTCTATAATTATTTTATTTTCACTCGAAAACTTCTTCTAGTAGCTGGTTTCTCTTCTATTATATTTTTTCTTTTTTCTTCCATTTCTTCTGTTTGGTGAATTATAGAGGAATCGTATTTATGAGTTTATTTAGGCTTTGGAGTATGGGACCTAAGATTTAGTTACCTTTCAAATAGTGTTATTTTCTATAAATATATATTAATAATAATATATTATTACCATGATTTTGCTTATTAATGAAAGTGGTCCTTTTAAGATTCCTGCATTAAAAGTTCTTTTTCTTCAATTTTTATTCTAAAATTCTCAATATCATATATAGATTATTCAAATGACTATTTTCTTGATTTATTTTAGGATAAATTTCTTAGTTTTTCCCAATTTTATACGGTTTACTAATGCTTTTCCAAAATCCTTTCTTATTTGGTTTAGTTTAGCAAACATGTTTTATTTGTTTTAGAATCTTCTTCTTTTTATTTCATAATATTTTTTTCTATTCGATTTCTATTTAAATACAATTCATATACTTAAAATATATATATAAATTTAGTAATTCGATTAAATACTTTGCTACTATTAATTCTAGGTTTAGTTCTTATCTAGATTTAGTGTTCATATTATATTTTAATTTTTTGTCAATTTCGGAAAACTAACTTTTTTTCAAATCTATAGAAACTCTCGAATTCATATTTGATATACTTGAAGATCCAGTATTTTTTCTTTAAATCATTTTATGCAAATTATTTTTATTCTTTATTCCATAACTAAAATCTTTGCCTTTATTTATTCCATGTTATTTTAGATACCATTTGGGATCTCTATTTGATAAATAATAAATTATATTTCTAATATAAACTTTTTTAATAAATTACCCAACAATAGTTCGTGTATTTAATTCTCCATTTGCCATTAAATGATTATGATCATTTACATAATCGTATCCTTTTAGTAATTCTTTATCTTTAAATATGCTTTTTTGTGTAATTTCTTTATTTGGATCGCTTTTTTCTAACAAACTATAATTTTATTCCTGCATATTATCAATAGAGGGAGTATTTTTACATGGAGATTCATCTATTTCATTTAGAGAGTGCCTTGTATTAATATTGCTATAATATTTTTCATAAGATTTCTACTATGGTTATGAATTTTCAAATAAAAGGGATTTTTTTCTATTAGACCTTGAAATTGGAGTTAAAGCTTTTTCATTAGAATTATGAAACTTTTATCTAAAAATTAAAGAAAAATAATTTGTTTTTTATACAATTATTTAAACAAAATTAAATAAAGGTTACGCTTAAAGAAATATATTTTTGTTATCTAATTATCCTCTGGGTTCTTATATATTTGATTAAAATAGATTCAATTATGGCTAAACACTTTTTCCCATATAGTGTTTAGATACCATTGTTTTAGATTTCACTCTATTATATATAGTTAACTGTTCTTTTTAATCATCATTTTCTTGTTCTTCTCTTATTTCAAAATCTATTCTAGATTTATGCAACTTACTTTAAAATTACTTTTGCAATTCATTTTTATCAACTTGCTTTGCAAGTAGAAATGTCTTTTTTTATTTTTGTTGTTTAATTTAATCTCCCATCAGTACAGAAGTGTCTAGTCTATCCAGACCATTATCTGATGAAGAACAACAGTCTTCGTATTATTCTTTCATTTTTTCTTTAAGATTGAAATTATTTATGCTATCCTATCTACTCCATGATATTACTTTTTAATATATAAAATTTTTTTGTACATCGATGAATTTTTATATTCTAATATAATAAATGTCCTAAATGTTCTTTAAAAATTTTTAGATGTTTAATTACCAGAACCATTATTTTTAGATATACTAGGAGATTTAGGGTTCATCCCGCTTTATTTATCAAAAACTTATCTAATGAGAGACATTACTTAATTTTAAATAATATAGGTAATTACGAGTATTATATTTTCTAGTCGGTTTATTTTTATTACTGCTCTTTGAAATTAATTTATTTTTATTTTATTAATTTATTTCATTAACTAGAGTTTTTTTAATATATGAATTGCTAATAAATTACATTTATTTCTTGAGGTATTTTATAGATAAAAAATTCCAATCTACAAGTAAAACTATTTTTTTAAATCTGTGTTTCCAACTTTTAAAATGATAAAATTCACTTTAAAAACATAATATAACAAACGTATTGGATTAGTATATTCAAATATATATGTATAAATTAAAATGGTTATTTAAACGGATAATATAAATCAAGCTTCATGAAACTGATTTACACAATACCATTAATATTTTATATACTAATTATGCCGTTTTATCTATATATGTAAAAATTTTAACATAAGTATATTATATATTATTTATATTTTATTTTACTATCGAAACTTTTTTTAATTATATAAAAAAAATATTTATATAGTGATATTATTTATGGAATTTTATATTTAAATCTAAAGATATATTTTATTTAAATATTTTTCTAAATTTCAATAAGAAATAATAGCACAAAATTTACTAGATAAATATCATTTATAATATATAATTAATAATAAATTCATAATAAATAATAGAAGATAATTAATTAGTAAAAATATTGACTATCATAACATAACATAACATCAACTTCTATCATTTAAAAATTTATCTTTTAAGGTCTCATCATTATTAGTATTTGATTTTAAATACTAATATTATTTTTTATAAATACATCAGTATATGTGTTATTTTTAATATATATATACCTAATTTGAGAATTATAATGAAGATTTATTGTTATTATGATCCAAATCATTTTTACTTCCTTGTTTCACGTTTACTGACATTTCATCATTTGGTTTTTTGGATTCGCCTAAATCAATTTAAGGTCTTGTATACCATTTCATCCTAGTAGTTTTTGCAATTAACAAAAATATGATTTGTAAAAAATAATTTTACTTATCATTAAGAAACAAAAATAGCACATCTCCTAATTAAACTCCAAGACAAACATATCCACATATTAAAATAGACTCTATTTTACTTTCATTAGAGTATTCAAAATCACTATTCTCTTTTATTAAAATAGCAGCAATTAGCATAGATAAATTGGTTATTAACTCAAAAACACTCCAAAATACTGTGCTTGCTCCAAAGAAAAGTGTTGAAAAGTGATTGAAAAAATTATTTTCGGTATACACGATTGATTGGGTATATGGTTCACTTTTAAAATAGTTCACAGATCTTAAAGGGTTAATAATAAGAGGCATGATGATTTAAAATTTCTTTTGGTTTTTCAGTTAGTATTCAACTTAAATTGGATACAGTTTCAAATGGACTATTGTAGACACTATACTTATTATTATTAATATAGGAAATAAATAATAAATAGCTTGATTTTTAGAAACTAGGCATAAATAAGCAAATATGATAGCCTAAAATAATTATATATATTTAATTATCATAATTAAATAAACTAAAAATTAAAATTCCTACTTTGGCACCAGAATCAAATATAGCAGTAAGCAAATAAGCAACCATTTCGATACTTTTTCTAAATTTTTCAGCTATTTTTATTCCATTTTTAGTTGCCAGGCATGAGTAAAATAGGACTTCTGCAGTATACTAACCTACTAATAAAATTCCCAATAATAGAGTTACGATGGCCATTGAATATTACTCTCTCCAATATTTTGAATCGTTAATAATTCCATGAGATAAAATAAATATGTAACTTAGATTAGATAAAAGTCCCTCACACAAAGATTTTGTTATCAAAATTAAGAGTTCAGTAGTTTCATATGTATTTTATACTTCTATTAAATCAGTTTCATTTTCTCTTAAAAATACGAATTATAGTTTAAAAATATTAAATATATAATTTAAATTACAAAAAATTAATTAATTTACTTTCTTTAATCTTTTATGTTTAAACCGTTAGATTATTTTTCTTTCTATTTTTTTTTGCCATGTCTTTTTGATTAACTGAAAGCAAATATGACAGTTTCAAAATAAGTTAAACAGCATATAATTGATATTATAAAAAGGTAACATCCTTATATTTTTCTCTTTTCTATTTCTTTAAGATATTTCCACAGTAAATAAGCACCAATAATACGATCAATAATAAAAAAATAGATAATATAATACTATAGCTGGTATCTTTTTATTATAATATTGGTATATAAGATTTAAATTATATCCCCAGTTAAAGTATTACAAAGCAAGATTTCCTAGTATTCCTAAAGTCTCCATATGATATATATATATTTTTTAATTTTATAATAATTATTTTTTTTAATTTGATTATATTTTTTTTTTAAATTTTAATTCTCATTTTAATTTTCATTTTGATATATATATATCCAAGAATTTTACACTCTATGTAGATAAAGCAATATATTTTATCATATAAAATTTCTCATATTATTTTCTATTTCATATACTTTTGGGATTAATTTAACTACAAGAATAAAAGCAGAAACCTATTTCTAATTATAAAATTGTAGTGATAATTGATATATATATAAGTTAGATTTTTTTTATTAGTTTAGAATAATTAATATTCTATTTTAATAAATATATATAGATTTCATTAAAATTATATCTCTATTATTTAACTAAATATTATAATTAAAATTTAAATTAAATTTATAATATATATTACAATTTCCAAAACTTTTTAAGAATATTAATATTTTAGTAAAACTCAACATTAATATATAATATTCGAATTCTTAAGATAGATAAAATACTATCTATTTAATATTAATAAAGTATAAAAATTTGTATTTTTAAATATACTAAAGAAAAATTATGAGGATACAAGAAATGGTTTCTTAAATTGGAAAAAAAAATATTTCTGAACAAGTTCAATGATATAATATAATAATTTTAAATATTGTACTGTAGTTATCTAATATAATTATATATCAATAGTAGTGGTTTATATTCAGTTACGTGGTACATGTTATGTTATGTTATACTGAATATAAAATTTATGATAATTTATATTTAATTATATTCTTTATGTAAAGGATATTGAATAAATAATTATTGTTTATGTAATAATTTAAATATCTAACTTATTGAAATTGGTTTCAATAAATAATATAAATAACAGTTAAAGTAATGATGCAAATCCACATCTTTATTTTCGGATTGAATGAAGTAATCAATGAAAAAGGAGTAGTTTATGTAATTAGTCTCTCAAACTATTACAAATAATATATAATGTAAATATAAACAATTTAGGAAAAAAATTTTATAATTATTATATTTCAAATTTTGCACTATATTAAGAAAATTTGTTATTTTGTAAAATTACTTACATATCTTTGTAATTATTGAAATGATTATATAGCATTTGATTTAATGTATTATATGAGAGAATTTATCATTATTATAAATTAAATAATTGAATCAATTTTGGAAAAATATACTCAGTTATAGAAAATAATTATTAGGCAACCTTAAAAAACTAATATAATATATTGATTACATAGTTTGAAAATTTATTTGTTGAAATGGCAATATTATTTTATAATAAAATTACATCTATTGTTTGAAAATACTAGAAAGGCTAATTTTACAAATTATTAGATTAGAAACTATAAAAAATTTATTAAATATAAAAAAAATTATGGTATTTTTGATTGTTGAAAAATTCATATTTTTTGTAGTTTTTATATAATATTTCTTAATATATTTCTTACTTATTTATTTGTATAATTTTATTCTGCAGATTATTTCAATAATATAATATTAATAAAAAAAATCCATATCTCAATAATATATGATAAATATTTCATTGATAGTTGATTAATAACAAAAGATATATCATTTCTCCAAAATTAAATTTTATTATTAAGTTTTAATTAAAAATAAATAAATAAAAATAATGGATTTTTAATAATAAATAACATATATAAAAACTATATTACTTACTATATATCTATACAATTACAATATATTTTGAATTCATCTACCTAAAAAGCCATAAAATAAGAATTTAAATATATTTCAGATAATCTATTAGAATATTTTATTATATAAACTCATATAATTCCATTAAGATATAAAATAATTAAAAATTTAAATTTTATAACGTTTATTTTAATTTACTAATATTAAATTAATCTTTCTACAATTTTTAATTTTTTAGGATTAATATAAACATAGAATCTGTTTTATACAAATTTAGTTTAATATAATAATTTTTATATTAAAATACTACATCCTTAAAATTATATTAGTTTATATTTGATATATCTTTTATTTTATTATTGTTTGATAAAATTAACTTAAAATTAAAGAAATAAAAAATTAAGGAACCAGGTTGGAAAAATTCTATTTAGAAAATTTATAGAAGTTGATTTGTAATAATTTTAAATATACTTATTTATTATTAAAAACAAAAAAAAATAAGCAAAATAAAAAAAGATATATAAATATAAAAAAAATTCTTTCATTAATAAAACTAATAAAAATGAATTATTGGAAATTATTTTTAAATATTCTTTTTGCTAAACTGTTGATAAGTAAATAAATAGAGATAGATTTATTATAAAATGCCCAAAAATACTAATAGAATTATAGTATTTCAAATTTAAAATAATAAAATGAGAAAAGAAATGATAAGTAAAAATTAAATTATCTTGTTTAAAATGCAATTCATAGAAATCTCTAAACTTCTAAAGAAGAAGTGTTATATTAAAATGAATTAAGAAGAAGTTTTACTAAGGCTTATGTTTTAGATAATGAAAATATATTAGTAACATTTTTAGAATAAAGTCTTACTTTTTAACCTTTCTCTATAAAAGGTTTATTGTTCAAATCAGATGGTACTTCCATTGGTAATAACAAATAACCTATTACTATACTTTCAGAGATAAATAAATCCTACAGTTTTTCATCTATATAGGGTTCTAATGGTTAATTTTTACTTTTTTAAGTATAAAATACTGGAAAATAAATTTCCACAAAACTATACAATTCATCTGGAAATTTAATTATGACATAGCAGATTTATTCTCAAAGCTCTAATATATAATCTCTATTTTCTAAACAACTTGGAAATAAAATTTTAGTGGCGTTGATTTCTGATAATATAATTTAGGGATTATATATCACGGTTAATAATGATTTGATTTAAGTAGGTTCAGAATTTAATATTGGAAAAAATAGTGTATAAAACAAAAGACAATATATAGGAATTACAGATTTATTTATAGGAAAGCACTATAATAATGATTATCTTATTGCTTGGATTGACAGCTCTAATAATATTATTTGTAAAAAATTTAACATTTAAACATTAAATAGTTCATATTTTGATTTAACTGATATTGCCACTAATATTGTAAATGAAGTTAATTTTACTACCTTAATCAATGGAAACCATGTCTTAACTTGGAGTGAAAAAGTGAGCTAAACTAATTATGCTTTATACTACTAAATGTTCAATGTGAACGGATAAAAAATAGGATCGAAACGATAGATATATAAAAATTCTATAAGCAAATTTGAAGAAGTAATTGGTTCTCCATTAAAAAATGGCGGGTTTTTAATATCTTATGATTTAATTCCCCCTTAATATATCTAATAAGAAAGCACTTCAGATGTTGGGGTCTATGGTGAGTTTTTTGATGATAATGGAAACCCATTCAATGAACATTTTAGAGTAAATTAAAGTGAGAAATAAAATTAAATATTCTCATCCTCTGTTTCTTTGAGAGAATAGGGAGACTCTTTTATATTTTGGTAAGATTCGATAAAAAAAGTTATGGCTCAAAGATTTGATGATACAACCAGGCCAATTAACTTCATAAAGAATATGCATAAACCTTCTATAAAAAGTTTTTAGGATGAATTCACTAGCCAAAATCCAGGGGTATTAACTTGTTGTAATTAAATCACGTTTTAATTACCAGTTTAATAATTTAAGACATCTCCCAATGATAAACTTGAAATTATTTTTTCTGGACTTCCAATCTGGATGCAGTACAATCAATACACTCAATCTCTTTAAGGTTCTCCCAAATCAAAGGGAACACATCAAATTACAGCTACAATAAACAATGGAAATTCTAATTCAATAATTTAATAGTTTTAAATTGAAATATCTAATACACATCCATAGTTTGTTAATTTCTAGAAAAATCAAATTATCATAAATTCTAATGAAACAAAAATAATTGAAATAAACACGTATGACATTGATGGAGATGAAACTTCTCTAATAATTGAAACAAGCTAATAGTAAAATTTTAGTTTTGCCTCCATCAAAGGAAAATAAATAGTATTACAGCCTAAATCAGGTGACTAAGGAGAGTACTAAATACCCATAAAAGTTACTGATTCTTTCGACTCATCAGTAGAATATTTAAAAGTTTATGTAAAAAATAACTAACCCATATCTGTGAAACCATTTCCTATATACAAAGTGAAATAAAAATATCCATTAATAATAAAATTTCAGAAATAATCCGAGTATATAGCTGACCCTGATTAGGATGACATAGAATATTTTCTTATAGAAAATGTTCCAAAATGGGTAAATTTTAATTAACATAAATAAATACTCACTGTTAATACAAAAGAAGATTCTTCTAATACGAAAGGTATTATGACCATATCTTTATAAGCAAGAGATAATCATGGGGGAAGTGTAGATACTTTAATAAATATTAATATAATTGAAACCTCAGAGTCATCGAAGAATATTCTCCTCCCACTATTTTTAGGGTTAGGATTTTTTATTATCTTATGTTTAGGAGTAGGTTTTAAAATATATAAATACAAGAAAGCTAGGATTTAAAATCAAGCAAATTAGTATATTTAAGAAGAAATTCAAAATGGTTAAGAATAAATAGATATAGGTAATGATAATTAATAATAACATCAAAATGAGAATCCCTAAGCATTGCTTCAAATTGAATAAATAAATATAGGTTATAATAATTAATAATAACATCAAAATGAGAATCCCTAAGCATTGCCTCCAATTGAATAAATAAGAAGAAGAGAACAAGAACTTTTAGATGCAGGGTATATATTAATCATATTATTAAATATTTAATATGTAATATGTACTTTAAACTAGAAAACAATTAAGATATTGTATAGTTTGCTATTTAGTAGAAAATTTGAAATATACCGTTTGTTGTGATATGCCTCTTCATAGTATGCTATTTATAACGTTTTATATTATATCAAGTATTGTCTATCTATAAATTATATTTTAGGGGAATGTTGTTTAGCTAGACAGTGTCCTAATTGCAGAAATGATGATTTACGTTTTAAAGAAAAAGAAGAAGTTATCCATATTTCTAGAATATATGAATGAGTTATAAAATGCAGTTATTGCTATTATACTTTATTATTTATAATTGTAGTTAAATCTAGTAATATTAAAATATAAATTATACATTATTCTTTTAAATATAATTATATTATTATTAGGTGAGCTTACAAAATTAGTATTATATGTTATTAGTTAAAATAAATCAGGTTGATTATATATTTTAACTATAAATAGATTATATTTATAAGAACTATTAAATTCTAGCAAATAAATAAAATGAATTATATAAATAAATTTATAATTTATAATATTGAATGGAGAAGGTGATTATTATTATAAATAAGTTTAAACATTTAAGAAAAATTTAATTTAATTTAAAAAATAAATTAAAATGCAAATTGGTTAAGAATTATTTCTATATTATTATTTTATTATTATTCTAATATTTAATAAAATATTATTATATAAGCTGCATTTATGATATTTTAGGAAAACTATAATAAAATAGAAATTCTAATAATGTTATTAAAATGAATTTTTAATTTAATAAATAACCGAATCGATCCATAATACTGTCCCAATAATCCCCATACACCCCTTTAACTTAGTTAAGATGACTAAAGCTTTGCAGAACTAGACTACCCAAGCTCTTGGAGCCTAAGAATTTCAGAGATTGATGATATCCCATAATATGTAGAGCACCCAGTCCCTGATAATCAATTTATGAGGTAGGATGATGACCCTGTACGGGACTTTATGTTAAATCTTCCTAGAGACAAAATCCCCATTAACGTATATTATATTTGTTTAAGAGTTCTTTCTTAATATCCCTAAATTGGTTAAATAAATAATTATAGGAATAAAAAAATCTGAATTAAAACTTATTTTTTTTTGGTAAATTCCATTTTTATATATTTTATTTTTCTTTATAGACTTTTAAAAATGTATGTTGTTGTGTTTGTTTTATTTATATATAACTAACAGAAAAAGGGGAATAAAAAAAAAAAAAAAAAAATAATAAACTAAACTTTAAAAATATAAATTTAATAAAAGAAAAATAAAAAACGTATAAAATTATTAGTATTCACAAGGATTGGACAAATGTAAAAAATAATTAAGTTATAATGAATAAGTTTAAAATTTTATTAACTATAATAATAATAGAAAAGTAAGTTGCGCCTATTAACTCATTAATCATTATTATTTATTCAAACTAATATTTTCAATAAAAGTTAACTTTTAATTTATATCAATAAAATTATGGCATTATTTTATAAATAATTTAAAATGATATAGATATTATAAGTAATCTGACAACAAAATGAAGTTTATAATCAAAATTGTGTGTTGTTTCATTTCTTTATTGATTACTGTTTTGAGTACATTACATGAATAAGACAGAATTATTAAGTATGACAATATTACAGAAATAATTGATAAAATTGCTGATGGAAATAGAAAATCATTTCATATGGTTGGATTAGATGATTATACTTTTGGTGTCATTTATACTGCTAGAAATAATAACATATATGTTGGTTTTATAAAACATGGTAAAAATTAAGGAATATAAATATTTTTATTATTAGAAAAATATATAACATAAAATAGGTATTTTTATTAATGGAGGACCATGGTTAATTGAAAGCTCACCTATTATTGAATTAGAAGAAGTTTCAGCATGTAAATATAATGATAAATTTGTTGCAATAATCAATATTAAAAACGAAATTTATTACAATCTTATTTCAATTGATGGTAACCAAAAGCAAATTAAAAATAATTTTCTAACTATATAAATCTCTACATCTTTAATACATCATTAATTATAGGAACAGTAGGAAATCGGGTATAAATTGTTAATGAACCTTTAAAATCTAATACATATGGAGTTTGTGAACAAATAGATGATGAATAGGTTTTATTTGCATATATACAAAACAATGATGGCGCTAATATATGGGGTATAATTATATTATTTAAAAAATAATGTATTAGAATATTCTTGAATTTTTAAGATGTGTATTATGTTGAATATAGCATTCAGTAGGGATTACCTATTACAAAACCATATGAACTTTCTACGAATATTGGTGGCTAATATTTTCCCTAAATTCTTAAAATAAAATAAAAGGAAGAGATTATTGTTTTATATTTCGATGAACAATTTTCTACAACAAATATTAATAGAATTAGTTTAAAAAGTGGTTAAAAAATAGGTGACGGAATATAAAAAAAGTATACAAATCCCTATTTCCCCTAATTAGCTAATACAATAGATGATAATTTTGTTATTGTATAAATCATAAATGATGGCACATTTAAATATTAAGTCTTAAAATATGATTATGATTTTAATTTAATTTGCTAAAATATAATTGACTATATTCCATAGGCTCGATTTGGTTTAGCCTCATATAAAGATATGATATATGTTGTAAAATTTAGATTTTTATACTTTATTATAGATATATATATGTATAATAAAATTATTAAATTATTTCTTAGACAGCAATATAAAATAAGAATCTATATTCAATCCAATTTAGGCATACTGATTGTTCATTTATATAACATTCTTATATTTAAATATAAGAGTCAGGATATACTCCAACACATTATAATTAAATAAGAGTTTCTTAAGGAGCAGAAACTGTAATTTTAGGAGTGGCTTTTGTTGTATAAAATGATGCTGATAATACATTAAAACATCTAAGATTTTATGAATATTTTTTGGATTAAAAGAGTAATTATTATATTAGAACTTATTTTATCATTTTAATGGTTTAAATAATATTTTTATATCAGCTTAATGCACTTAACATGGATGTGGGGGCTGCTATAATGGACATGTATGTCCTGTGTGTGTTGGATCTGATTTTAATTAAAGACTAATAAGAAAAATATCAAACGGAAATTGCACTTGTTAACAGAATTACATTGATTTATGGCCTACAAAACAAGATTGTTAGTGTAATATTTTTTTTATATTATGCAAGGGATATTTTATTAAATAATTAAATTTAAGAATGTAATATATTATGCAATACTTGCTCGACTAATGCAAATTAGTGTGATACATGCATAAGTCCTTCGATAAGACCGGATTCTTCAAATGGTTGTTAGCTGAATTTGAACAGGTGTTAAAATTTTGTTTAAATAAGGTCTGTAGGATATAATTCACCAAATTTAGATTTCAGCTATAATAAAAAGTCTTATATCATATTGAATGATGAAAAAATAGTAATTTCTTAGGAATAAGGACTATAGTTTGTAATTTTTGATGAGAAAGGACAAATCGTTAAAACTTTCGTGATTAATTCTCAAAGAACCTAAGATTAAATTTTACTTAAATAAACTATAGCATCTTTACCTCTCAATACAGAAGTTATTGCTTTTGTGAATGGAGATATAGGAATTAGTTTTTCAACAGATGTAAAAGATGCACTTGAGTTAATAGGAATGAATACAATAACTAATATTGGTCCTAAGGAACCATTTGCTATAATAGGGAAAAAGGGGGTGACCCATCCAAAATACTTTAAAAGAAAGGATTAGAGACAGACAGTGGTATTTTAATAGAGGGATGTATAAAATGTACTAATCCATTTTCTTATTTATCTACAATTTCATCTATTATCTATTTTAAAAAGGGTGTAATTATAAATGCGGTGATTGTAAAGGTTTTAAATAGCTAAATTAAGGGGAAAAAAGTGTTTTTAAACAAAAATATAAAATAGTACTTTAAATATATGCACTTAAGATGATTGCAAAGTATACAATAAAATAGAAGATGCAATATTAGCTTGTGAAATGCAAAATAACTGTGCAGGAATTATTGAAGAAACCACTAATAAATTCTAAACTAGACGTGAAAATACGATATACTTTCATGCTACTCAAAGTGTATGGTTAAAAAGCGAGTGCTCTTATTAATATGAATAGAATGTACTTCCATATGAATGTACAAGTTGTTCAGATTCTACAAGAATTAATGTACCCCATTGTAATTGTAAAACTAATTTTTTTGATAATGGATAACCATTGTGTGAAAGTAATATTTGAAAATATAAATAAAAAATTTTAAATTAGCCCATTTATTTTAAAAAAGAATGCTCACATAAGTGTACAGTATGTGAAGGTACCGCTGAAAATTGTCTTTAGTGCTCAGGGAATGGCAGAGAAACAATACCTAATTGCCTATGTAAAAAAGGATTCTATGAAAACGGACAGGAAAACTGCGGAAGTAAATAATAGTTTAATTCTTATAATTATATAATAATTAAATGTACTCATTTCAGAATGCCATTATTCATGTAGTGAATGCAATGGAGGAGAATAAATATGCACTTAGTGTTCTGATAAAAATCGTGACAATAGTAAACAAAACTGCCCATGCTTAAAAGATTTCTTGATGTGGGTGTTGAATAATGCTAGAGTACTATAATAGAAAAGCGTTCTTATATATATATTATTAAATTTAACATTTTTAATTAAAAGAATGCGAAATGTAATGTATTACTTGTTAAAATTCTGTCTAAAACTGTTTAGCTTGTATAAGTGGATTTTAGAGAACTTTAATCTCCCCTTAGTGTGGCTGCAAAGTAATATTATTTTGATTAAAATTATACTTAAATTTATTTTACAAATAGGAAGGATATTTTTCTGATGAAATAAATTCAGATTGCATTAGTATTTATAAATAATTATCATTTTATATTTAAAATATAAATAATTAATAATAAAGAATGTAAGGATTCGTGCAAGACTTGCTTTGATAAATATACATGTTTAAGTTGTTTAGATGATTCAATGCTTCCACCTAATTGTATAGAATCATCTTAAGGAAAATTCACTGTTATAATAGGAAATACGGTTAAAACATAAAGTAATATTTTTGTCTTATATAAATTAATCTACATTATAATTCAAACTTATAAGAATGCATGCCAAAATGCTTAAAATGTTCTAATTCTAATGATAATTGTGATACTTGCTAAGGAAAAAATAGAATGAATAATCCTCCTTAATGTTATTGCATGGACGGTTATTAAGATGATAATGGTTTATTGCAAAATTGCATTAGTAAAATACTTTTAATAAAATATTTAATGAATGATATAAAATAAACTTAATTTTTTGAAGAATATAATTGTCCAAGCTTATGTGAACAATGCAACTAAAAAGGAGAATGCATAAAATGTAAAGTTCATTTTACGTTAACTGATAATAAATGTGTTTGTGAAAATGGATTTGAATAAAAAGGGAATAACTGTTTTAAGATTTGTGATAAAAATTAATATAGAGAAGGAATAACTGAATGCAAATAATGCATATTTTTTAATGGAATTTGCGTTAATAAATGCCCTGAAAATACCCAATAAACTGGCTAAATTTGTGAAAAATAATAGATTAGCAGCTTCTTGATACTTTTTATTGGATTAACCATTACTATTTTCTTTAATATGGTGGCTATGATATGTTTATATTTAAGGAAAAAAAGGGATATTATTTCTATATAATAATAAACATTTAATAATGACAATTTATGATGTAAGCATATATGAATTAGAAAATTAAAATGCAACTCTATAAATTTTAATTATTAGTCTTTTAGTTTAATATAATAATTATTTATTATTAAATATATCCTATAGCGTTTTAATTCTAATAAACAAACTTTTAAATCAATATTTAATAAGAATATAATTAATTTTACAATATATCTTTAAGATGACCATAAGAATCTTAACGAAGAGCAAGGTGGTAAAGTGGAAATACGTTAGGCTCATAACTTAAAGATCGATGGATCGAAACCATCCCTTGCTAACTTTTTTATTTCTTTGTCAGTTTTTTTTTTTCATTCTATAAAAATTATATACACTTAATGGCTTTAAGATTTTTAATATATTTCTACTATAATTAGAGTATAATGTATGATATTAGATTTAATTTTTTAATTTTTAGTTGTTTTTTGAATTTCAATTTTAATTTAGAAGAAAAATATAATATACCAATAAATAGAGGTAAAAATATATACTAAAAGAAAAACTAATTATATGGATAATATCAGAAGCCCTCAACCCAATCCATAGCAAGCTAATTACAATATAAACTCTTAAACAGGTTAACTACAAAAAAAACAAATCATAGTGGATGAATCTGACAAAGAATGGAAAAAAATGAAAAAACATATTAAATAATTAGAACAAGAAAATTAAAAATTAATAAATGAATTGCAAAATGTAAAAATAAATTCATAGAAAATTATAAAATTTACTATAATTTTTGCACTTTTATCTAGTCCGATAATTAAACTGTTACTCTGAAAGTAGAATTATCGAAATCTAAAAAAGTTGTACAAAAGTATGAAAATTAGTTAAAAAATCTTAATAGTGTGATATATAAGTAAAATAAAATAAATTTTTAAATATATTTATATTCATAATATCATTACCCTATTATAGACTGAATTAAGATACAAGAGAATAAATGGAAAAAGAAAAGAAATAAGCATAGTATATTTCCAAATTAGAGAATTAAATTTTAAAATAGAATAATACTCTCTAGCATCAGCATCACTAAAAATAATAAAATTCACCTTAAATGGATTAATAAAATCAAAACAGAAATTTGCAAGTAAAATTACTATCTAATAAGTTTTAAAATTTAATTATTGCAATCTATTTTATTTTATCAGTAAGAAATTGAAGAATAATAGCAAATAATTGATAATTAAAATAGGCAAATTTTAAAATTAAAAGATGAAAATCAAACTTTACAGAATTCTCTAGTAAAATTTAAAGATGTAGTTCAAAAATTATTAATGTTACGTTTTTTTTTAAGGAACTATGCTTAGAAGGGAAAACAGAAAATGATGAGTAAAAAAAAGTTGAATTATTATAAACTTAATTATCTCTAAAGTAGTAGTTAACAGCTTCTAAACAATCTGTAAAATGAAAAATAAAATAATAATAGATTTCAACAAATATTAAAATAAAAATGTATAAAGAAAGAAAAAATTCTTATTGAGTTAGAAGATTATGAAGCGTTAAATTAAGAACTAACAAATTAAAATGAAAAACTAAGGATAGATAAACATAATCTTTAAATTGAGATAGAAAATAATAAATAAAATTAGTAATGTGTTAATAGTAATTAAGATTAGTTATAATAAATGGTCGAATAATCAGCCAATTAAATTGTATAATTACATAAACAGGTAAATAACTTTTAAATATCATATTATTTATATTTATTATCAATAAAAAATATTTAGATTGAAATTTTAACAAATTAGCTTGAATCTAATTAGATATAAGATGGAATGGATAAGATTAAAATAAAAGAACTGAATAATGTTATTGTATAAAATAATTTAAAAAATTTAAGATAAATTATAAACTATTCTACTTAATTATGAATTAGGAATAGATATAGGACGAATATAATGCCAGTAAAAATATTTGGGAATAAGAAAAGCATTAGCTTTCTTACGTATTAGAAAGTATAAATAAGGAAACATAAGTATTAAAATAAATTTTAAATGTAATTATTTTAATAGGTTTAACAAATTAATAAAAAATATAAGGAAAGAGAGTATATAATGAATAATTTAAAATAAGGCGCAGAAAAAGTCATATTTAAATATAATGAAGTGGTTTAAAACTATTATAATATGGAAAATCTAAATTTCAGGCTTTTAGAGGTATATATGTTTAAATATTTTTAAATATTAAAAGTAATTTTTTATTTATGTGAAGTTATTAGAAATATGTAAATCAGTTTTTAATGAAGATTTTGAAGATATTCTTATAGAAAGTATCAATGTATTAAAAGGAAAGAAGATTATGAAAAAAGAAATTACTGAAATAGTTGAGAAATGTACTTAAAATATTTTAGAATCTACCAAGCCATATAAAAAAAGTAATAATTTTTCAGAAGTTTAATAAACTTAAAAAAAGTGAAAAAAAGTAAAGAAATTATATATAATTTATGAATAATTTATTTATATATATTTTAAATTTAATATTAATTTATATAAAAAAAAAAAATATTTTAGCCTAAAAAAAAAAAAATTGTTTATAAAATTATATATATAAATTTTATTTTCCAATTAAATCTGTGTTTTGTGTATATATATATCTTATTAATGAATTTATTTTTCTGATTGGTTCTCACTAAATTAAATACCGCGAATAGTTTTGAGTTTTTTAATAAAAATTCAAAAATTACCCAATTAAATAATTTAAATCCCATGTTCATTTGGTAGACTTACCATAAAATAATTTAAATAATATATATATGTCTACTTATATATATATTATAATTTTTTATATATATTTTAAACACCATCTTATCGCGCCGTTCTTCTTCTACGTTCCGCCGGCGCCATTAATATATTGTCTCCGCTTTTTATCATAAAAGTACATAATTAATTATATATATTTAGAAGGGACCCTTTACTTGTTTTTCCCTGATAAAATATAAATAAAAAAAAAATTGCAAAATGGTAAAATAGGGCCCTGTATAATAATCAGTAACTACCGTAAAAAGGCTGCCTAATACACTATTCTAGTACTTCCAGAACCATAAATACTATTAGAAGAGCTCAAGAAACAAAATATCACCCTCAAACTACCCAATCGAAAACTAGTAATAATAAAATGATATCTAAATAGGTGCAAATTAATAACCCATCATATCAAGTTAAAATTATCGAAATATGGCAGGCAATCAAATTAACAAAGCTTCACTCCCTTAAAAACACAAAGGTTTGAATTTTTTAGGTGTAAACAACATAATAAAAAATAAGCAAAAACAAGAGTCGATTAAAATAGGCGAAACTATAAACGCTTGGAAGAAACAAAACTAAAATATCACTAATACATACACTAACAAAAATATCAACAAATAAAATTAAGAAAGCGATTCATTGTTTGGAAAAAATCAATCTTTAGGATTATTATTCCAAATTCCCGAGGCGAGTTCTCCCTCAATCTTTGAAAATAATTAAAATGTAAATATTATATAAAGTATCTTTTTAATATTAAAAATTAATATATTGTAAAAGATTTAGAAATTTCTTTTATAAAATAATTAAAATAAAATAAAACTTCCTAATATTAAGATTGTTCATAAAAGAAATTTTTTAGATTAATTTGTAAATATTAAGAAAATAGATTAAAAACGCAATAAGAAAAAATCTACCCCTAATTTTAAAAATTTTACAATTTAAAATATAATTTAATAATTTCATTATAAATTATAAATTTTAATAATTTCTACCTAGTTAATTTATTGAAATATTATATTAATCAATTTATTTAATTAAATAAATAATTTACATTATATATATATAATGTTAAACAAAACAAACAAAATAAAATTAAATATATATTTAATCGAAACTTTTTTTATTAATTAAACCATATGTTTTTTTTAGGATTATGAGTAAACTATTAGCAGTGCATAAACAGTTAAAATCAGTGACCATTTCTTATATAATACTTCCTCATAGTCGAACTATTAAATCGAACATACGCAAATGAAATAAAAAGATGGAAATAAATAATCAAATGCAGTATTCAATAATCTTAAAAGAGCTAATTAAAAGTTTTAAACAGAAATAGAAAAGTGTCAAACAAATACTATTATTAACTTAGATTAAGAGAATACCATAAATATTATATAAAGTTAGCAAACAGATTTATATCCTAATGAAGAAACTGTATTTATCGCAAATAAAAGTTCCACTATAAATTTCTATAAAGTTGAAGTTGAAGAGGAGGAAGAAGAAGATTCCTTTGAATAAGATATTCCTTAATTAGCTTTCTAAAACGAATAGGATATACAACATTTTGAATAAGTTAAAGAGTATATTGAATAATTAGAATAAGAAGAGTATATGTATGCAAAATTTATTTAAAATAAGGCAGGGTCAAATAAAAATATAAATGATAACTAATTGCCTCAAAGCAGAAGAAGAATCTTAGTTGATTGGCTTATGGAGTTGGGGTATGACCATAATCTTCGTAGAGAAACTGTATATTTAGGTATAGGTATTATGGACTTGTATTTTAATAAGGCCAGATATATTGATAAATAATAATTGTAATTGGTTGCAGCGGCTAGTTTATTTATAGCGTGCAAGAAAGAGGTATGATTATTTAATTACTACAAATATCAAATAAAAATATGTAAAACTAATATTTTTAAATAGGAAGTTATTTAAATAGAAATAAAACATTTCGTAGAATCAACTGCCGGTGCTTATGAATCTACTCAAATTAAATAAATGGAAATGGATATATTAAAAGTAATTTATTTATGCATGATTTTTTTATTTTATATAATAAGTTAATTAATCTACTTTATTTACAGACTCTTGATTGGAATATTTCCCCTGTTACCTTAAATATTTGGTTAAACTTATGTTTAGAAGAGTGGGACTCATTTCTTCCTAAACGATTGCCAGATAATTTAAGTTCTGAAATGATAATATACTTTAAAAATAAATGTGATGAAGCTGCATATCAAAGATATTTAGAAATATCAAATATAATGGATGCTTGTTTATTGGAATAAGAATCGTTTGTATTTACGCCCAAAATGCTAGTTTTAGGTCTCATTTACTTAATGGCTGGACTATATTTAAATATTTTTACTTCATATTAAGTGGCTACTACTTTTTATAATTCTTCAAAATATTTGGATGAAAACACCTTTTATAACTCTTTATTTAGTGAGTATTTAGCTCCCTTTAATTTGACTAAATATGATCTACTTCCTGCTATTTAATATGCAGCTACTTATATTAAAATTTAAAATTTCCCAGATCACGTGAGGTGCAACGATTGCAAAAAAGTTAAAAAAGTAAATATTTAATTTATTTAAATTTTTATTTTTCTTCATAAAATTAATTTTTTGTCTTATTATTCTTTAGGTTTGGTGGGAAAATATGCTTTAAAACATGTTATATAACGAAAATAATTTAGAATATGTAAAATTCCGTTCTTAAGAATTTATATTATGACATATCAAGTTATAATTAACTTGATATTATACTATATCTATTTAAAAAATAAAATTTGAACCTAAATTCAAATTAGAGTTTACCTTAATTATATATATCATTATTATACTAAAAAAATATAATTTATTTTTTAAAATAAACATAATTTATTAATTTTATAAAACCATAAAATATTATATTTATTTAACTGTTATCTATAAAGAACAATAAATAATCTAGAAATAATTCTTACTACAATTTTGTAAATTTATTTTATGTTTTTTATATAATAATAATAACATTTAAATTACTATTTTATATTTATAAAATTGTTATACTATTTCTTTTTATTAATATATACATTAATCTATTTATCTATATTAATTATATACTATATTAAAATACAATATTTAATTTTATATCAATACATTTACAATAATAAAGTATTTTACTAATATTTACTCATAATTATCATTTTTAGTTCATAAAATACTCAGCTGAATCAAATCCTTCAGGTTTTTTTTATTATATATTAATTAAATTTCTTTTTTTCATTATATCACTGCTAGCATTAGGCTCTATATCATATTCATTTTTTTATTTGATTAATCTTATAAGTTTTCTTTTTCACTACATTGATTGTAATTTACATTATCAGTATTATTTGTTTCTACTTCTTATTCTAAATTATTAATATTGCAACTAGAAGAAGAATTAGTGCTTGTTTTTTTCTTATCTTCATAATAATTTAACCAATAATCTGCAGAATCAAATTTGTACGCTTTCTTTCTTGATTCCAATTTCTATTTTTCAAAAGATTTTTTATTCATCAAAAATTACATTTCGCACTACTCTGCCTGTAGCTAAACTATACTTTCTACTTATTTATTATTATACGCTTGTTTTTTTTTCAGTTCTTTTTCTTGAATCGACTTTTCTTATTTATCCTTTTCCTGTTAAATAAAATATTCTACCGAATCAAACTTAGTGGCTTTCTTTTTTTTATCTATTAATAAGGATTTTTTTTCTACACTCATTTTATTACACAAATGCTACAATTCGCACTGTTAAGCCTATTATTCCACTATTAATTCTATAGATTCATCGCTAGTTGGAAGCTGATTTAATTTATAAGAATTAGAATTAAATTTTTTTCTTTTTCATGCATTTCTAAACTGGAAAAATAATCAGCTGAATCAAACTATTTTTTCTAAAAAAACAAAATAGAATGTATAAATTACTTTGATTTATAATTTAATAATTTTGCAATAATTATAATTTTACTTCTGATTTCTTAATTAAAAAAGATGATTTCTTATTTATTTAACCTCCAAATTTTTTCATCGCTTACTATGTTTATTATTCTAAAGCATCTTCAATAATCTTATTCTCCAATTCTTGTTTCTTTTATTCTTTTTCTAGTCTATATCTTTCTTCATATAAATGAGAATAATAGTCAGCTGAGTCAAATATTTATTTTACCTAATTTTATTGAAATTTTTATTTATCACTTATATATTTTTTTTATAAATTTAATTGCAAATAAAAATAATGTATATACATATAACAAAAATTAGCCTCTTTGTAAAAAAAAGTAAAAAACAATAAAAAATAATTATTTATATTTGGAATTAAATTAGAAACTGATTTTATTTTCCAATTTTTAATTAATGTTTCGAGTAAGATCTAAGTTTTTAGTTGTTATCTATTATTGCGATTTATTTATCTCACATATATAAAATAAAATAATAAAACATATATTCTATATAACAATTATTAAAAATTTGAGGCCATATATAAATTGATAGTAAATCATGATTTCCAATAGTTTTAAAATTAAAATAATAGTTACAGGTATTTGTTATTTTTAAGAGATTTATTATTTTCTTTCTTAATTTCCATGAGGATGAAACAATGAGCGTCTGTTTTCATCTGAAATTCTTTACTCTCTACTATTTTCTTCAGAATAATTATTAAAATTTTCGGACATATTTTCTTGAATGCCGATAGGTTTAAGTGATATTTATAAAACGAGTGAAAAATTTATTTATTTTTTGTTTTAAAGTTAATATTTTTTCTTTTAATATATTTATTTTTTATTAAATAAGGCTTAGTAATATTCCTCTTATAAACTATGTTTTATTCAAATAAAACGATTGAAAAAACCAGCTTAATATTACCTTAAAAGTTAGCCTAATAATTTTCTTGAATTTATTTAACTATTTCCATAGATAAGGGGCCGATTTTATTAGTAATACCTTCTATTATTCATTAACTCATTTTTTTAGGAATAATTCATGTTAATATTTACTCATTTATAGCTGCCTATATTCAAAAAAAAAGATAAAATAACTGGACTATTCAGAAAAGAGAGTACTTAGTAATTATGATAAAAATTCTGTTTTAATTAAATAACTTAAATAAGTCCATGAAAAATTTAAAAAACATGGTTTTTTTTATTTTTTAATATTTATATCTTATATTTATTACCTTACATATATATAGTTAGAAAATTATGGAAATAATATATATTCTAATTACCATATAAAACTATAAAATCTTCTTATAATCTTATTGTCTAGTTATAATATTAAATAAAGCTCTACATTAATAAATGTATAAACTATATATAAAACCACGATATATATATATAGTTTTAGCGACATAGGAAAGAATTTAAAAACTAGATGAATTTTATTAGTTAATTTGAAGCAAAAATAAAATGATTAGTTTTACTGAGATGGTATTAAATTTTGTGATGATACTATCCAATCAATAATATTTAATATTTCGTTTGTAATAGACATTTGATATTATTTTAGATAAATACCAGAATAATTAAACTAATAAAATATAATTTAAGAAAATATTTATTGATAACTAAATTATAAAAAATATGCTGATTAAAATATAGGACAAATAAGGGAAGATATATAGAATAAAATTTCAAAATATGATTAGTGATATTATTATCATTACAAATTTTATAAAATCCCTGGGTTATGTATAATTTAAGAAGTTATCTATTAGGAAAATGATAAATTTATAATATAAAAGTAATTTATTAAAATTATCATTTATTATAATAAATTAAGAATAAAATATTGTTTTAAATTATATTTTAAATTTTGTTAACAATGTTTTAAATTCTCAATAATTGAATTGATATTAATATACTTACAATTATATGTTAAAAATAATAAAATATTTTTATTATTATGAATACATTATATATTTATTTTCAATACAGTAAATCTTTTTATTATTGTAGATATAATATAGTTCAAATAAAATAATTCTTACTATAAAATTTTTAATTTTTAATTTTTAATTTTATTTATAAATATAATAGAGAAAGTTGTAAAATTTACATCCTTCTTTCAAGTAATTCTCTTAATAATATAGTACTAATAAAATAAAGTAACATCTTAATTAATAAATAAATTACCTGGTAGTTTCTGCTACAAGAAATTAATAAATATAACAAAACTACCTATCGAATAACAATAAATAAAATATATAAACAATTATTTTTACTACAAAAATATTTGTATAGGAGATAAAACAGTTTTAAAGTTAACAATAAAATATCTTATATTTTAAACATTAGAATAAGTAATAATAGTGAATGTAAGAAAAAGAAGAATAAGAAATTATAGACTGGTTAAATAAGGATATTAAATTAAGAAGAAAAGCCAATAGTATTCAAGACGATTTTAAAACTGGATTTTTATTTAAAGAAGTTTTATCAAAATTAGGATAGCATATTCCACAATAATTCCATGATAAGTATTAATAAATTTATAAAATATATAGGCACTATGATTAATTATATAAAATATTAATTTATAATATAAATTTATTTGTTATTATGAAACTTTTAGGAAAGATAAAGCCTTAATTTAAGAAAATTTTATATATCTCAAAGACCATTGCTAAAACTGTTTAGGTTTATAATTGTCCCATGAAAAAGCTTCTCAAAAGCATATTGAATATATAAGATAGTTGTATGAATTTTTCAAAGGGAGGCCAGTCCCCAATAGCACAAATAACTTATTATAGAAAAATTCTTTAAATAAAATTTAAAAATCAACATTTATGCAATAAAAAAACAAGGGAGACTAAAGCATTTCATAAGAAAATGTTTATGACTAATTTGCAAAAACTCTTAACACTCATGATAGAAGATTGCAAAAGAGTTATCACAACAATATTACACAAAAACACTTAATGAATATGCCTCCAAAAATATTAAAAATTGAATAATAATTAGAAAAATACAGAGAAGAAAAAATTAAGTAAGTTATAATTAATTTATTAACCGAAAAATAAATATTAAATTTCACTTCAGACATGAAATCAAAGCAAAGTAAATGAAAGACGAAGATGAAATTTTCGAATGGTAATGGAGATAATAGATGAGATAAGTACAAAATTATTCCCAAAATAAAATATATGGTTTTTCCTTTATTAAAAAAATCATCTAATTTTTTACAGAAAGAATTAGAAAAATTAAAAGCAAATAATACCTATGTTAAAGAAGTTGATAAGAGAATTCATTAGAATTGGCTGAAAACAGAATAGACCAAGTAACAAAGATTAGAAGAAGAAAAACAATTTTTCGCTTTTATGACTGGAAAAATTAAAACGTAATAATAATAAATAAATTATTAAAATAAAAATAAATTTTCATTTATTATTTTATTTATAGAAAATTATAAAATGAATAAGAATTCGAGATGAATGATTTTAAAGAAGGGATAGATTATTTTTATCAAAATTGTTAGAGACAGGGTATAGAATTAAAGCACAATGCGGATGAAGAAAAGAGAGATGTAAAAAAGGCAAAATTTTCTTTACCTGCGACAATGATGAAAATAAAAGAAAGATCTAAGCAAAATTTTGATGCCAGAAAAGCACGAACCTAAAGGTTATTACAATAAAATATAAAAAGATTTAAAATAGTGATTATAAGAAAATTATGTTATATAGGAGAAATAAAATAATTGTTGACTAAATATCATAGTAAGAAAAAGTAGAAAAAGAAAAGTAATAATCTGATTTTTTAGAAAAAATCCACAAAGCTTGCATTGAGCATAACCAGGAGGGTTGGGAATAGGTTGGAAATGATTTTTAAGAAAAAATAAGAAGACAAAATAGGGTTAACTACAGTGAAAAATAAAATAAAGACTTGCTAGATTATTTTGATAAATAAAATGAAATAGCTAGAGAAAATTAATAATAAAACAAAGAAATTAGATAAAAAGTATTTTAGAATGAAAAAATATTTTGAAGTAAATTAATTAAAAATAATATTTATAGGAGTGGAGACAGAAAGAACTAGAATATATGCAAATTAACTTAGATCGCAAAATAGCCTGCAGAGAAAAGCACATGGGATAGTGTGGAAAGGTGTTTGACTTGATACTGGACTTGGTGGAGGTGTGTCATAAAAAGCAAGTTGAAACGAATTCACTCTAAATCTCGCAAACTTTCTGGGATGATATGACCAGAAGATTTATTCAGGGAGTGAGCTTCACAGACGAAAAGAAATTTAAAATTTTCGAAGAAAAATCCCAAATGGCACAGCCTTCAGTGTCAGATGACTAATAATCCCAAACTCGTTCAGAAAAAATTTCTAAAAGAAATGTTATGTTGTAAGACAATGTAAAAAAGCAATAGAATTGGATTGTGATTTAATTGTATAATAAATAATTTTTTCTTTTAGGAATTTTCTGATTACTACAATGCCCAAAACACATGGGTTCCAGTTCATGAATATATTAACGAAGATTTGTAGTATTTGAATAGACCTTTCAACAACAATTCTTTGGGAGACTTTTTAACGGGAATTGTAGACAGAATTCACCCAATGCAAGCCATAAAAGACGGCCAGTAAACAATTTAACTAATTATTTTATAAAAATTGCATTAGTTTTTATTTAATTTTATTAACTATTTGTAGAGAAGAATTGCCAACTATGATTCCTTTGAAATTAAGTATGATTGGAACTCCATTTTCTGGAAAAAAGACTTTATACAATCTTCTAAAAGAAAAATACTAATTGGAACTTATAGATCCGAATTAAATAATAAAAGAAGCTTGTAAAATTTTATACTTTTTAATTATATAAATTAATTTAATCCTTTTTTTAAAAAAAAATAGTACTTCTGGCGTTTCCTCCTGTAGAAGACGAAGCTGATAAGAAGAAAAAAAGCAAAAAGACACTAAAAATAGTAGTAGTAAGAAGAAAAACCTGAAAATCCATAACTGAAGGAACTGGGATTTGAGATCAATAAATATACCAGCGAAGGCTAAGAAATTCCAGATGAATTAATGGTGCAGGCAGTTTTAATTAAAATCAAAGAGTTATTCCCTATTCTGAGCACTGAAGAATTGCTAGAAAAAATGGACCTAGCCGAATAAAATGAAATTAAGAGATAAGAAGAAATACTAAAAACAGCAGAGGATCTCAAGAAAAAAGGTAACAAAAAATAAAAGAAAAAAAAAAATGAATCTTATTAAATAATATATTAACAGCTGCTAAAAAGCCTGGAAAAGATTAGAAAAAGAAACCACCTGCTAAAGGATAATAAAAAGGAGCTGCTGCTGCTGAGGAAGAGGAAGAAGAAAAAGAGCCAGAGAAAACTCCTGAAGAACTTTTAAAACTTAAAATAGAATAAGCCAAAGTTTTTAGCTACAGTAGTGGATATGTGCTATTAAATTTCCCACTCAATTTAAATCAATCAAAATTATTAGAAGAAAGTATGACTGGATTTGTTCCAGAAGATGACAGACTAAACTAAACCGCGGAAAAATTAAAAAGCAATATTTCATAATTGGTGAATCCAACAGAAATTGAAAAGGACACTTCTTTAATTCCTAGCGGACTAGATCTTTTCATATACCTTTAAGTAAATAAAAATTCAAATTGGAGATTACAATTAAATAATAATAATACGACTTTTTATGAATTAAGACTGAAACCCAAGAATGTATAAGAAGGGCGGATGGAAGAAGAATTGATCCCAACACAGAAATGATTTACCACGTTGAAGATAATCCTCCTCCTGACTAGAAAACAGCTGATAGGTAATACCGAAAAATTTGTTTGAGTATTAAAATATATTTTATGTAACTCACTTATTTTTCCAATAGACTAAAAGAAATGGAAAGTGAAAAAGAAAATATAGAGCTATTTGAAGATTAACTAAATCAGAACCAAGAACCTATGGTTGACTTTTTATCTCAATTTGGTCAAGAAGGCTTGTATTAGGCCTTTTAAGTTGTCGATGGAAATTAAAATATGTTTTTAAAATATGATAATCTAGAAAACCTAATTGAACCGATACTTTTAAAAAGAAAAGAAGAATTATTGAAAATTAAGGAAGATTATTTGCAAAAAAAAGCTGAAGAAGAAGAATAAGCTGAATTAGAAAGAAAAAAAAAGGAACAAGAAGAAGAAGAAGAAAAGATACTATAATAGGAAAAGAAGAGAAATAAGAATAGGAAAATTAACAAGAAGAAAATGCAAAATAAACAGAAAGTGAGTTTCAAAATGGGTAGGAATAATAAAAATAAGAATAACAAATCGCAGAAAATTTAGTTAAAAATTAGGATATGGATAAATAAGGAGAAGAAGAAGAAGAAGACGAAGAAGAGGAAGAATCCTTCAAAGATAAAAATATTTTGGACATTTTAGATCCTTCACTAATTTCGCAATTAATGAAAATGTGGGAAAGCATTTAGAATCTATATATTAAAGATGCCAAATAAATTTTATTGCAGGTGCTTTAACATCGAGAACTTATGGCATAAAGATCTATTGACATACAAAATAAATTTTTATAAGTCATTTAAAAGAAAGATGATAAAACTAGAAAGATATAAAACTATCAGGAAAATTATAATAAATTTTCGAAGACAATGGGAAAATGCTCAGATTTTCTAATACTAAAGACGAACTAAATGTTCATTTAGAAAATTTGTATGAAAGTTTGTGGGATAGTATTGAAATAAAGTAAAAAATTGAATTAATATTATAAGTACTTAATTTCTATTGAAATATTATTTTTGTAGGAAAAACCTATCTCAATAAGAAAGAAATAATATAGTATGCTCTGGCTGGATAGAATCTGAAATGGAATAATTATTTAGTTTCTATCTGAGACTTTTCTAGATGGAAATTAACAAATTCCATGAAATAATAGAAATGTTTTACTATATTTTTGATTCTTTAGAACACCGCCCAATTAACGAAGTCTAAGAACATGTCATATTAGAACCCTTCAAAAAAGAGGTATGTTGTTGTGTATTTAGTAAAAATTCTAATCTTTAAAAAATAAATTTTTACTAATATAAAGAATCCCCCTATTGAAAATCTTGAAAATAATTCGTATCCCAAGATAGAACTTCTTTATAATAATTTCATTGATACAATTGATACTGTCCATGATAAAATTAAAGGTATTATTGACATTATTGTGCTATAAATTTATGATAACAAAAAAAAATTTTATTAGAAATGAGAAACAAGTTCCAGAAAAGACGATTAGGGAAAAATTACAAAAATCTCAAAGATTTAAGTAATACTCTTAAATTTAAATAAATATACTAGGTTTATGAAAATATAATAGTTTATGAAAAGACAAATTTAAGGATTAGGGTAATACATATAATTTAGGAATTTATTAATAATTAATTATAAAATATATAATAAAAAATAGGGACTTGTTTTAAAAAACTCTTTAATATCAAGGATTAAAGAAATTAGAAACTTAGGAATGTGTTTATATAATAAAATGGATGACTGGATCATATTCGGATTAAAGCAAGAAAATGATATTATTTACAATGCAATTTAGTAATTAAAACAAGTAATACATGAATAAAAGCCAGCTTCTATTCAGTAAAGATTTTTAATCGTTTTATTTAAATTATAAATAGCATTAAACAATTGAAATATAATTTATTAAAATAGGATTATTCCGTTACAAGATATTTCAGAAACTTATAAAATACTTAGAAATTTCCCTTTGTAGGGAGGCAATAATATTTAGCATATCGAAAGACCTTTAGACCATCGATTTACTATTCAATAATTGATGCTATTCAAAAATGAAGTTTTGACTTTGTGCGACGCAGGTGGAAATTTGAATACGAATGCTTTTATAAATTATATGCTCAGACGTAAAAATTATCCTGAATGCAAGCAAAACATCCCACTCAGCATTTAAAGGTAATCAGATGATGCAATTAGATAATCTGTATACAGACTCCACAGTGCTTGCAAGGGAGAACAAAATTTATTCATGAACAACTCAGGTCTTTTTAATAGTTTACCTAATAGAGAAGGTTCTGTAAAAGCTCAAAGCTCATCAAGTCAACCTTAAAGTCAACCTAATATTAGCTAGAAATAGTAATAGCAATAGCATTAGCAATCTGCCTCCATTACTTCAGCCTTATCTACCTCTTTTTTAGTAAACTATAAGGAAATCGTAACTGCATTTGCTCTTTTATCTTCTCCTGTACCCAATAAGTAGCACTTAATAGATTATAAAAGTAACTTTGCTGAGTATTCCCAATAATAAGAATCTATAGATAAAATGATTACTCTTTAAGAGTTTATTGAGGTATTATATATCGTATTCTATAATTAAAATTAATCCTGTACAAATTTTATTATATAAGATTCCTGCCTGGTTTGACGAATATGAGTGCGATGCTCATTCTTATGAAAGTTATAAAATTAATAGAAGTAAATTTATAAAAGGAATTTTGTTTGAAATTTACAGTCAAAAAGCGGTAATTTAATTCATTTATTATTTATAAATATGTAATATTTAAAATAACTATTCATCTTTTAAAGCCTGAGTTAAATTATGATTTTTACTTAAAAGAGTTAAAGAAATTTGGAGGCACAGAATCATAATTCACATTTTAGGAAATTCTATTTTAATCAGAATGACAAAAATATTTATTTATATCAATTAAAATCAGTTATATTTTACACCATAATAAATATTATTCTTAGAATTTATTTTAGACATAATTTCTTTTAATATTATATATATATTATCCTTTTAATTTAATTCTTCGAATAAAATCAAAAAGTTAATTTTTTTCATCAATAAAATAATTATGAATATATCATATTTGATGAAAAATAATAGATTAAAACTTTAGAGTGGTTTTTATTATTTTATCACTATTTCTTTACTTTTTGTGAAAAAAAAATAATTAACACAACTATTGTAAGGACTAATAAAATAAAAATTATTTAACATTTCAAATTTTCTTCATTATTATAATTAATAGAAAATACTATATAGTATTAAAAAAAGAGCTATACCAATATTTAGATAATATTTAGAAGAATATAAATTAAAAAACACTATACAATTTATTCTTTTGTTTACAAAAATAAAAGTTTAAGACCTGCAATAAAATGAATATTTTAAGCTCAAATGGTGATTTTAAAATAAGTAAATCGAGTAATCCCTAAGTAAAAATATATTTAGGTTATTCTTATTTATTTATTTTATTTTTTTAATATATTATATAATTTACTAAATAATGGTAAAAAACCAATATAAAAATTTGCCAAGAATAGTTTTTTTTGTATTTTAAAAGAGATCTTAAGGACTAAAAAACATAGAGGAAATAGAAGAAGAACCCAATACTTTTCCAAATGAAACAATAGAGTTTTTAAATGATAAATAAAGTATAAGAAATACAATAACTAAATCCCAGATTAATTTGATGAATAATTAATCAACAAAAACACAAGATATAAATATCGGTAAGGATCTAATATATTATAGTTAAAAAGATATAAAAATTAGCTAATATAGAATTATATGTCTATGGATTATAATAATAATTAACATATTTCTATTAAATAATAATTTTACCATTATCTTTTAGAATTATAATGCGAAAATAATACTGTTTAAGAACAATCAGTTTCTAGTGATTCTAGCTAATAATCCTATCCGAACCATACAGAAATTAATAATAATAGTTCTTAATTATATTCTATAGAATCTTAATAATAAATTCTACCTTAACTTAGTCTAAGATAAAAAAGTATTCTTTAATCAACAAAAAGAGAGATAATAGAAGAATAATTAGAATTGTAAAAAGACTAATTTATTTAATAAAAAGAAAACCAAAATATATAATCGAAAGAGAATGTGAATACAAATGAAAATGAGTGTATCACACAAGAAAATAGAATTCAATAATAATTTTTGAAAAAAAAATAATTAACATAGCATTATAAATAACAAAATATGGGATCAAATGTTAAAAAGAAACTTATAATTAATAAATTTGTAAAATAAATTAAACGTCAAACAGGAATGGATCAATATAATATTGTAAATGTTATATATTCTATCACTCTAAATAGAATTTTAATCAACATTTTTTTATTAAAAAAGGAAACGTTTAAAGCTATAGGTGATAAATCATCTCATTATTTCTTACATCCTGGACTAATTAGTAAATCTTTAAAGAAATTAGATAAACGATTGTAAAGACACAGAAAATGTCCTAATTTCTAAAAAAAATTATAAATACCCCTTATGATGCCTTATTAAAGCTATCGTATACTTTGGGATGGCTATATGACGCTCCTCTCCTTGAAGTTTTTATTTGATTTTAGTTTAATTACATTTTTCAACTCTAAAGACTAGATTTATCCCTAATTATAAATTGTATACTACATAACTTTTGCGATTGACTTTTTTATGAAATTAAATACAGCCACTGTTAAAAGGTATATACAAAACCACACACAGAAAAAATTTATAACTTAATAAAAATTATTTTAAATTTTTTAAAGGGGAACCCTTGTTACTAAAAGATAAGTATTAATAAAAGACTACTTAAAAGGAATTTTTATTTGGGACTTTCTTAGTATGATTTCTTTTATATTATATATAGCATGGACAAGTTAATAAAAATAAGTTGGGAGAGTATTGTACTTTTTCATTTCCCTTTTAGGAATGTCTTACGTGTCTACTTATATTTATTCTTGGAAAAAATTGTAAAACCAATTAAAATTATATAAGTTAAAAATGTTTTAATAATATTACTTCATTATTAAGGAGTAAATACTTGATTTTTTAAATGAACTTAAAAAATATGGTAATATTATCTGATTTAGTATTAAAAATGTTATATATTTGCCATGTTTTTGGTTGTTTTTGGTATTTTTTGGGGGACATTGAGATATAATATTTTAATAAATCTAATACTTGGATCCATTATTTAGATATTTAAAATTAATCTGTGACTACTTAATATATACAATCCCTTTATTATTTGTGTATAATTATGAGTAGTGTAGGATTCGGGGATGTGCTTCCTAGGACTAATTCTGAAAAAGTATTTTCAATAATTGCGGTCTTTGTCACTTGTATTTTCTTTGCCTATGCCATAAATGTTGTTGGTGAAGGTAAATTTAAGTTTCAGAATTAGTCAATAAAATTATATTATATTATTTTGATTTTAATTTAATTTAAAAAAAATAAAAACAATCATAGTTTTGTAAGACATAAATCTTAAAACTTCTCAATTCACTAACGATGTAGATGCAATAAATAACTTTATGAGAAAAAATAGTATATCGAAAGACCTTATGTTGCGGGTCGGAAATTATTTAGAATACATTCATAAAGAAGAAGGAGATGGATAAAGAGAAAAAGAAGAATTGGTTTACTAAAAACTTAGCAGCAATTTGCAACGGGAACTTCTCTAATAGATATAAGGAAAATTCATATAAGATATAGATTTATTTTAGTCATTATCTCCCTAAATGCGAAGTAAATTGGTGCATATTATGCAAGAAGTAAGGTTTTCTAATGATGAAGTCATATTCGAACAAAATTAACTGGACGACTGTTCGCTTTATTACATTGCCAAAGGAAATGTACAGTTGTACATAACCAAAGAAAATAGCTAATAAAAATTTCCCTTAAAAACCCTTTCAAAATAGCAATTTTTTGGATAATATTCCTTTATAACAGGATAAGCCAGGTAAAAAATCTATAAAATTGAAATTTTATTTTAAACACTTATTAATAAATAATAAAAAGAAACGTAAATGCTTGCGCTACAGATTTCTGTAGACTTTATAAGATCCGAAGAAGCGATTATGTTGAGTTATTAGAAAAAGAAAGCGAAGAACACATAGAAAAATTCCACATGCTTAAGGAAGATGCCATATTTAGTTAAAAATATGGCGATATAAAACTTGAATGTGACATATGCAGAGATCAATTTCATTTATCTAGTTTGTGCACGAAATCTATGTCAATATTTCCCAAAAGTAATGTAGTTCAAAAAATGCTGTATAGCGAGTTTTAAAGAAGACAATCGAACAAACAGGCCACTCAGAGAAATAGAAAAAGAACGAAAATAAATTCTCGTGAAATTATAGATATATGTCAAGAAGATATAGTCAAATTGCATAAAAAACCAGAAATGCTAAACATAATAATGCTCTACTATCGTTAAATGAAATAAAAAAAGCTCAATACCAAAATTTTGTTTCAGAGGTGCTTTATCTTTCTAAAAAACAAAGTATCGTACGCCAATCTGCTTACCTATAGGGCCAAATTTCCTTTTTATGTGATGAAAAAGAGAATTTGTTTTCGTTATATGGAGAGTAAAAAAATGAAGATTCAGTCAATTATAACCCCCTATTAAAATAGCACTAGTAAGGTCCTGGCAAACACCCGTATTCATTTTCTTCTGATTCTTTTTCTGATTCTGAAAATGACAAGAGTTTCGAAGAAATGGAATCAAGTTCCAGCAGTGGAGAATCTTCAATTTTAGATGATAAAGACTATCAAAAAAATCTGAAAAATAATTCAATATCTCAAGAAATTGTATCCTAAGAATTACTTCAAAAATAAAGAATAAGCTATGAATCTACATAAAATAACAGAAATAGTGGGTATAGTAATAATAATGTATATTCTAGATTCAGCGGAGAAGTTTTAAGTAATGCATAAAGGATGAGTGGACAGTAAGTTTAATAAGTAGTATAGTAAAATAAAAAATCAGAGTTTTATAGTATTGTTCCCGAAATTTGTAATGGAGGGAACAATAACAATAGCAATATTCGCAGTAAACAAAACTCTCAAATAGGAACAAATTTCCCAATAAGTGATGACATAAATAAAGAGCCCAATGAAGTTACAAGAATTAATATTCTTAAACCTGAAAGTATGAATCAGTCTAATAGTTCTAAAGTCTCTAAAAAAGTAGCAAAGAGTCACAAATCTTCATACGATTAGATTTAATTTAGACACAATTAAGATATTAGAAAATAAAATTAGAAAACCTTGACTCTAAATAGCGATTCTGGCAACTCTTTATAAAACTTTATAAGGTAATCTCTTTAGTAATTGTCATAAGAAGGTTCAATGAGAGGAAAAAATCTTGAAATTCCGATTGAGTTTTTATAAAAATAAGTAATAATTAATAGTTATTCTTACTAATTAACTGTTTTTAATTATTGCCATTCCTTGCATTTTTTAGTAACTATAAGAAGAAAAGGAAAGAGAGTTATTTTCTGATCAACTTTATTCTTTATTAGAATATGAATATGATTAATATTAGTATCTTAATTAAGAATTAATATTTGATTAGCTTAAAGAATACAATTTTTATAGGACTCCCTGGAATTTAACAAACGTAACTTATCAGTACATAATCATGTTTTATGAAAATCATAAATGCCCTAATTTTTTCTAGATTCTAAATAAATTATAAGACTGTACAATAAAATAATTTATAAAATTGGTTAACTATGACGATAATCTTATCTAGCTAAGAAGAAAAAATGAAAAAGTTTTTTCCAGGAAAGTCGAGGTCCGTTTGGAGTAAAGAAGAATGTCGGTTAAAAGAAAATACACAATCAAAAATATTAATGAAAAAAGATAGTCAAAGAATAACTACAAATGCATTTGTAAATTATTAATGATTATTATATAATTTTTTATTTATATTATATATATATTGTAAAATTGCAATATTAAATTAGATGATACTGAATTACCCTTATAAGCTATGAATACTAAGAATAGTACTCTTTAAAAAAATCATATAACTCGCTTTTTACAAGATAAAGTCCACAAAAATAACCCTATTTAAGAACTAGCTTAAGAACAAGAAGAAGATCAATACTCTCAAATTTCTAAGAAAGAAAAACTATAACTTGAAAATGATTCTAAAATTTGAGAGCTAAAATATTTAATATAAGTTTAATTAACAAAATTAATAACTTTTTTTAAAACATTTAGCTAATATAATATACACTATATATAAAATAATAATTAATTTATATGAATATTGAATATTATAAATAAATTACTATGATCTTAATTATATATATATATCATAATTAATATATCAAAAGAAACTATTATGATTATGAAGAAAATTATACTATAAATGATTAAGTATTTTATATTATCAATTCTGCATATTTTAAGATTCAGACATAAAAACTTTCCCCACACCCACATGTTCCCTAAAATATTGGATTAATTATAAATATCTTAGCAATTTATTTGCTTTATTTTATAGATTTATTTTATATGTTTCAAATACTTTAGAATTAGGGTTATTGAATATAAACTCCGCTCTTAAATCATCTTCTATGTAATCCATTTCTGTTCCAACAAGAGCCATCAGAGCCTTATTATCTATAATTACTTTAATTCCTATTTTATATATATAAAATTATTTTAAGATTTGTATAGCCATTAATATCAATATTTAAAAATAAAGATTTACCATTCGCATCCTCTATTATTTCATCAAATTTTTCTTTTTAGTTTTCTTTAATATAATTCATTGTATATGTCAATCCACTGCATCCTCTCTCCCTAATTCCAATTTTTACACCAACCTTAATAATTTAAATTTATAAACATTTTAGGATTTGAATATCTCAATTAAATTCTAAAAATATTATTAATAAAAATAAATATATATTTTATTTATTTCTTTACAATTTCTGGATCCTATTTTTTTGTTAACAATTCTAATAATCTCTTACTTGCTCTTTCACTCTATAAAATAAAAGTAATTCTTTCCATATATTATTTGTTGAAAAATCTCAATATATTATATAATTATTTACTACTGTCATAAATTCTTTTATTTTTCTAGTTGATCTTCCAGTTGTTGTAGCAAAGTTTTAAAGAGTTTTATTTTAAATATATATTTATGATTTTAAGATTTGCTTTAGCATAGTTATTTACTTTAAAAGTTATTTTATTTTTTTAAATATATTTCTATAATTTTTGTATTTAAGAATATATAATTAATATATTTGCAATGTCTAAATCCCCTCAATAATTTATTTAAGTATTTTAATTTGCGATAATTATTCAGCAGAATATTTTAAGAATTTTTCAAATAATATGTCATTAAATAAAAAATAATACTGTTCTAATATGTTTTTAATAATAATAAAGATTTAGTCAACAAATGAGTTATTATTTTAAATATATAAATATTATTATTTCATTAAGTTAAATATTTGTTAATTTATGAAGGGGTAAATTGATTGGTTATAATATAATATTCATATATACTCTATAAATATTATAAAAAATATTAATTATTTTTTAAAGAAAAATAATTAACTAGATACTAATAAATTTTATATATAATTGCTTATATTATTTAATTAAGTGTTTAAAATATAACAATGTTATTCTTAAATTAATAATTATTTGAATACTTATAGGTTTATTTATTTTAAGAATTTCAATTACCAATTATATTTCTTGCATTTCTATGTATAGCATTATAGTTGGCATCTAAATCTTGTGCTCGAAATCCTTTACTAGGGTGTTTACTTCCATTATCATTTCTTATATTCGGTGAACTATCAAAATTAAAAACATTCGATGCCCCACCTTTTATTTCACTCCAATTAGGTTGCTTGTGCATGGGAGTTTAATATTATCTTAGAAGATTGGTTCCAGAGTTATCTTATCCCACAAAATTTCCAAAGTAAGAAGAATAGTATCCATCAGAAAAAGGAGAATTACTCTCTTCTTGTGTTGAAAAATTTTTGCTAAAATTGCTAATTAAACTTTTGTTACTGTTAAATTTAAGGTTTAAAGGGCCAGGAATGGAGCTGCTTCCATTGCTAATTATTTTTGACTCGTTATTTTTGTTATTGTTAGAGTTGCAGTATTTTTTGTTTCCATTGAAAAATTGTTTTTTATCGTGAATTTCTTACATGTCTTAATAGCATTTTTCTGAAATCTATTGAATGTATGACTAATGCTATTGTTTTTATTATTTTTATAGTATTTCCATTTGTTCCAATTCTTTTTTTCCTTTTATTACTTTTTAATTTCTAATTTAATATCTTCTAGTTCTTTGTCCTATGAATTTTTGTTTAAATTTTCATTATTAGAATTTCTTATTCTATGTGAATAAAAGTCCTTTTAATTTTTTTGTTTAATTTAACTTCAATTTGTTTTATTTTCTTAGATGATGGACTTTATTCTAATACAGAGTCTCCAAGGTTTTCTCTATCATAGTCTTAATTTTCTTTTATTAGAATTAGTCGACTAGTATCCGTTTTTCCTTCTGCCTGAGCCTATTTCATTAGTTTAATAGATTTAACGGTTTAGTTGCTAGTAGAGCTATTCTGTCTTTATAATTTTTCAATTTTAGGATTTAGTTTTTGTTATTCTTACTGCTTCCGGGGCTTTTCTTTTTGCTCCACAGAGGGTAAGGTCGTTATTTGTATAGAAGACATTTGTTTTGAAACTTTTCTTTAGATTCCATTTTTTATATTTTCTTAATTTTTGTCATTATATTCAATTAGAGAAGAATTATTTCCAAACTGAGATTTATTTTTGAAATGTTGGTGATTTTAAGGGGAAGGTTTAAAATTCATACTTAACTGATTAAATTCTTATCTTTTTATATAGGCCTAATCTGACTTTGATCGCTATAAATAAAATATTTTAATATGGTTCATATTATAAGAATAGGGTACTATAAAATATTATTTTTTTTAAATAAAAAATCTATATGTGTATGTATGTATATATATGTATATATGTACCTATAAGTAATTGACAGGGAGGCTTTAGCTGGAAATTGGAGTCGAAACATCGTCCATAAATGGAGAATTTTCTTTCACTTTCTAATACAAATTCCTTTCTGATTGTCCTAAGTTGATGGGAGGCATTTTTACCGACTCACCCAAATTAAAATAGTTTTATATTAGATCTTGTTTGGGCTAGTTTTTATCTGCCATACCCTAATTGAATCTTCGGTATATAGGAGAGGAAAAGTTTTCAGATTTAACACTATAATTTGTATCTGGCTTCTTAGGGTCTGTATTATTTATAATATTTAGTAAAGCAATGAATGTATATTTTCATATTAAGTATAATTTTTATAAAAAATAGAAGTAGTTCCAAAGTATATTGCATGAGTTTGAAAATTTTCATAAATTAATTAGAAATAAAAATTGATTTTTATAAAATTATGTCTAAATAATAAATGTTTATTCCTTATTTGTGACTAAGGAAGGGATTGTACTTCTCATTTAAAGCTACTCCTTTTATTTTTATTTATTGTATCATTAATTACTTTCAAATTATGTGCTCGGAACTTTATATCTGGCAGAAGTATGGAGATCTTAATATTTGTTAGGAAGATAGTAATTTGAGGGCTAATCGGACTAAGGTCTAGGCATAATATTATTTATTTATATTCCCTAATTGTCTTGAGTTGAAAATAAAACATCTTGAACCCCAGTCTTTTCTACTTTAGATGTTTTCCCCTTGAATCTCTCTTAAAATTCATCAATATATGGTAAATTTATGTTCGATAATGTAAGAATTTTATTTTTGTTTTTATTTATATTTTTTATTTTCTTTCTTATTCAGTTTATATGTAATAAATGAGAAAATGCTTCTTTATTATTTATCATTATAATAGCAATAGTTATTATAATTATAATATTTTTATTATATAAAGCTAATTTTCACATAAAATTAACTATTAATGACAATTTAATTTAAATGTTAGTAAATTATCATTGTTTTTTTTAAGTGTTTAGTAAAAAATTGCATATAAAGAATATTTTCTAATTAGGTTTAAAAATATAATTCTTAACTCAAAATTATTATAGGCAATAAAAATATTTTATTATGTTCGATTTAATTTCAATTTACTATTATTTTAATAAGTAATAGTACAATTATTTCTATAAAAATAAATTTATAAGTAACATTATAAAAGATATATAGGTTCGAAAATAAAACTATTAGTATTTTAGAAAATATTTTTTTTTTTTACTTTAATAAAACCTGATACATTAATAATATTTTATTTACAAATATTAAATATTATGTTAATTTGAATTTAGTTTTATATAACAATTTATAAACTTTCTCTACAGAATTAATTTTTAAATTATATATATTCAGTCAGTAAAATTAATGAGTTTTAATGAGTATATATTTAAGAATCTATGATATAAATAAATTGTAATTTTATAAATTATAATTAAAATTATTAAAAAATTAGTAAATATTTAGTACTATAAAAGTATATTCTTTTTAATTACTGAATTGTTAGTTTCTATTATCTGTATTTATCCCACATAATTATGTGATATATCAGAATTAGGCAGTATATTTATTCTAACTAAATTCCATATAAGTTGAAGATATTTCTTAGCATAAAATCTAAAAGAAAAAAATATTAAAAACGAATATAATTTATTTATAATACCATAACTATTTTTTCTAAATTATTTTGCAAATGTTCATCCATATTATTTTTATCAAAACAGGTATTTTAATACTAATAAAACATCTTTTAGCACTACTCTTTTAAAATTAATATCATTTCTTCTTTGATATGAACTAAATATTAAACATCTTAAGCAGCATATTGTAAAAAATCAGGACTTATTGGTCTTTTTTCAAATTCATCACGTTAAAAGTTAGAAAATTTATCATGCATTACTTTTTTCAGAGTATTTTAAGTACCTGCATATTTTTAAAGAACTAAATTTAATCCTGGACTTTTTTTTAGATTTTTTTTCTATTTTTTTTCTATTTCATTTCTTAAATCGAATAGAATTCTGTTGCAACCAATTTTTTCATTATTTTTCTAGTTTTATAATTCAATATATTAGATATTTTATAAGATTATATTAAGCTATTCTATTAAAATCTCCACAGCAGCACTATCAAATATATTTTATGGGCATGCATTGAGGTAGTTGTGAAGAGCAAGGCTATCTCTCCTACAGTCATGAAAAATTTTATTAACTTTACTGCTATTCAGAATTGAACTCAAATAGCTGTCAAATAATTAAACTAGCATTTTATTTTTTATATTCTTTCAACATCATGGTAGTCAAAAATAAAAATTTTACAAGGATTGTTTGAGCTTTTAGAATTTATTCCCACTTATATTAAATCTATCTATGCTCCATTTTTAAGTACTCCTTCTAAGTCAAATCCATATTCCTAATAATATATTAGTTTTAATATAAATTATAAAAATATTTATGATGCTACCTTCACTTAATTCAATTATTCCACTGCATATTTAAAATTTTCCATATTATTAACCACAGTTATCTATTCTTAAAATGTATCTATACTAATTTCAATCTACTTATTTAAACCACTGATAATATTCTCTTAGAATTAATTATTTTATTTTTAACAATTGCAATTATTTATTGTGGGATAACAATTTGTTGTTATTTAATTTAAAAATAAGTTGTTTTAATCCTCCTTTTACAATAAATTAGTTACATTTATTATAATCAAAAATTCTTATAAACTATGGTTTATAAAAAACTAAAAACGTTTTTAATCTAAAATAAATAAAAAGGTAAATAAAAAGAGTTTTAATTTTTATATGGGGTGTTATATTACTTAAAAACTATACATCTGCAATAAGGTCTATAATATAATTTTTAATAAATGGTAAAAGTTGCTATTTGTTATCCCACAATTTTGTTTCTTTTTAGAAGTTTATCATGATATGAGATAAAAATTAATCAAATTTTAAAGCAGTACACAATTAATTCTTTTCTTAACTAAATAAAACGATAAAGTATTCTTTAATTCCTTGCTTCAAAATATCTGGAAGTTCATCTGGGAAAAATATGTATTCTTTTAGATCAATATCATACACAATTCCTTTATTTTCCTTATATTATTAAATAATCTCAGTTTATTATATTTTTTAAACATATTCTTTTAAACTATTAACACCACAAATCTTATAAATAGCTAACAAATTAGGCTAAACGGGGTTTAATTTAAAATATAATTTTTTTCTTATTGAGTTTTCATTAATTTTTTCTTCAATTTACACATTCTATTGTGTATTTTATAGTTATTCTACTTTGATTTCCATCAAAGACTCCAAGAAAAGTAAAGAAAAATAACTAAAATATTATTCCGAATTTACTATAGGTATTAATACAGGTTATTATATTTTTAATAATGGTGGTATTACAATTTTGTTTTCATAAATAAAAAATTTTGTTTATACAACTTCTATTATATAATTATATCTTAATTTAGATCCTATATTACGAATTCCAACTCTGCAAAATTCTTTTTCTAAAAATCTTATTTTATTTATTTGGTTTTAGTAAATGCAAATATAAATATTAGTAAAATCATTCTATATTACGTGTGAGTAAAAAACACTACAGGGTATATTTTTTCAAAAGCAGTAATTAAAACTTTCCAGAACTTTAATATTTATTGCTTTACAATTTGCTCTCTTAAATAATGTCTACTCTATTTTTAAGACTTTAATTCTTCTAAAGGAATTATTTTTTTAATAAAACCTTCACTCAGAAGACTCTACTATATATCTACCAGGGTTTTTCTTATTTATTAGTAAATAATAATTATATATATATTGTTTTATATAAATTATATATTACAAATTTTTTATGTAGGGTTTTTTCCATAACGACCTCTATTTACCTTTTTTTAAAAATGGAAATTAATAAGAAAATGAAATAATTACCATATATACATATATTGATAAATACTGCTATCAAGTTCATAATCTACTCCATCTGGAGAATATTATAAATCTTCTACTCCATGAGAATATTTACATTAGATAGAATTAAACATGCATATTCCTATTTAACACAATAAAATCAAAAATCTTTTTATTATATTTAAATAAATATATTATATTACCTTTCAACCAGAACCTACATATTGCTTGTTTTTAATTTGGAACCTAAATATGTAAATATTCTTTTATTCTTTCATTCATTTAATCTTCAGATAATTCTTAGTAATTTTGATTGGCTTAATAATTTATTTACTTCTAATTTTCTTATTCTAAACTTAATTTAGAAATTGTATCTAATGCTAGATCTTATTAGACGCAGTTGTTGTTTTTATTCATATTCAATAAATTTTATTTTTTCGTTAGTGAACAAGATTTTTATGAATTATATTTAAATATTTTTATTTTCTTCTTTTTTTCTTTAGGATTGATTATATTTTTATATTGAGAATATTAAATGAATATAAACTACAGTAACTAATATAATTTCTTTTATAATTTTCATGTATTTTATCAGGATAATAAGTTTTGTAGACTTTAAATAACGAAATAGCCAGTTTATCTTGAATATAAAAACGAAATAAAATTAAAAATATATATTTCTATCAAATGGATTATAATTTAGATCAAATAAATCATCAATTTTAACAGTTTTGAGAAGCCAAATAAGCTTGATAATAAAAATCCAGATTATTATAAACTAAAATTGGCCTTGGCTTATATCCGAGAATATTTTATGTATTAGAAGTATCAAAACCTTCATTTTTAAGCAAAACATTGTGCCAGTGATTTATTATAGTTTCTAATGGATTTTCTATAACCCCATTTGTTATAATTTCCTCATTATGACCTAATAAAAGAGCACTTTTCCTTCTAACTTCTTAAGTAATAACATTTTGATCAATAGAACCTACTCTAAATACATTTCCTTAAGCCTATTTTTAATATTTCATTATAAATAACTCACTGAATAAAATATATAAATAAAACTAATTTACTTTTTATTTATTTTCAGCTACTGAAAAATAGACATCTGCTAATTCATTAACATGAGCCCAAGGTACTACATCTCCACTATTGGCTTGCGGACCAACTATATATTTATTTTCAAAAAGTTATTGTGTGAAGAAGCACTTTAAAACAATTCCTCCTCTTCCTCCATAAATAAATCCAGGTCTTATAACGCATCCAAAAATACTTTCGTTTTATGTAATTAGTTTTTCATAGGGATATAATTTAAATCCAGTTGTTTAAATATATACTTTTTTTTAATTGGATTCAGTTTCACCACTTTCTGTTGTAAGTTTCAATAAGAGTTCAATCTATGAAAAATAAATATATATTATTTTATTTTATTTAGATTTGTTTTTTTAAACATTTTGTATAGATTTAAATATTTTTGAAAAAATTTTTTACTTTCTCTGAAGTAGCACCTCCTGAACAATCGATTATAATTCCAGATTTTTTAATATATTCTTAGTAAGTTTCAGGCTGTAAAGCATCTCCTATCACAGGAATAATTTCTTCTTATTGTAACCAAGCTTATTCAGCTTTTTAAACTGATCTTACAAGTCCAAAAACTCTATACCCTTTTCTAGCAAAAGCTACTGCTACAGCTCTTCCAATGTATCCATTTGCTCCTGTTATGAAGACAGATTAAGATATAGGTATTACAGAATTTAGGAGTTATTATTGCATTATTCAAAAAAATTTTTTCTTTTTCTTTTTTTTATTTTTCTTTTTTTTATTTTTATTTTTTATTAATTTAATTTAGTTTTTTATTCTTTATATACCCTACAATTATTCATTTAATTTTTATAATTGAAATATTTTTAATATTACTTATTCTTTTTAAGATATCGAATTACTTATTTTGATTTTTTGTAATTTTTGTATATAATGTATATTTTAAATAAAATAAGAATATATTATAAAAATATATTAAAAAAAATAGAATATTTTTTATCCTGTTATTCTCTAAAGATAAAATGTAGCTATGAAATATATTATATTTGTAATAAGTAAGGATTTTATTTAATAATGGTCGGTGTTAACTTTTTTAATTTTTTGGATTTGTATATGTAATACATAGAATGTAGAATGTAATTACAATATAGATATTAATACTATATTTGTATAATGTATTCTTCCAGAATAAATATAATTTTGATTTCTGTTTACAAAAATATTTTTAAAGTCGATAAATATTGAGAAAAAATACATTTTGACTTTAAAAATACAAATTTAGGAAATCCAATTTATTTAGTGATAATGTTTAATGTAAAATATTCATTTATAGTTTATAGTATTATTTTCGGTCAATATATATTAAATCAGAATATTTTATATATCTTAAGTATAATAAATATTTAAATTTCCTATTTATAATAAAATCTTAATTATTATTTTTAACCATTGATAAAATATTTGAATTATTTTAAAAATATTTATTATATTTTATTAATATATAAATAAAATTTAAAATCAAAATTTTATGCTACGTATTTTAATAATTTATTATGTATCTATGGTATATCCTTTAATTTTATAATATTTAATTTTTATTTTTCATTCATAAATTATGAAAATCAATTTCAAAAAAACAGATCTAAAAAACATATGTATTATACGTATATTTATGAATTGATCATTTTTTTAAGAAAAAATAAATAATTTTGTAAAAAAAAAGAATATTGTGATGACAAAATAATAAAAGTATAAATCAAAATATGCAGAAAAAACTGAAAAAAAACAAAATGCTGTTTTTTGAAAATTTTATGATTTAAAATTTTATTTCGCCATTAGTAATATAATTATTTTTATATCTCATCCATTTTAGATCTTATCTTTTTAATAGAAAAGTTTGAATTTTTAATATTATAATTATTTATTAATATTATATTTGTCATTGTTTATTTCATTTATAGCCCATATATGAGTTTTACGAGATAATATTAAGGTTCCAATTGATATATAATTATATAAATTATATTGTTCTATATAGTCATATGAGTTTTCGTATGATAATATAATTATGCATTAATTTACATTGTACTTAACTATATATATATCTTGAAATTTATTAATCTTAAAATTTATTAGATGATATAAATTTTATAAATAATTATAAAAGTATTAATTTAAATATATGATTAAAGAATAACATATTTGTTTTCTATTAAAATATATTTTTACATTTTCAAAAAAAACTCAAAAACCTTATCAATAGTTAATAAAATTTGAAAATTTTATCATTGATGAAAATTTATTAACCATTAATAAGGTTTTTTTTCTTAATGATTTTCTTTATTAAGAAAACCTTATCAATGGTTAAGAATTTTTCTTTAACTATTGGTATTCCCCCCTCCCATATATTGTTATGGATGATACATATTTTTTATATATTACTATGTTTATATAAGTCAAAGCATTATTCTAAACCAAAATTATAAAAAAATTTAGATAGAAATTTATAATAAATAAATCAAATATCAAAAATTAGATATATTTCTTGTAAAATTAATTTCTATAATATTTTTGAATATTTTTAAGATTTTATTTGTGATTATAAAATCTTAAAATTCATTTATTCAACTATTATTTATTTATTATTATATATTATAAATATTAATAGAAAAGAATAAAAATTATAATTTAATTATAAGCATATTATAACGGATAAAATGAAACCAGCAAATACAGGTTTTTCTTTTAAACCTTAAGAATCAGGATTACATTAAGACTAATAGGGATATTTTAAAGAGTTTAGGTATAGTGTAAATATAAATTAATAGCGATAGCCCTCAATTTAAATGTTAATTTTATCAGATTTTAAGAAGGAAAAGATAAACTAAATCTTATATTACTTGATAACTTAGATGTTGAAAGATTGTACTATACTGGAAATATAAAGGAAGCTTAAACAGCATTAAAAAACTTTGTATCAAGCAAAATAGAATAGATAGATGTAGAAACGATGACTTATGAGTAAAATTAAATAAATATATTAAATATAATGAAACAATAAATAGTGATCAGACTGCATTATAATTTTAAAAATATATTTATAGCTAGTATTATAAGCTGTTTAGACTAAGTCAATTAGCGATTGAACATTATACATAGTAGTAATAAGTGAAGTAATAAAATGCAGAATTACTTTATCAGTAGTTTTGTGTTTAAAAGGAAAAATGTCAAAAAATAGAGCATCTACGTTTACAACATGAAGAAAAAAAAAATGCTTTGAAAAATTAAGTTAAATAATTGCAAGAAAAAATTTCTGATATTAAATAAGAAACGCTAAAGATTGGATCGTTTAAATGCATTTATTGCAATAAAACTTTTAGAGAAAGAGAAATGTTAACGAGTCATGTAAAACGGAGACATTAAGAACAATTAGAAGAAATTAAAGTAATTAAAGTTCTTATTAAAATAAATATAGTTGCATTATTTTTAATAAATACCAGGCATAAAATGAGTTAATAAGAGATGAAAATCCTGTTATGAAAATCAAAAGACTTGAGGAAGAAAGAAAATAAATGTAGGAAATGGTGCATTTAAAGTAAATGTAATAACTGTAACGAATTCATGAAAGAGAGATAAATGAATAAAAACTTATTGATTAATTGGGAGATAAAATGGAAAAAGATATTCATAAAAAGATTGAATCAGCTTTTTAAAGTAATATAGATCGAGAATAGGAAGAATAGAGTAAAATGAATAAATAATTATTATAATGTTTATTAATATTTTTTAATATAGAAAAAAAAAGAGAAGATTAATAAAAATAATAAATCCTCAGCACTGTAGATGGAATGAAAGATATGTTTTCTTAGTTTATGAGTGAATTCAAAGAATTAAAAAGTAAATAAGACGAAATGTCATAATTATAAAAAAACTAATAAAGTGAATAAAGAAAAATTAAGGAAGAATAATAAAAACTGTAAAGTTAAAATACAAAAGACTAATAAAAACTAAAAGAATTAAAGTAAAATAATGCATGTTCTTCTTATAATATAAATATTAATTTTATGATAATAATTAAATAACATATAAATTAAATAATAGAAAAGAATCAGAAAAAACCTTTGAATAACTTAAAAAAAATGAAACTCATTTAATGGTTACTCATTATATTGACAATTTGGCAGATTCTGTGTGTTCTTAAGAATTTTAGGAAAATCTTAGATAGTCAGAACTTAGACAAAAAGAAAGGTTTAAAAAGAGCAACAGTACAATAAAACATAAATTAAAAATACATATAAATAATACAATAAAAATTTAAAAATTTAGAGAGCAATAGTCTAGACTGCCGAAAGAATAAATTGATAAAGACGATAAAGTGAATTTGTTTCATATAGGTGATTTAATTTCTGACATAGAATCTGATCATGAAAATGAAGATAAAAAGGTAGCATAAGACTAATAAAAAAAGCTAGAATTTGAAATTCAATAATTAAAATAAACTGTGAAAAAGCATGAGGAAAAAGAATTTGTATAAAATTACAACGAAAATCTTAAAATATTATAAGGTTTAACCGGAGGAGATGATGATAGTAGCAATTAATTTCATAGTAAGTAACCTTCTAAGGTTCAAAAAATTAGTAAATTGCCTTCTTAAGAGAATATAAAATCCCAATAAAGTATTAAAGAAACTGCTAAAGAATCCTAAAACAAAATTGATAGCTAAAAAAGGATTTCTCAAACTAGCATTTCCCAGCCCAAAATAGAATAACAATAAAATTAAGATACTAAAATTTAAAAAATGACAATAATTAAGACTAAAAAGAAGAAAAAGAAGAAATTAAAAAAGAATATAAAAAACTAGAAAGTAAATATGATTCTACTAAACAATCTGATAAAAAAGGTGGTAAAAAAGATGAAAAAAAGAAAATAGTGATGATGATTATAATGATGATTTTGAAGAGATAGAAGATGAAATAGAGTAAAATGATAAAAAATCTAATTTGTCGTAATAATCAAAAACAAGCAGTCTGAAATTGAGAGAAAGTATTGCAAAAGAAGAACTTTCAAAATTAGAAGATTAAATAACTGACTCACTAGGGAATGATGATAAATTTTGGATGCAGAAAGAAAAAATAGAAAAATAAAAAAATAATGAAATTATAATTATATAATAAATCATATATATATATTCATACTTAAATTTTCATCAATTAATTTGTTATTTTTAATTATTATTTATTTATTAGAGAGTAAGTGGGGAAACATTCTTAATATATTATAATTATTAAAAAGTAAAACACAATTTATTTAATTACATAGTTCTTATATTTTAATCATTATTTATAAATTCTAAGAAAAAATTATTTATAAATAATCAAATGAATTCTTGGAAGGGGTAAGAACTAAATAAGTAATAGAGTATATTAACAGATCCCTAACCTTATATCTCAGCATAAATATAAATAATTGACAATGGGAAAAAAACGGCAGCAAATTTTAAGGCTTACCAAAATAAATTTACTGTAAATAATCCTTCAATACAATTTTTTCTAATATTAAAAAATAATGACTATAATAAAATAATATATTATAATAAAATTATCAATAATTTACTAAAAATTAAGTTTCAAATATATTAGAGAATTCTAAGTACATAAGTATTTCATTTACTATATAAAAAATAAAATATTTACTTCAAAAAAAAATCCAAAACTTATATTAGAAAATTCATAACTTAATAATAATGCCTATATTATAAATTTTAGGTAGAAATTATTTCTGAGATTAAAATAAATTAAAAATATTTAGATTAGAAAACAGAATGCGTATTGTATGGAAACATTAAGTGTAAGGATAAGGAGATAAAGGAACTCCTAAATTAAAAGGATTTATCTTATAAAAATATGTTGAGCCTCTAATTCCAAATGGAGAAGGTTGTAAAAACGATCACAACTAAAAATTGGATTTATTAGATGCTATAATAAAGGATCAAGATGTTATTGTTACGTTATAATAAAATATTAAGTGTTCTATTATATAAGCTAATTTCCACAATTTTTATAAACCTAAAAAAAAAATAGGAAAAGGAAGTTTTGCATGCGTAAAATTTGAGATAATTAGATTTCTATTTATTAATTTATATATATATAATATTTAATTATAATAAAAGGTATACTTGGCAGAACATAAATAAAGTAAAGAGGAATTTGCAGTGAAAGCCTTTTTAAAAGATAAACTAAAGGAAGAATAAAAGGGATATGTAATAATAATTTTTATCTTCACTATTTTGGCTTTATAAGTTTTTTCTCATTTTTTCTTAAGGATTGCTTTTATAATGAAATAAATGTTATGAAAGTGTTAGACCATTCATAAGTAATGAAATTATACGAAGTATGGGAAAGTGAAAATACTTATTATTTTATTTTAAATCTTTGCTAATATGGGTCATTAACTGAATAAATATCCTATGCTAAAAAATATAAGAGAATTGAAGAATAGACAGTTTAATAAGTTAATAGTTCTCATGAAGAAACAAGGAAATATTCATTTTCTTCTCATTTATCCAATTATAAGGAATCAATGTCATCTATTCATTCAGCAGGTTATAGTTAAAAAAGAAAACTCCTTCTATTTTGATTCCTTCAGAAGTTTAAAAAATAATGCGGCAACTTCTTGAAGTATTGGATCATTTGCGATAGTAAAATATTATTCATCGAGATATTAAGCCAGATAATATAATGTTAAAGTCAAATATAAAATCGATTGTGTATTGGCAGGTAAATTATATCTTATAAATTAATTTTATGTGCTATTTATCATAACATTTTTAGATTTTGGATTAGCAACGAATTAATATGACAAATAATATATATATCCAAAATGTGGAACCCCAGGATATGTAGCACCAGAAGTATTATATTTTTTTTATTTTATTAAATAAAAATCCATGTATGTATTAAGATTTGTAAAACCTAGATTATTAATCTTAAAGGATCAAAAGAGGAATTAAAATATGTTAAGTATGATTCTATAAGTGATATTTTTAGTTTAGGAGCTACTTTTTACTTTTTGTAATATTATATATAAACCAATACGATCCTTTTAATTATTCATACTATAATAGACTTACTTTAAAATAACTATTTACCGGAGTTAACACGAAAGAAACTATTGCATTAAATAAAAAGTGTGAAATTAACTTTAATTCTTAAGAATTGAGTGAAGTAAGAATAGAAGGTAAACTATCTTATAATTAATATATAGTTTTTGATAATTCTTTAAGAAAATTAAACATAATTAGTGTAAAATATTAATTATTTTTATTTTAGCTGTTGATTTGCTTAAAAAAATGCTAGAAATTGATCCATTAAAAAGAATTACCCCATCTTAATGCTTGAATCATCCTTACTTTTCTGGAAATACTAACTAATCTATTTTTTTAATATGAAAAATTAGCAATTTTAGAATTTATAATAAATGATTGAAAAAGATGATGAAGTAGAAACTGATGAAAGTAGTCATAATATAAATGAAAAACTAAGGAAAATCAATAACTAGTAACATATTTATTTAATGATTTTATATTAAAATTAATAAAGCAAATTTCTTTATAAAAGATAGTTAAATTTAGTAACACTTACAGCTAAAATTACAAATAAGCATAATAAATAGAATAATAATAATACTACCAATAATTAATCTGATAACTAAACGGCGTACTCTTTAAATGTAAAAAAAGGAAATGGAAAAAATATATAAGAAATATTAAGTTGTGATGAAAAAAATTTCATAATCAAATGTCTTTTAAATCATGCAATACATATGTTTCATAATCTTCTTTTGTCTAATCGTAAGTAATGTAATAATAAAGCAGTTTGGTAATAAGAAATATAGCAGGAATATATAAAAAAACTCGTATGAATTCGATTGATGATTAATTAGAAGAATGCACAATGAATTCAGATGTATCGCCTGCGTATATATTTTAAACATGTTTTCAATCAATTTAATACTATCTATTTTTATTTCTTTTTTTATTCAACAGATCCCACTTTAAAAATAGACTATATGCGCCTCAGTATAAATAATCTCTTTAAAGCTCTAAAACTTAACCTTTGAGTTTACTTTTAAAATAAAATACAGAGAATGAATAGTATTATAGCGATAGTGTATAAGAAGATGAAGAAGAAGAAAAACATGAAAAAGTATATAAAAATTATTAACAATATTCAACAAATTTGAATATCGGCTCATAATTACAGTAATAGTCAGGGATTTTAACTTTAAATGTTAAAAATCCTGATAAAGCTATTCGATTTTAAATTTCACAGCCTATTAATATGGAAGAAAATGATGCATAACAACCTTCTTCAATATTAAATGAAGAAAAATCATAAAATTTAGCTAAATTATATAATAATTAGCCGAAATTTATTAAAAATAGAACTAGTAATAATTAATGATTTCTATTATTAAATTATATATTTTTAATCTTTAATAAATAATTTATTATGTATAACAATAATTAATACTTAAATAAAAGACCATAACTCTATTGAAGTTGACAATGAAATGAATAATAATATATATAATATCATTATAGTTAAAATCTATATTATATTTTAAATATTAATTTTTAATAATAAATTATGATTTATTCTTTCAATTTTTATCTATAATATGTATGGGAGCTATGTTGTAAAAATATATGAATATGTATAAGAAAGACTTTAATATACAATAATTCTACCTAAAATAAGGGCTTTATTAGTTTCTACTATTTATCCATTCATTATCATTTCGTCTAAAACATAATGAGCTTTTTCAATATTAAACATTATATCAAGTTCACACTTAAATATAAAATAATAACTTCTTAGTTTATTTGATAATAAAATGAAGTTTAAAAATAATAAATCAATATTATATCTTACGACATTTTCAAAATATCTGTCTAAAGTTTCTACTAAGGTATGAATGAATTCTAAATATGCCAATTAATTCTGATTTTAAAAGATTTTTAATTATTTTAGAATATTTTTAAATAATTATTTTTATCATTTTTTAATAATATTTTACTTCTTCATCTTAATCTAATCCAACAATGAAAAATAAAGATGCGTATCTTCTATAAACAACTCTGTACTCTCTGTGCTCTACAAAAGAGCATTAAACTTCATTTCTCGACAAACATTTTCTAACCAATTCTCCTTCTAATGTGGTTCTTTCTTTCACAGACATTTCAATATAATATTGAGCAAGTCTAAATTATAAATTACATTTATTATTATTCTTGAAAAGCATTATAAATGTTCAAAATAGATTATTAAAACCACAATATACCTAGTCTATCCTTGCTTATTCACCATTAAAATAAATTTAATACCCATTTATAGAAATAGTAACTATTTTTTTATATTTTATTATTTAATATTATTATTTATCACTACTATATTCTTAAATTATATAAATAATTTTATTACTATCTTATGTGTAGATGTAATTTTTAAAGACTTTTTTTATCAGAATATAACATAAAATATAATTTATTTAATTTTATAAGGTAAATGTTTACATTATTTTATACAATATATAAATATGTTATTCATAAAACAACATTATCTAATTAGTAATCATATTTATCATGTTATTCATTTTCTTCATCATTTTACTAACTTTATTCGTATCCTTACATATGAGATTGGTCCTAACTACTGTTTGATTTTTCTGAAATACTTACTAAATCTTTTCATTAATCAATATTGGCATAATTTAATATATAAATATAAATTTTATTTTTTACTAAAACTTTGTTGTGCTTTTTAAAATATAGTAGTTTATTCTATTCTACGAATATAATTTTAAAGCAAAGAATACAGACATATGCTGTCAGAAAATGTAAAACTAAGTCCTATCAATAGTCCAATTAAATAATCATATCTAAATGAGAAAATACTAATTATTAAAAAGAGTATAAACGGATAGAACTTTCTTTTCACCTAGAGAGGAAGAAATAAAATCCTGAAATAAATTGATATTATATATAAATAAATATTTTATAAACTTATGACAATTTTATACATAATTATCTTCTCTGGTTATTTTAGACATCTGTAAGCCAAACATAGAAAACAATATGAAGTTAAACCATAAATTTATTTTTGCTCATAGTATTGTTTTAAATTATATTTGCTATTTTATGAATCTCCTTTAAATATCAAAGTAAGTGTAAACATTAAACAGAAAAATACTATCTAAATATATAAACCTAATATAAAGCAAATAATAATGATATATCTAATATTAATTAAAATAAAAATGTGGAAATACTTTTCAAAAATATATCTACTAGTAAATATATACTTCCATATTTTTTTTCTATTATATTTCCTTCCTTTACCAGCAGATATATAACTAATAAAACCTTTAATGTTTTAAAATTAATATTTCTATATTATTGTTTATAGATAATAATCTTTTTAAATTTACTTCAAATATAGAATAATAAATAAATGGGGTTATGAATAAACGATATATTTCAACTTTTATAATTGAATAGTGCAATGAACTACTAAATATGTCTGAAGATATGAAAAATGAAATAGAGTAGATTATTATACTATTTAAAATCAGACATCTTATAAATTAAATATTTAACATACTTTAATAGATTAAATATAAGAAAATTTAGTATCTACTTTGATAATAAATATTTACTTGGTCATAAAATAAGAACTTGTCCAATTTTATTTACAGTTTTCTACTAAGTTATACTCAAATTAGTCATCATAGTCTCTTTAAAATTCTTCCCTTTCCATTTTTGTGGATTAAATTAATATTATTAACAGCTTATTATCAAGTTTCTAAATATTTTTTTTTAATTTAAAATATAATAAATTTTTTGTTGATAATAAGTAGTATTATAAAATATTTTTTTAATATAAATTGTTGAATTACTATTAAAAATAATAAAAATAATTTTTTATAAATAATAAATATAAATTTATATAATATATTAGGATAATTAACAATCAAAAGAAATAAGAAATTAAAGAAAATTATATATATCTTTTTTTAATCATTTTGTAGATATTTTTTTGAGAGATCCCTCTGAAATTAAATATTTAGGTACATCGGCAAAAAAGGGTTTCAAGTCATATTAACCAGGTCCTAAATTTATTAACAATAAAATTTCATATCTATATACATATTATATTTTAGATATACCTGGTAAATCATTCATAAGTAAATGCGATCTTTTTTCTTTACCAAAGGAAAACTCAGGTCCTTCAACAATTTAACTTTTTTCTTTGTATTAACCGGGCCCCTTAATTGATATTTTATTTATTTAATTAAAAATTAACAAAAAAATAAAATATTTTATACCGGAGATAAACTTCTGGAAATCATTTAGTTTCGTTATGATGTTCCTATTTTCATTGAGAAATGTTTTTCTTTCGTTAATTATATTTTTACATCATATTTATTAGGAGCTGGGTTCAAGGCTAAGTTTTGTTGTAAGTAAGAATTTTCTCTTCTTGGAACTAATGAATGCTATATTTTTATAGTTATTATTATGTCTAATAAATAAAATGTATTGTTAAAAATGCGAACCTGGGGGCCTTCGATTGCTCTTTGTGGGATATCATAAGTTCCAGGGCCTGGGGTTTTTTTAAAACCTGCAAAATCTATTCTTTAGCTAGAGCCTATTTAATACTATGGTTACTATAGCTTAACAGTTTAAAACTTGGGTGAATATTATCCAGGTCCCTTGGTTAATTATGATATGTTTAAAACCCCAATTTTATAATTCTATTATATTTAAAATATTTTTTTATACAACTATATTAGCTTATTTTGTGTCAAAAGTGTTTCTTTATGATTTTCCAATCCTATATTAAGGATCTTAGCGTTTAATTTTTTGAACATTTGACTCATAAGTTCCAGGCCCAGGAGTTATTTAATTACTAGGGTGACTTATATCTTTTCTTCTAGGTGTAAGGGACGGTCCTATATTTTGCTTAAGCATAGATTTTAAGTCGTATTTCTATAAAATTAAAAAAAATAGATATTTGCTATTAAATTAACAATAAAATATAATTGTTAATATATTTTATACTCCTGGCCCTATTTCATTCATTTTAAAAGTTGAAGGAACAATTTACAATTATCCTTAACGATTTTGAGTCCCAAAACTATATTATGCCATATCAGGTTTATAATCTATTTTTAGATACTTACCAGGACCTGGTGATAAACTTCTTATTTTAAAAGATGATCGTTCATCTTTCCCTATTCTAAATGAAGTATATAGATTTTAAATACAACTAATATATAATATTAAAGAATACTTGACTGATGGAATATTCATAATAGTAGAATAGTTTGTCTCATAAAATCCTGGACTAGGATCAGCTGCTTTTTTTTTTATTATGTGTTCTTCGTACTAAGTTTTCGGCCTCATTGAATATAAAGGTAAAGTTTTAAAATTAATATTTGGCTCATAAGAGGCCGGACCTTCAAATAAGAATCATTTATAGAAATAAAGAAATAGTGTATTTAGAATGAATTTAAAACCTGGAGAATTTCCCTCTGTTTACTAACTTTTCTCAGGTTTGCTTCCGAAATAATATGTTGGACCTCTTTCTTTAGAAGATTAGTATTAAATCTTAGGATCGTATCTTCCTGATTTGTAGAGTTTTAAATAATTATTTAGTTATTAATAATGAAAAAACTTTAGAATGCGTATACAGATGCAATTATAATTCCCAATTGGAATCTCTAAAAATAATTACCAGGCCCTGGCGAGGTTGAACCTTTCCATCCTTATCTTTCTTCAGATCCTATTTTCCACGAGGGTTAAATTTATTTCGGCTTTTTTTCTGTATTTTAATAAGTCCCTGGTCCTGGGGTAGTGGACTTTAAGACATCAGCTAAAACAACAATTTTAAACATAAACAACTAATGATAAATAAAAAATCTTCATATGCTTACTACTCCTTTTACTAGTTCCTATCGAATATGCTGAAACCATTTGTTATGATATTTATTATTTTAAATTATATTTATGGCACTAAGAACTTTTATTTTTTAGAATTAACTGACAGTATTATAAAAGCTAACTTTTAATAAAATTTTTGTGAATAATTTATTTTATAAACAATAAAAATGATAGTAATCAATTTTAATAATAATTTATTAACACCATAACCATAATTATAAAATAAAAGTTTTTTCTTTCTATAAATCTATATTTTCCAATATAGTTGATAAGATATATTTTTATAAATATATATATATATTTTTATAAAATAAATATAAAAAATCTTGTGTTTAGTCATTATAAATAATTATTAATAATATAAAGTTTCCTGGCAAACCTTACCTCTGTATGTATTAATTTTCTGGTGCCTCATCTTACAATCTAATCTTGATATATTATTATATCTTTAATAAGCAATTTAAAGAAATTTAAATTAAAGTGTTAATGAAATAAGGCTGTGTAAATATAAAAAAGAAATACTCGCTTATAATAATAATATATTTTAAGAATAATAATAAAACAAATAAACATAAAACAACTCAAATAATATATTTTTCTATAAACAGAAAATAAACATCAAAAATAAACAAATAATTTCTTAAAATTTTAAATGGAATATTTAAACGCTTTAAAAGAATAATAGGGAGGATTTAATTTTGATTTATGTTTGAGGTATTAGATTTTAGTATTTAATAAATAAAATAACAAATACTTTATTTTTGAAATTAAATGTATATTCAAATATAATACAATATTATTTTTTATTATTAGAAACAAACATCTCACAAACTCTAGCGGGGACTTAAAACATACATTTACAAAAACTGGTACCACTATTGTAGGAGCTGTATTTAAAGTAAAACTAAAAAATAAAGAATAATGTTATTGTTTAATTTGTATTATCTGTTGACTATCATATAAGAAACCAAAAGATAAAATATTAAAAAATTAATGATAAGTTGATCAAAAAATAATTCATTTTAAATTATAATCAGAAAATATAACATTTATCAGATTATATTTAATTTTAATATCATTGAATAATATAAAAGGATGGAGTAGTTCTTGGAGCCGATACTAGAGCCACTGCTGGATCTTTAGTAGCTGATAAAAATTGTGAAAAAATTCATTACTTAGCCCCTAACATGTACTGCTCTGGAGCAGGTAGGATACATATACTTAAATGTTAGGATATACTAATATAATTTAAATTACTAATTAGGAACTGCCGCTGATAACCAATGGGTAACCTTAAAAATGGCTTCTTAATTAGAATTATAAAGATTAAATTCTGGAAGAGAATCCAGAGTAATTTAAGCTGCTTAAAAATTATGCAACGATTTGTATAGATATTAAGGACATGTTGGAGCTTATTTAATTATCGGAGGATTTGATGCAAAGGGACCTCAATTAGTTGAAGTTTCTGCTAATGGATGGTAAAAATATATAAATTTTTGATTTATATTAATGACGGTCGAGGGATTTATAATTTATTTTTCTAAATTAAAACCATAGTATGTTCCATAAACCTTATGCTTCATTGGGTTCAGGATCTATTTACGCCATGTCTGTAATTGAAAATATGTACAAAGATGACATGACTGAAGAAGAAGCTAAAGATATGGTTTGCAAAAGTATTGAAGCTGGAATTTTACATGATTTAATGTATATTTATTTTGTTAAATTATACTCTAAAAGCAAAAATAGTAAAACTTAATTTATTATAGGTCTGGAAGTAATGTAGATTTATGCATAATTAAAAAAGAAAATGTAGAATTTCTTAGAAATTATAAAGTGTAATAATTTTTTAATTCTGAATTTTATAAATAATTTTATAATTTGTTATTTTGTTATTTTGTTATTCAGAATTCACAGCTAAAAATAATGCTAACCTTATGCATATCAATTCCCTAAAGGAAATACTCGTAAATTAAAAATTTGTTATTTATTAATAAAAATATTGTTTTATAACTATCCTTTTCTATTTCATTTAGCTTTTGTAAGATAAGTTAAAATAGAATTCGAAAAAACCGACATTACTAACGAAGTAGATAAAATGCAAATAGAATGAGTGCTTTTATAATATTACATAAGATTAAATTTAGATTATAAAGCTAATAATATAAGGATTTTTTTTTACTTTTTATATCTAATAATTTTACTCAAAGTTGGAAAAAAATTTAAATAAAATTCAAATTCTCGTCAATTAAAATTATTTATTAAAATTCATATTTTAATCACAAACAATTTGTTATTTTTTTTCTTCTCTCTCACGCTTTTAGCTCTTACTACATCTACTATATTATACATAATTAGTTTATTAAACAACAAATTATTTAAGTAAATTAAATTAAATAGTAGCATTAAAAAAATGAGTGCATAAAATAATAGCAAAAATCAAAGTTAAGAAGGAGTAAGCGATGAAATAGCTTAAAGATCTTACCTTAGATTAACTTTTGAAGGGTAGTAAAAATATAAAGAAATATAAAATAATTCAGTCAAAAGTTTTTTCTTTTGGGCATTTGTCGGAAACATAGGAGGATTCGCAATTTCTTCAGCTCTACCTTACATGCCATTCAGTGAAGATGCCAAAAAAATAAAATGAGAAGATATTAACGATATACATTTTTAATTTCCCTATTTGCCTTTTCATATCATGGATATAAATTATCAAAAAGAGATTTTTTAAGAAGCAAAAAGAAATTATTAGCAAATCCTGATTACATATTATAAGAACCCAATGATTTTCCTGGAAAGGATGAGTAGTGAATCTATCTATATCTTATATAATGACTTATATTACCTTTGCAATATTATTGCATTTATATATTTTACATATGAATTATAGTTTAATTAATATCTTTTGTAACAACAGCTATAAATAATATAATTTTTAAATATTTGTTAACAAATAAGTTTTCCAGATTTTTAAGTAAAAATGGTGATAAACGGAGGAAATAACTATTCCCATTTATTTTTAACAATATACCTACAATTGACAATAAATAAATTAAGAAAAAGAAAGAATATTTCTATAATATTTTTATAAATTTCGTAGATTTTCCTATGATTTTTTCATAATATAATTCTATTAATTCTCTTATGTTAATATAACTATTAACAAATTATCAGAAATTTTCATTCACATAATTAAAACTACTCACTGAATTTAATATATAATTTCATGTGCTCTTCATTCACACTTAATACTCATTTTAAATTCTCAGAAGGTGTTTTTATTAGAATAGAAATCAGATAAAAATCTGGTTTTGTTTTCAAATTTGACTCTTTCTAAATAACTGTATCCTCTATCATTCATAGCTTTCCAAGGAGGACATATGAATTGATATAAGAAGGTGTGTTGGGTGAAATGGAATTCGGCTTCATGTAATAATTCATAAGCTCTTCCAACAGAATCATCTACAAGTTGAGGGTCTCTATAGTGAGCTTTAGATCTTACTACATTTCCTAAATTTTTCATAGCTCCTACACTTGAGACCTTAATTAAAAAATAAATGTTGTGTTAAATAGTTCAGAAAATATATGTATTTTTTGCAAATTAAATATATATCGATATAAGTATCAATCAAATCTGCCTATTTTTTATATCTCTCCTGCAATTAAATAGGGATTTATTCGTTATTGCAATTTAATTAAGTGGATTTTTTGATTTCAAATTGGATATTTAAAATATTAATATTTTTCATTTATATTTATCAGCTATAATATTTTATGAATCGATATTTAAAAATCTAACATAATCTACTTTTTATTACTACCAAATAACTAAATTGTATATCATTTCAGAATAATCAAATGTTAATTATATTATTTTTCATTTGTTAACGTGCTTATTACTCTCAGAAAAAATCAAATATAAATAAGAACTGTATTTAAAAATTGTTACTTTGCTCTGCATATTGTGAATTCTTAAAATGAAAGGAATCAATCTACAGGCTTTTCTGTACCATCTCAATACTTTAATGCTAGCATCTGCCATATTTCTTGATTTTTTTTAAGAAGAAAGACCTTCCATAATTTCATTTCCTCTGGTAGTAATATTATTTCCTCCAGTATATATGGGACCACCTCCTCCAGGAGCTCCAGGAGTTTTGTTTAAACTTCCCCAATAGTGGTGTGACATATTTCTTTAATTTCTTGTTTTAATATAAGTATAATAAGAAGCAACTAATTTATTGATTGATTTATTACACTTAAAAACTTATATTTAATAAAAATAGAATGATGATAATAATAATAAAAAGTGATATTTAATATTGTAAATAAATAATCAAGCATACGCATAAAATCAGATGGAGAAAAGTAAGTCAATTAAGTAAAATCATATAAATACTATTTATTCAAATCTAATTAGAAATTGCTAAAAAATTGATACATAAAATATTCTCAATTAACTAATAAATATATATTTTATAATTATTGTGAATATTTAGTTATTTCCAAATGCATTTTTATTATTTATATGCTGGCAAATTTATAAATAATATTAAGAAAAACAGAAATTAAAAAAAAAAGTAGTTTTTTTTCTGTCAATTTTTAACAGCTTGCACCATAAATTATTCGTTTTCTTTATTATCTATTTATTCTTCCTCTTAAACTTCTGGAAGAGATCCATATTTTACCCAGGTAATTCTAATTATTCTTGGTTCGACTATCTCTTTTTCGACTAGGCAAGTTTTTCTTATTTTCTTGAAAGAGAATTCTTGGCATTTGTTAGTGACATTTCAGATATTTTATATTTAAATGTTTCTCTTTCAACCATATTCGCATTGTGAGCCTATTCGTATTCTTTTATGGAATTTACAATTAATTTTTGATCTTCTCTTAATTGTCTATACAAAATTTCATTTTCTTTTTGACCTTTTTCTAAATTTTCATCGTATTTTTGGTTAAATTCTATCTTTGACTGCACAGTTCTTTTGGCTGTATCTGCTAAAATCTTTCTTTCTTTGTATCTATAAAATTGAATTATATAATAATTATTTAAATGTTATATAATTTTTCAGTACTTAATAGACTCGATTCTCTCCTGATCTATTAATTTTTAAACCTATTTATCTTATATTTCTCTTTCGGCCCCTTACTACAGAGATATCCAGGCCATTTCTTCTACCAAAGCAGCAGAAGCATTCATATATTATCTTTTTAATTTGATTTCTCTCAAATCTTTAGCTAATTTGTCTTCTTCTATTTTTTTCTTTAATTTTTATCCTTTATATTTTCATGAACTTCGAGTAATTGCCTTTAAATAATTATTGTTTATTTATTTTTTTACTTAAACAATAACCAATAAAATTAAACATTACTTTTCTCGAATTTATTATATTTTTCTTTTTTCTTCTTCGATTTTTTTCTTTTTTTCTTATCTTTCCTATTGTTTTTTAGACATATTTTGCATTCTATTTTCTTTGATCAGGTCAACTTTTTTTTATAAAGAACTAATGTATTAATCTTTTTTCTGAAGGTTATTTGATCTAATATCTTCTTCTTTTTTCTTTTATTCTAACTTCACAATCTCAAGTCTTAATTTTTTAATTATTTTATAATATACTAAACATTGTGCATAATTTTAAATACCTTTCTCTTAGTTCTACCATACTCATTTCCTCTAATAGTCCATATCCCATAGTTTCGGTGGGGTCATATCCGCAAGTTCTCTTTCTGGGCTGTCTTTCTAGTTCTCTTATTTAAGCTATAAGTTCATCTCTTTTTTTCTTTCTTCTTCTTCCTCAACTTTTTTCATCGCCAAAATTTTTCCCTATACAAAACGAAATTATCATATAAAATAGTAATTTCAATTTAGTAATTTACATTTCTTCGATTTATTATCGTGAATTTATTTGTTTTTTTCGACTATTTTTTATTTCTAAATGGTTGCATTATCTCTAGTTGCTAATACTCCTTCTATTAGTTCTTGTTTTTTTCCAGTTCTTCCTTTTTCAATTCTTCTCTTTCTATTTATTTTTCTGCTGCTTATTTTTTTATTTCATTGGCAATTACTTTATTGTCCTCCTATTTCTACTCATATGCCATCATAGCTGCTTCTCTAGCAAGCTACATCTCAATTCTTTGTCTTTCCTACCTTTCTAATTCTTATATTTAGTCCTTTTAATAAAAGAAAAAACGATAGTCCCTATCAATTTTATTGATTAGTTGATTCAAATAATTTTACTTTATGTTTTTGCTCAATCTTCCAATTTTCAAATTCTGAAGAATCTCTCAAATTCCATTCTAAATCATGTAATCTTTTTCTTTCTTTTTCTTCTTCAGCCAATAAATTTTTTTCTTCCCTAAGGATGGCAGCCACGTTTAATTTAACATCACTTGCCTCTGAAAAATCAGGAACTGGCCTATGATAAGTTTTAACATATTTATGTTGATGCTAAAATTTCTTCTCTTATACCTATATAATTAATATTTTAAATTTATTACTGCAAATTTTAAAACAATTGTAAAGTATTATTATTAATACTTCTTTTAAAATATCCATATTTGTTGGTCTTTCATCTAATTTAAATTTGAATTGCTACTGAGGATTATACTTACTTTCTGTTTCCTATTTTGTCATTTACTTTTATTTTTCTCTCTATTCCTATATAGTAGCAAGAGTATTACTATTTAAATTTTTTGGAATAGGTTTTTTCTCAACGATTTTAGGAATTCTGATCGGTTCAGGCAATTTTTTAGGCTTCGGTTTAGTTAAAACGAAGGGTTATTGGACTGTAGGGGGACGTTTCTGAACTTTTTTAGTTTCAGTTTTCTTAATATCAAGAGTTGACTCCAGGGTGTTAACTAAATCACTTTTTTTTCCTGTGGCCTTTTCTGATAGATGAGCCAAAAGTTCGGCAACCTTTCAGTTTATAATACATTATTTACTATTTATTAAAAATATTTGCCTATTAAATTATGGTTTCTTACTTAAGGCAATCTTTCCTCTAGTTTTCCGATTACATCATTATCTATATACTCCTAATCATAAATTTCAATCCACCCAGGTTTTACAAGCTCAATTAAGAGGTCTATGTCAAATAAAAAGCTGAAAAATACATTCATTTTTACTGCATCGCATGCATATACCTTATTTTAATGAATAAAAGGAGATTAGTGATTATAAAGATACCAATATTATTATTAATAAATGATACCATCTTTTTGAATTCATGAAATGGAAGTTCATCCAGCCTAAAACATATTAAATATCCAAAAACATGATACAATGGCCAATCATTTCTATTTGATCTTGAAGACCAATTTTTAAAAATGCTATCTGATAAAACTTTCAAAAATTCGGCATATCGGAAAGTTCCATAAAAAACCTTATTAAATGACAGTTATAAATAGTTATTATTTGGATTTTCATTTTAAAACTCAAAAATTGCATAAATTCTTTATTATTTACTTACTTGTTTAATAAATATTGCTTCAGTATCTTCTAGCTTTCTTCTATGCGTATTTGTAAACTATTCTGAATGAGAATCAACAGTCAATTTTATTGGGTCATATTCCAACATGCATTTTATTGCCATATCTATTAATTCATCGTACTTCATTTTATGGACGGAATTTGTTTGATTTACTAGATATCGCTATTATTTTCTGAGAGTAAGAATATATTTAATATTTTTTTAACTTCAATAATAAAACTAATATTTTATTTTAAAAAAAATATTATTTATTTATTGTATATTGTGAAATTATTGTTGTATTTTGGGTAAATTATGTGAATATTATTAATTTCTAATAAGTATTTTCTCAATTAAACTAATAAAATTCCTTCAAATGAAAATAAATTTCATAACTAGAATATGAAGGTAGTATTAAAGATAAAAATATAAATAAAATCATTCATTATTAAAATTATAAATTGATTTATCCAATGGATTTTAAAAATTTTATTATATTTAATATATATATTCTAAATTTTAATTTATAAACCAATCATAAATAATATCACTATATCACTATGTGTTTTATTCTTTTTATTACTATTCATATTCCAAGCATAATGGGTCTGATTATAATCCCCAATTAATTCTATATTCAAGCATATCATGGTAGTCAAAACTGCTAAGATAATTTCTCTTTATTTAATATTAAAAAATAAAACAATTTTATATATTATATATAAAACATGTACATGCGCGAGATAGTAAGTAGCAAGTTTTTAAACATAAGGATGATCATATTCAAATACATTAAAAAGATTACTCTAAATATTGTAATAAATAAATTTTAACTTTTGCTTATAATTTAATTTAATTCAGTTAAATTTTTTACTTTCGAATTACTCTCTATACCTTTTATTATATTTCTTCTTATAAATCTATTTTTCATCTATGTATTCATACATTTCTTCTAGTTCTTTTTCTATCAATTCTACTCTGTTTGTATAAGTTTCAATAAAATGATTTTAAAAATCTATAAAAAATGTTAATTAAAAAAAAATGAGAGTATATATATATCTATAAAAGGCTTTTATAAAATTAATTATACCTTCAACAGGTAAATGTGTTTAAAAGGTCTTAGCGAATTCAGGAAAATGATGAGTTTTGCAATAGTACATAAAATTAGAAATTTCTTTTTTCACAATAGAATTTTTTTCTTCCAACTATATTATAAAATTAATTTGTAAATTTTTATAACATTGTGTTTATATTTTACTATTCTATTTTTTAGCAAAACTATATGAAGTGCCATTATATTAGAATGTATTTCATGATTATCATTAATAATGGGAAATTGAATTGAGAGAAAATCATTCTTATTTATATATTAAAATAATTCAGTTGAAAGATCATATGAAGGTTTTCTAAAAAATATATCTATAATTAATTAATGTAGACATAATTATTTATGTTATTGTATTACGATAAGTATGAATTTCCAAATATTTTTTAGAAAAATCCTATCCTCTAAGGCTATTCAACTATCTTTTAGGATAAATTAAAGAGATAAATCACAAAAAAGTATTTATTTATTTTACTTGCTTTGGTATAGGATAGAAATGTTGACCAATTTCTTGTTTTGTTGAAAATTAATAAATGATATTTCTAAATAAATTTCTGTGCATTTAATTTTTTATAATTGCTAGAATATAAATTATTATTAAATTTATTGATAGTGAAAACTCAATGCTAGTAATTAATTTATTAATTAATTAACTAATTAAAAAAAAATAGAGTAAAAATATTATGTTATAATATAAAAATAAATTTAATAAATAATAAATTAGTATATATTTAAAAAAAAATAATATTAAAATATTCTAATTTATATATATATATCCCCCCCTCATTAATCAATTTCAATTAATTCTTCATCTTCTCTTTTTATAGTTGTAGCAGGAGGTCTTTCATTATCATATACTTAAGATCTGTTCATTTCGGAAGCTATAATTTCAGGATGATTTTCATTATTAATCAAGTTAATATTTGATACCTAATTATCATTCTCGCTTTACACTAAATAAAATGAAGAAAGTTAAATATAAACTTTAAATTTAGTACTTAATGTTATTCTTACATATGGAATTTTAGGATTAAGCAATAGAATTAAGTTGTTGCCTTCTTTTTCTTTTTTGATTAGCCTATTCTTCATACATACTACTATCATGATCCTTTTTAGAACCTATTCCTGAATGAACTCCTCTTTGTTACGTAGTTTAATCAAGTTTGATGCTTTAGTTAAAATCATCATAAGTTTTCAATCCTCTATAAATAAATTGTCTCTATTATTTTAACTTCATTTATTCACTAAAGAACTATTCTGAATAAGATTAGTATTTTTTTTATATTAAAAGATGTACAACACAACAGAGTGCTACCTAAATAATCTAAAACAAACAAAATTTAGGATAAATAATTTTTTTTTATTGACATATTGATTTAAATAGTTTACTGCTATAAAAACTCCCAATATAATTATCAAAACCATATTTGAAACAAGTTCATACTCAATATATTCACATACTTGGGTATTTTCATTTTAGAAGGTATTTTCAGGGCATTTGTCAATATAACTATCAGAAATTTAGTATCCTTTAATACAGTTATTTTATGACTTATCTGGATTATTAATATACCCTTTTTCACAAACACACTTACCAGTAAATTCATTCAAAACCCTATGGGCTGCTTCTACACATTTTGTGCATTTATAACCTTCATCACACTCTGCACATTCAGGAGCACATTCTATTGATGTTAATAAATTATTAATTAAAATATAAATATATATGGACTGTTATAAATAATTACTTAAGCAATCTCTTAACTATCCATTATAGTCATAAAAGCCTTATAAACAATTACATTTTCCTCCAGTTTCTCTATTAAACCCAGCACATTATTAACAATTTTCATAGGAATCCTTACACGACTAGCATTTAGGGGCACATTCTAATCAATATAGATAATGTTATAATAATGTTAAATTATTAGAATTATTTTACGTGCATAAGCTATTGATCCATCAGGTTTAGTATATTAATAATTTCCCTCCATTTAGTATAAACACTCAGGTTCAAACATACCATTATTTTTACATTATGTGCATTTTCCTTTTTCAGTACATTTTTCACATTAGTGGTCACATTCTTTTTAGATAAATATTTAAAATATTAATCATTTTTGTTAATTATAACATAATTTATTTAAAACCCTTAAAATTCACAAAATTGTAAAAATAAATTATAATTTATAACTATTAAATTAACAATCTGTATGTAAAATTATTATGATGTAGAAAAATATATTTCGCTTTGTAAAGTTATTTAATTCCTATCAATTTGTTAAAGAGCAAGAATATAATGATTCCTAATTATTTACTTTAGCAATCATCTTTTCCTGCTTCATTGAAGTATTAATTCTGACATGTGCAAACTCCATCTGAAACTTTTCTGACAGCCCTTAATTCTGGAGTGCTTCCTTTACATAATGGGCAAGTTAAAGACCCAACACATCCCACGCAATCTTAATTAGGAGCAGTGCAAACTAATATTATAATATAATATATTAAGTATTTTGTTATAATAAAATATAAATAAAGTAATATTTACCTGTTTTTTAATTTAAAAAATACTCATTATTTATTACTTTTTTATCTGCTTGCTTTATGAAACCGGTAAGAATAGTATCTATCTTTGTACTCACAGATAATGAAATAGCTCCTGATTGATGAAATTAGTTTATATTATCACTTAAACTGTATACATCTCTTTCTTATGTGCAATCAATATTATATTAAAGTCCAAATGGAGCTTGAGCATTTGCTAAGTTGATGTAATCCGCCTTAACCCCTATCTATATTTTAAATAATGAAAATACTAATTCATATTATTTTATAATAAATTATTTACTATATAGACAGTAGTTCCATAAATAATAAAATCAGACAAAAACCCATCTCCTATGAGTTAAATGCATTACTGAGCATGATCTTTATTGTATGACGCCATCCAAATTTTTTTTTGATTTTATTCGCTCCACATAATTGTATACCCTCTATTGGGATTAGCAACATTATTATGTTCTCTTATAATAGGTTTAGAGTGTTATAAAGAACTATTTACTGTTCCATCTACTTCTTTATTGGTTCCCTTCTTAGCAGGAGTAGTAGAAATATTTTCAATAATTTACATGTGCAAAGGAATTTCTCCTACAGGAACTGGATCCTTTAATCCCATTCCTTAAAAAACAACGATTATTTCATTGTTTACGATGGCTAAAGAAGGCCACTCGGAATCTCCATTAGTTTAGTCATTAATTATTCCGATTTCAGTAACAGTTGCACCTTCAATATGACCATATTTAATATCTAATATGTAGATTCAATTTTAAATTAATTAATAATAGATGATGAAAAAACAAGTTTTTATTTAAAAAAGATATGATTACCATATTTTCCACCAGTGTTTATACCAGCTGCATAAATAACTCTACTGACTTTATTAGAATAAAATGTTTTAATTTAATCACATTGGTTAGCATACCCTACTGGAAAAGTAGCTTCATTTTAAATAGCCAAAGGAATATTGACTACGAATCCTTTACAGTTTCTATCAGCGGCCGTAGCTCCTTTTGTAACATAAGAAACATAAAAATTACTCGCTCCATATTAGGATAAATTCACTGATATAATATCATTTTCACACTTTAGTTCGACTTCAGAATCTGTTGGTGTTCCTATTGAGATTTTAAGATTTAATATTTATTTTATATTAATTTATATCATTACTTGTATCAATTATTAAACCGTAAATGCATGTTTAAGCTGTTTTTTCTTTTATATAAACTTATAAAAATTTATTCGAATCATCTAAAAAAGCAAATAAAGCTAATTTGTTTCCATTCAAAGCTTGATCATGATTAAATGCAATGCTTCCTTCTGTGCTTTTTATTAAATCAGCTGAATGGAAAGTAGAATTTGAATTTTAAATAAATAATGAGAGTATAAGAATCCTAAATAAATTAATATTAAGAATAACCTTGTTTATAATTTTTATTTCAATTATAATGATAATATTAAAAATATTACACTTCTACTATAAGAATTTCAATTTTATTTTTAACTATTTTCATTGTCTAAAAATAAAATTTGTTAAAAAGGATTAGTTATTTATTATTTAATAAAGAGTTATTTATTAAAAGTTAATATGGGTGTAAAGTCATTTTTAAGATAACATTTTTCATACAAATATTATAATTTTCTAATATAATTATTTTAAGATCTCATGTATAGAATAGGAAAATAAAATAATAAATTGATAAGAATATGATAAATAAGTATATTTTAATTTCTTACCTTTGTAGCTCACTATTTTTAAATTTTTAAATAAATTTATAGATTTAAAAATTTTATATTTTTTTTTTTTTGAAATATTATTTTTATTGTGATATTTTATTTTTTATTTATTTTTTGCAAAGTTAATAAATATAAATTAAATATAAATGTATTAATTTGCTTAATTTTCGTTTAAAAACTTATTTCATATTAATTAATAAAATAAATAGAATTCTAAATGTTTTTAAATCTCCCATTTAATTTACTATCATTTTTTCTATATTAAGTTAAAAAAGAGGAATAAAAGAAAGATAATTAATGTTATATTTAAAATAAAGAAATAAAAATGCATAATATATATAAATACATAAATATATATAAATTTATTTATAATGTCATAAAATATCACTATTATTTTCTAATATTTTAAATAAAAGCAAATAATAACAATTTATATTAGTATTTATTTATCTTTATAGTATAACTATTTATTTAAAATATATAAATTTATATTATGTATAAATTGTTTATTCAATTAATTGTGGGATTGCTTCAATTGTTAGAAGTGGTTTGAATTCTGCTACTCTTAATTTTTATATTTTTAATTTTAACTTCTTTTCCATTCAGACCTTAAAAACTGTTTTAATTTTTAACACTTGATAAGTTATCAACTATTTATGAGATTTATTAAAGTTAACAGGCTTGGTTTTTACCAGTTTTTTGCCTCTCTTTTGAAGAAATATTTATTATTATTAATTCTATTTTCCAAATGAATTCTTTTCTTCAGTTGACTATATTTGTTATTACTATAATGAATTAGTCCTAGAAAAAGAAACAGAATCTTAAGTTATTTATTAATTTTTCAAATTATTTGTATTACTAATATTATCAACAAAATTAATAATTTTGCTAAATTCATTAGATTTATTATCTTAAATATTATTATTACTAAAGCTAAGATTGTTATTATTTTCTCCGTTAGTATTTCTAACTTTTTATATTTCACTAAACTTCATTTTAATCAAAGCTGATTTAAAACTTGTACTCTAAATATTAATTCCATTTTCTAAATTTGAATTCTTAGATTCTTATTCCTTCAAACTAATTTGGCTATTATTCACCTTTTTGTTTGATTCATTATTAGAATTTTTAATAGATTTGGAAACAACACAAGTATTGTTATCTTGATTTTCAACGTTATCATTTTCCTATAGAGAATTAACAGTTTTTTTAATTAAGTCTTATTAATCAATATATTTTGATAAAGCTTATACAAAATTGGGTAGTTTTTAATTTAACTAGGATCTTTATTATTATAAATTTTCCTAGGATTTTTATTAGATTAATTAGTTCTATTCTTAATTTTTTAATTGCTACTAATGATTATTTAAGGAATGATTATTAGATTATTTATTTTCACTATCAGATTCTATTTTATTTTCATTTTCTTCCTGCTCTTCTTCAATTTGATCTTTGTTAGAATTAGTGCTTAGATTTTTTGTATTCTCAATATTTCTTTCTTTTTAAAGTGTAGATTATTATTCTAATACATTTTCTTCCTCAAGCTACTCGCTAGATTATAAGTTTTCTTCTTCTTCATCCTCTTAAATTTTTTTATTTTGAAATTATTTTGAATTATTATTATTACTAGTACTATTATTAATTTATGATTCTTTTCTAAGCTAATTAAATTTTGTAACTTTCTGGAAAGGAGATTTTTTATCATATTCCCTATACTTCTGCTCAATTATATCATCATTTTATCCTTCATCGATTCTATTTTATTATTATTTTTTCTAAGATTTCTTGACTTCACCTTTCTTGGATTTTTTAATTTTTTTTTTACTATTTTATTATTGTTTTTTTTCACAAAATCATGCTATTTTTTACTTGATTTGTCATTATTACTAGATTCAAAACTGCAATCCTAACTCTATGATAAGGCTTTATCTTCTTCATATTCCACTTCCTCTTCAAGTTATTCTTTTTTATCATTAAGAACTTCTCCATCAGGCTTAATTATTCTCATCATTGGAAATTAACTATTTTTATTTTCTTATAGTTCCATATTATTGATGCTGGAAAAATAATTTGTGCTCCCAAGTTTTTTACTATTAGGTTACAAAAAGAAATTATTACTATTAAAATAATTAAACCCAGATTGATTTGAATGCTATGGTTGCAAAATCATATTTCTAGAAATTTCATTATTAAATAAATTATGGTTGCTTTTATTTAGATTGAAAATTGAGTTCATATTATTGTTAAGTAACTAATTATACATTGCATTATTAACACTATTTTAATTACTAATAAAATTAGACAATTCTGCTTTTGGTTTTTTAGCACTAGAGTTAATATTTGACTATTGAAAATTGACTCCTTTGAACAAACTATTTGAATTAACATTATGTTCAAATTAGAAAGCAGGGAAATTGTTTAAAATTCTATTTTTTTATTAACTTTGCATAGAATGATTTGTTTATTCGCCATAGTTTCCTTACTACTAGGGATTTAATGGCATTTTTTTAAGATTTATTATTTTTATTCTTGCATATGTTATTTTTTTATTAATACTATTAATTATTTAAAAAATTATTTTATTGCCCTTAATGAATCCCATTACCATTTTTAGTTAAATTATCTCCATTTGTTTATACTTTATTCTTAAATCGGGTTGATTTTTTTATTTCATATAGTATGTTTATGCTTTCGGATAAATGCAAATCTGTGTTATATCCTAAAAGTAAATCAATAATTTGTAGACTAGGCTTTAAAGCAGTTATTTAAGATTATTTTTCTAATAGTTAATCATCCGTAATTTTATTATTTACGCACCATTGCTATGGATCAGGATACAACTAAAGTAAAAATTATTCTTTTTTATTTCCTCTTAGCCATTTATTTGTTAAATAGTCTAATATCTTTTAAACATCGCTTTACACAGGCAACCTAGAAATATAGTAAAATATTGCATAATATTTTTAATTATACGATATTTTTTACTTTAATTCAAACCTTGGATGATTCTATAATTAAAGCTATATTTAACCTGTTTGAGTGTCTTTAAAATAAAACCTTATAACTAATTTCTCCTCATTTTTTCTAAAATAAAAATATTTATATATACATATTAAACATTCCATGATTTTTATAATTATATATATATATTTGTAATAATGAATTTCACAAAAATCTATAATGAATTATTATTAAAAGTAATCTAGAATGGATATAAACTAATTAATATGCTTTATTTTATAATTTACCTAGGTTTTTCTTGATTTTATTTTGTTTCTTCATCTGAAGAGTAAATTTCCTTTGATGAAAGAGGTTTTTCAGTAGCACGGAGCAAGTTACTAGTTTGCATATCTTCTAATTTATATTAATTAGATATTTTATATGTATTTTCATCTTTGTCAAAATTTTATATCTTTTTAAAGTTTTTAAAAATTTATTTATAAATAATTAGTATTTTAAAATATAAAATGACTACAAAACTAATAAAATAAATAACCTACATAGTAATTACCTCTTAGGCTATTGAATACTAAGAATTCAAAATTTAGCATAAATTTCTAAAAACTGTTTCGTTTTCATTTATTAAGGCCTTCATACTCTATAAAGATGGAGACTCATTATTCAACGAAATAAGGGAATAAATGGAAAACAATTTATTTAAGAACTAGGACAACACAATTTCTTTAAAAGGCTAGGATATTTATTTTTCCTTATATGTTTCAGAATAAAAATATTAGCAATTTTAATTTTGCATTTTTAACGTTTTATAAAAAAATACCTCGGACAAGAAGGTAGTGAAATCTGAGTACCTCGTCCATGATGGCGCCTACTATACCAGTTTGTTGAAAAAAGTTTCGAAGGGGCCCTAAGCAGTAGAGGGACCTAGGGGCTTTGGATGAGTTGAGCAATGTTTTTCAGACTGATTTCGTTGCACTTACATTTTCGACTTTGTATTTTTGAATCAATTGAATAACTCTCTTAAAGAAAAGAAAGAAAATATTTATACACTGCGTTCATAGAAAGCACATTATCCCTTTGTTTTTTTTCCTTGTATTTATTCCCTTTTACATTTTAATTTGAATATAAAATAAATTTTAATGTATGGAAACTCTATAAAAACAAAATCAAAAAGCGGGTAATATAATAAAATAAAAAAAATAATAAAACAAAATAAAGAAATAAAAAGTTGAAAAACAAAACATGCCTAAAGAGTTATAGATAATATTCCTTCAAATTAAAAATAATGATATGAAAATAATTAAAATTATTATATTAATACAAAAAAAAAATATATAAAATTTAAAATAATATACAATTTATTACTTTTTATTAAGTATTTATGCAGTTTGAAAATGAAAATATTGGCGGTTTTATATTAAAATATAAACTCTATAATAATATGTCAATAAATATTTATTTATATAATTGCAAGCAAATATATGTAAATTTAATGAAATTCAATATGAATTTTTAAATATTTAAAAAAATTATTTAAATTAATTGAATATTTTACCTATATATATTAAAATATGCATAATTATAATTGAGATATGATTAGAAAAGTAAAAAAAATAACATTTCAAACTCCGAACTATTTTACCAATAAAAATTGAATCTTTTTTTACCATATTTAGTAAATTATATATATAATTTTATGAGTTTAATATTTATTTTTAATGCTAATTATATTTTAAAAAATAAAGTTATATTGATTATGCTAAAAATATTTCTTTCGAAAAGTAATATCCTTATATTATTCTTTCTTTACTGTTCACATAAGGGAAAATTATGATTTCTTTCAGTATTTACTTTATTTTCTATTGTAATTTTGTAAAGTATATTTTTATTTTTTAAATTTAATTAAAAATATAATTGCCATTAAATGACAAATTAGTAATATATTTAAGTAATTATGAATATAAATTCTAATAAATAATGGAAAGTTTAAGTGAAAATTCTAAATTTATATTATTTATATTGCATGTTTTTGAAAAATATTTATATTTACAAACACATATTTTCTTATGGAATTATTTTTTTTTTGTATTAAATAAATTTATGACTTTAATTTTTCCAATAATTAATTAAAGAAATAATTTTTATTAACAGCTATATTTTTAGAATAAACATTATTAATTTATTATATGTGGCTTTACATTAATTTTGCTTACACTTAATTATTTAATATAGTTAAATTTTGCAAAACTAAATACTAAAGCTAATTAATTAAAAATTAATATTGAATGATACTTGAATTTCTATTTTATTAGTGCTATTATTAAAAATAAGTAAATATTTTTTTAATTAGAGTTAATTAAAATAAAATAAAAATAATGTTAACCAAGAATAAAAAGTAAAATTAAATAATATAATAATATTAAATTATAAAATTTAATAAATATAAGACAAAATTTATACAAGCATCACATATAAAAATTTACTTTTTAGCATATATATAAGTAATTTAAATTTTATATATTTTTACCATTATTGGTTTTTCAAATTTTCAAAGCTACCATAAAAATAATTTTACTATTGAAAAAATAATATAAATTTTTTAAATAGAACAAATCAAAGTATTGGTATGTATGATTTTGTATGTTTTATATTTTTTTAAAGCACTATTTTAAATATTTTTTAAAAAATTAATAAATATTATATTTAAATATTTTTTTTATTATATTTGTTAATAATTTAAAATATTTAGGTTATAAATAACACATTAATTTTAATTTTCTTGAAAATTTCTATATACTAAATAGAATTATCTATTATATAAAAAAAATTATTCTATATATTATTTTTATAATAATAGTAAATGATAAAGTGCGTATTAAAATTTCTAAATCAAATGATTTATCATAATTTAATTATATGATTTAAGTAAATAACCTAGCCAGCAATTTTTCATATTACAATAAAAGTTAATAACATAACATAACATGTACCACGTAACTGAATATAAACCACTACTATTGATATATAATTATATTTAGATAATTACAGTATAATATTTAATATTATTATATTATATCATTGAACTTGTTCAGAAACATTTTTTTTTTCAATTTAAGAAACCATTTCTTGTATCCTCATAATTTTTCTATTAAAAGTTAATATATTTTAATATTTTTTAAAAGTTAAATGAAATAATAATAATAAATAGTTTTAATTCTAAAAAAGGATTATAAAAAATAATTTATATGGTGTTTTAAGTTAACAAATTCATAATATAGATATCATTTTATATATCTATAAAATGTTATGCTGTTTTTTAATTAAGATTTTTTTAATTATTTTTAAAGAAATTTAATTTTAGAGAAATTATGTTTGATTAATAAATAATAAATATCAAAGAAAGTTATATGTATTTTTATCATTTAATAATCAGATTTCATATTTAATAAATCAAATTTAAAGTATAAACTGAAATAAATAAGTTGTATTCATAAGCCAAAAAAATAATCAATTAAATAAAAATTAAAAAAATATTATAATAATAAATATAATATAAAAACTATTAAATTATGAATTTTTAAACTTAAAACACTATAAATTAGAAAAATGATAATTAATTTAATTAAAATAAAGAAGTAGAATTTTTTGCTTTCCTAGCATAACGTAATAAAAATATATATTAGCAAACAAATAAAAATATATATAAACCATTTGTAAATTATAAATTTATGAGGGAAAGGGAAAATAAATAATAAAAAGAAAAATTTATATATTCATTCATTTTGAATATTATCATCATTGATAAATGTTTTATTTTAATATATTTAATCACGTAAATTCGGTAATACATTCTTGTTTGTCATTTCTAATCATTAAAACTCTTTTAAGACCAAGGGTCATGTTTTGAATGTAGCTCATATAGTCTAAAGTTTTTTAGTTAACGGGTTCAGGTAAGTTCATTATAATTAAGTCAGCATTTTCACTCTTAGATCTAATAGAGTTATTTAATTGACTGACTTGGGTTTGACTCATAACAGATAAAGCTCTTTCGGGTTTTTAAGTACCGTTGTTTTCGGGAGCAGTGTTGGTTTTATCTTCATTCAAATTCATTCCATAGTTTGATTCGGGATCAACTGGAGCTTTTCTGAATTCAGGGTTTTATTCTATTTGAGCTTTTTTTCCTTCAGTCAGCATGAATCCTTCAACTTGTTTCCATTATGAGAAATCGATAATTTCAACGAAAATCTTCATTTTTTTGCTCAGTAATCTGTATCTAAACAAGAAAGCTTCAACTTTTTCTTTAATTCTTTTTTATTCTTCTTCTTTGGATTGGTCGGGGTTTTCATCTCCAAGGGTGACGATGTAGATGTTGATATTGCAGTTTTTCCAGTATCTAGATCTTTCTAAGAAGTAGGTCATTAAAATCAAAAGTCCATTTTCGTAGGAGAAAGACCAAATATCAATAGAATTTTTATATACTTCTTACTATAAATAAAATATTAAAATAATTAATTTAGATATATTCACTAATACTATAATTATAGTATATTACTTAAACTCTTTTTCCTTCTTAAGCGGCTTCTTAGTCCATTATAACTTCCATTTTAGGAGCAAATTCACTATCGTTCATAGTGGTAATTATAGCTTTTCCGAATCTTACACCATAGGATACCATTTGAACGAATTTCTCAGCTCTTTCAGGTTGAGCCTTAAAGTTTTAAGGGAATTCCATCATAATAGTGTTAGGTTCTAATCCTCCAAGTCCTGCAGCTTGCATAAGGAATAATAATCCTTGATGAGTTGATTTTTTAATCCCTTCCAAAAGGAATTATTTTTCTTTTTGACAGCCGTTGGTTCCGACGGTAGTAGGGACTTCCTATTTAGCTTAAACTAATACAGTCTTAGGAATAACTTCTAATTTTTCTTTTTCTAACCATTCCTATACTTTCTTTTCTTTGCTTTTGAGGGTTTCCATGTCTTCTAAAGTGTAATTTCCTTCTTGATAAGTACCATACACGATGAAAGAGATATCGCTCTTTATCTAATTTAATTTAAAATTATATAAATAACCAAAAAGAAAATATACTTAATAATTATTACTGTGTTCAAAAAGAATAAAGATCCTTTAGATTCTAATTATTCGTCATGATTTTTGTTTTCATCATAGTCTCCAATTACCAAAACGATGGGAATCCAGTTTTTAACGTGTTTAGAAGATTTGATAAGTCCAACCAAACTGCTTTTGGCGGTAGAGAGTCTGACTGCATCAATGGAGTCTCCATAGTGATCATTTAATTTTTTATTATAAATAACTATAGTAAATAATATAGCAGCGAAAGCCATGGCTACTAAGAAATAGATCCATGATATGGCAATCATTAAGAAAATGCAGAGAGCAAATCCTATGAAAGAGAATATTTTGTGATAGAATTTCCAAGTAGGTCTCCAGTTGGGGAAACTGACTATGTCTAAGAATAAACAACACAAATTCACAAATCCGTAACAAACAAGGAAGAACATAGTGATAAGAGGAGTAATAACATTGATTTCTCCGATCATAATGGCACAGAAGCAAATAAATCCAGTTAAAAGAATAATTCTTTTTAATTTTCCCTTGAAAACTTTGAAGCAAGGTAAGTTATCATCATTGGCAATAGCTTCTAAAATTCTGGGAGATCCAGCCAAACTTTAAAGACCTTTTTTTTGAAAATAATGAATTAATTTTTTACAATTTTATTTTAAAATATTATTAATAAATACCTGCTCCGGTAGAGGATAAAATGATGGCAACAATAGTCAAATATTTAGTAGGCCATGAACATTCAGCAGCAATCAAATATTTTTCAGTTTATAAAGTTCCTCTATCAGCAACTGCTCCGAAAAGGAAGGGAAAGATAAATAGATAACAGAGGTTACGAGTTGAGCGGACAAAGTACCTTTTGGAATAGATTTACCTGCATCAGCTAAATCTCCTGATCTGTTACTTCCAGCCATAATACCAGTAACAGAAGGGAAATAAATGGAAAGTAAAACGAATAATGAGTTTTTATCATAGGCAGAATCCCAATTGTTATTCCAGTGCTTAGAACTGAGTCCAGTGATTCCATCACCCCCTCTATATTTGTTTTCAATATCAGGTAATCCATTTTTGTAAGTGACAGCATCTCTTGCCCCTTGGGTGAAAATACCAATATACATACTTAAGATACTTAGGAGCACAATTGATAAGAAGACCAATCCTGTTTTGGCTACATATTAGAGACCTACAAGATTAATAGTGATCAAAACTACTAATAAAATAGTTCCGTAGACTCTCATAGAAAGTTAGAATGAACCAGCCAATTCCAGTTTAGTTGAAATAATGAAAGATTCAACAGCTCCCAAAATATACATGGCTCCGGCAATCGTAGTTCCTAAATAGAAAGAAAATCCTACTGCAGTTCCAATTGGAGCTCCTAAACTTCTTGAAATTATATAGTAGGTTCCTAATATAATATAATTTGTTTTTGCATTTTATTTAATTTAGTATAAATATTAATAATATTATTTATTTAGTTAATTAATAAGTTAGAATTTAATATTTAAATTTATAATATAGTTAAAAACTGTTAAAAAAATTAATAAAATATATTTTTACCTCCTGTACTAATTCTTCCATTGGTAGCGATAGCAGAAAGAGAAAGAACAGTCAAAAAAGTAGTGAAAACACATAAGAGAACGATAATGAAGGAATCTCTTATTCCAGATTCTCCAGTAATTGCTGGTACTCTAATAAATAAAAGTACTCCTAAAATATTTTATAAAACAGGAAAGAATACTCCTAACAAGGCTCCTTATCTATTTAAAATTGAAAATTTAAATAAGAGGTATCATATTAAATTTATGTTTATTTTTTATGATATTTTAATTTTTTATATGAGATGGAGATTTTTATATGATAAGAATTGTTAAATTTATTATTTTTACTTGGCTTTTCCTTGTTCATCGACCATTCTTTTTTCATGTTACTCTCCCTTTTGTTTGGAAGCATCTCCTGGGGTGGTCCCAGCCAAGAAATAATCTATTTTGAAATAAATATTTCTATTTTATTTATTTAGAATAATCATTTATTATATAAATAATAAATAAATAATATTATGATTTGCCATGTGAAACAATAAAAAAAGAATTACCTCCTCTCTTGTAATATTTCAATATTCCTTATTGGTTGCCTAAGTTCTAAGATATTTCCTTAATATCTTCTTCGTTACAGTCGGCGGAATAATCAGGTTACTCGTTAGGCTAGCTGACCTATAATTTTTCGACAGAGTGCATTTTTATATGTTTTTTTTTAATTAAAATTAGTATTTTTTTTCACTTTCAAATTATAATAGGAGAGCTTATATTATATTTTATTTATTATTTATTTATATTATATTGAATTTATTATTCATTCATTATATATAAAATTAAATAACATTGTTTTATATTTTAAAGTTTAAGGAAAATTGCCTTATTATGAAGATATAGCATATATAATAACTTAAATGTTTAACTATGTGAAGATAAATTATTACAAAAATATTATTTTATTCTTTCTTTATTTTTGAAATTAGCATTCACATAATAAATTATATTTTTGCTACCATTTAAAATAAGTATTGATAAAAATTACTTTATTTTCATGAAATTATTGTATACCTTAATATATATACATAAATAAAATAATAAAAGCTTTATTAATAAATTTATAATTTCAATTATAATTTTAACCTCCATAGTGAGAATGACTTCCTTACCCTTAAGGAATAAACCCATGACTATATTATTATTAATTTGAGGAAAGATCAATCGAATTATCTGATTTTCCTTTTCCAAAGAACTAGAATATTAATGATAAATTATTAAATTACTACCATGAAATTATAAATTCCTTTTATTTCAAAAACCTATTAAAGCTAACATAAACCTTCTTTTTTAGAACATTTATTATTATTAAATACTTTCAAATAAACTTAAAAGTTCAAACCAAATTTAAATATAATTCGGTTTTTAGAAAACAAGGCAATGATATGTACTGTATTGCGAAAAGCAGTGCAAAATAAATTAATTGTATATTAATGCCAATTTAATTTATTATTTAAAATTATACCTTAGAAATATATTTTTATAATAATTAAAATCGACATAATTTCAATATTTGATAGAACAAGTTAATGTTTTTAAAAACTTAAAATTTGATAGATTAATAGGTTTTTGACTAAAAATTTTGTATATTTATTTTTTTCAAATAATAGAATTAAATACAACAAATATATACCCTCAACTATTTATCTTCAATTAGAACACCTAGAACATTACCAAAACCATTATATTTTACATCACAAACTGGAGAATTATAGTGGTATTTTTATCTAAGAATCCAGTTGAACTTATTATATAAATAAATATAATTAAGATACTTGAAGATTTGTAACTAAAAATACTTTAAAATTATAATTTACTTCACACTCCATTATGTAAATGTTCCATCTGATTCACCAGATACAAATAATGAAGGATTGGTAGGATGCCAATCAATAGATTTAACTTCAGAATCGCATTTGAATATTTAGAATTCTTTTTAATGCTTTCTAATATCATATAGTTTTACATTCTTTTCTTTTCCGCTTTTAATATTATTATGATTATTAATCTTACATTTAATATATTTATTTTATTATAAAAATCTACCAAGAAAGTACCCAGTTCCCATTTTAATGCCATATAGCTTTATTTACAATATTATTATGATACATTTGAAACAATCTTTCTTTTATTAAGGGCACCATATCTACGATAAAAAAGCAATTATATATTGTATATCTATTTCAATATAGATTAAATATAATACATTTATTTATTTATCTTCACTAGATGACATTAACATTGCTTTAAACGGATGATATTGCATAGAGGTTATTTTTTATCCATGAGCTAGTGTGTTAAATAATAAATTTTATTTTTAATAAAAGAGAATTTTTGAATAAAAGTCAAACCTTTGATATCCTAGGCTTCTAATTTTTCTGATTCTCTATCAAAAATGTGAATGTATTTGTTTTCATCAGAAATAGCAAATTTTTTATCATCTGGAGAAGAACTTATCAAAATATATTAGTATTTTGATAATAATACTTTTATTATGAAAAATTATAAATACTTAATTTTACCATAGCTATGTAATACATTCTATACTTGTCTATATATTTATCGCTAGTATAGCACTTGCTAGTTTACAATATAATCTAGTATATATAATTATCCCTGTTTATCCCCCAATAAAATATTTTTTCCATCATTTAAAGTGCAAAGACCTCCAATTCCCTAAACAGTTCCTTATTGCTTTAAATATCAAAAAATAAAAAATTAATATTTATAGTTTTTGATATATTAATTTTACTGTTGGAAAATATTTTTCTTTCTATTTCGTTAATGAATTTACTAAATGAAGATCAAATCTGTATTTTTATTGCATTTTTTGATTTTGTTATTAATAGGCTATTAAACAATGAATCCCATTTCCAAGCCATGTTAAAGAATGAAGCTTAATATTGGGTTTATCAACAGCTTATGTAGACTTTAAATTGCAAATTATTAATTTTATTTTAAATCAAATCGATATTTATGAGCTATTAGCTATTTACCTTATAACTTCCAACTATTTTTCCACAAACTTATTAGTAAGTTTCTAATAAATGAGTACTATCTCCTTCCTAAATAAATAAATGATATTTGATTATTACAGAATGATAAAAGTATACATAAATAGACTGAACTTCAATCTTATTATTATTTACATTTTATAATTTTAATTGTAAATATTTTTAAATGCCGCTATCTAAGTCATTAGAAAGATTTCTATTCTATTTATATAATTCATTAGTAATAAAAATTAAATAATATTCACATAATAAAATGCCATACTAATAAAAATCCTAACACACTTTTGGTATGTTCTTGTCTCATTGTATAATCATCTTCATTAGCGAGCTTTTAATGCTATATAAACATTGTTTTAGTACTCAAAATTTATTATATTATTTGATAATATAGAATATTGGGATTAGATTTCAATTTATTAATTAAAATACTATAGAAAATTAAGAATTATTAAATGGACTGATATAATATTGGAATTATTTCTTAAATTAACTATTAAAATATTTAGTATACACAATCAATTAAAATCTCATCTTACTCCTTCAGAATTATATATATAAAAAACCATATTTTTAAATTTAAATAAAAATAATTATATTATATTCCAATAATGTGACAGAACTAAAAGAAAACATCTCGTCAAAGGTCAAATTAGTTCAGTGGTAAAATTGTCGCTTAGGGTGCGATAGCCCCGAGTTCGATTCTCGGATTTGACCTATCTTTTTTATTTTGGTTTTTAATATAATTAATAGAGGAATATTAAGACTAAGCATAATATTAAATTTAGTTATAATATACAAATTTTTTAAATTTAATTTAAAAATGTTAGATTCTTTTTCTTTTAAACAAAACATCCCAAAACAAAAAATGTAATTTTCGTCAAAGGTCAAATTAGTTCAGTGGTAAAATTGTCGCTTAGGGTGCGATAGCCCCGAGTTCGATTCTCGGATTTGACCTACCTTTTTTTTTTAATAAAAATTATTTAATTTAATAAAATAAAATTAAACACAATGTAATATTTATATTTATCAATTAATTAAAATTATATTAATTATTTGATAAAACAACCTATTGTAAAAATTATAATTATCGTCAAAGGTCAAATTAGTTCAGTGGTAAAATTGTCGCTTAGGGTGCGATAGCCCCGAGTTCGATTCTCGGATTTGACCTAAATTTTTTATTTTTATACTATATACATTTTTATCAGTTCAAATCAAGTATTTCTTTATATATTTAGGTAAAAATAATCATATATTTACCATAATTTTATTTATTTATATTATTTTTATATCATGGTTGAAAAAATTAAATACTTGTTATCCTGTTTTTTTTTCCTTAAAAATAAATATAATTATTTAAAATAAACATAAAACATAATTTTATTTTAAAAAAAAATTGCTAAATATTTATTGAATTTATTGTCAAAGGTCAAATTAGTTCAGTGGTAAAATTGTCGCTTAGGGTGCGATAGCCCCGAGTTCGATTCTCGGATTTGACCTATCTTTTTTTTTTATAAAAAATAATATTTTATAATAGCCAGTGATAAAATTTATATTAATTTTGAAATTAAAGTATTTCTATATAGGAGTATTGGAATATTGAAATATTAAATTTATGACAAAAATTTATGATAATACTTCTATTTACAAAATAATAGAAGTGTAAGTATTTCTAATTAGTTATTAATTTAAAATTTAGAGAAAGAGATATAAGTTGTGATAATAAAATTAATATTATATATATAAAGTATAAAAAATTAGATTAAATTATCACTAAAGCATATATTATTCAGTAATTATTTTATTATATTTCTTCAACTCAAAAATTAGATTTTATGTGATATTATTTTACAATTTATTTCTCACTCTTTCTTTAATTAGCAAAGTAAATACCTTTTTAATTAATTAAAAAACTTTATAATATATTTTCATAAAGGTAAGGAACTGGGTTTTCTATTTATCTTCTCTAAATTTTTATCATTTTACTTATTTAAATATATTTTTCATTTTTCATTTACAATATATGGTTTAATTTTTTAATCCATATTATTAATTAATTTCTAATTATCAAAATTTTTAATTTATGAGTAATTTTAATTTTTTTCTACATACATCTATGATAAAATAGCAAATTTAGTAGATTTTATCAATTTTTATATTTAGTTAATATTATTTATACTTTTATAACATATTTTATTATTTTATATCTTATGTTTTTGACAAATTTATTATTGAGAAAGTAATTTATTTTTTATATAACTAACAAAACCAATAATACTACAATTAATATTTAAATTGATATGAAAATATTATTAGAGTTATAATATCTATACCCTAAATTGTTATTTTTTATATAACTATACGATTGTTTAATATATTATAATAATGGCAATTTAATATATATTTCCTTTTTGATTCAGTATATTTATACATTAAGTATTATAGTTTGAGATTTTTATTATTTTTTATTGCTCATCCCATAATTTATTTTTTATTTTTGTTATTTTTTAATATTTAATTAAAATTTAAATAGATCTTATATATATTTGTCAGTATAAAACATATTTTGTTTCAAAATAAACCTACACTAAATTAGACTAGTATTTGTAATAAAGATTTATATTAAAACCTTATGTTCAAATAAACAGAATTATAATATAATCTACCATTATAGTGTAATACTAAATATATTTTAATTTTTCCCTTTGTATAATACTTATAAATATAGGATTATCATTTTAATATTATTATGTATTTAAAACATATTTATGATAAAAAATATTATCTAAAAAGTGATATTTATATTAATCAAATAATTTATGTATGATTTGATAAATCCGAAATAAATTACCTTAATTTTAAGACTTAATTTATAATTTAATTTGAATTATTTATTCCAAATCAATTAACTATTTTTTTTACAATTATTAATTCAATTTAAAGAGATATTAATTAAATTTGAAAATATCACTGAAGAAAAATAAAATTATAATTTCTACCAAATAATTTTATCATAAAATTATAATTAAAATATTATTTTATATTTTTAAAGTTTAAGTAATATTTATTTTATAGTTTAATTCATATTTTTATATTATATAATAGTTACACCATGAAATTTAATACATAAAAACATATTTTTGATAAATAAAGATTAAGAGTATTCTAAACATCAATTTATTATTATATAACTCTTATATTAGTAAATTATTAATTTCTTTGAAGTTCATAACGCTAATTCACAATCAATAGATATACTCATATTATTATTAAATTCTTTTTTTTATTATTATTAAGTACAAAGCACATCATTGAGTGATCTAAAGAACAATTGTCTTTTTTGTAATAATTAACTATTATTTACATTTTTTTATAAGCAAGGAGCAGGATTTTCTTAATATCCATTTAATATTCTAAATTCCATTCTTTTTATAAGATATGTTTCAGTTGTTTGATACTTTTATACCTAACTATTAACATTTTCCATAATTCTAAATAAGTCCGTAAGGGTTTTGGATTTTACTTTGGTTTCTGTATTAAGCTATATATTATTTAATTTATCAAATTTTTAGTGCTAACTCTATCAATCATAGTTTTTGAATATAATGTCACATTTTGTGTATCTGAAATAGTAGCATTTAATGAAGTTCGATTTATACATTATTTAAGTTATCTTTATGATTTTCTAATTATCTCTATTTATTATCATATATTTAGTTTTATGTAATATGTTTTATTTCATTTCCATCTTAAATATTAGTCTTAGGTCCTATCAATTCAACAGACATCTTAGTAGACTATTTTACTATATTTTAATTTCCATTATTATTTTATTTATACTTGTTATTCTTATTTTACTTGGTATTTACGCACCCCATTTATTTGAAATTTGAAATTATTTTTTTCAATTGTTTTTTTTTTTTTTTTTTTTTTATTTATTATTTATTAAATTATAATTTTTTTTGTAAACTTTTGTTTTAAAGAGTGTGCTATAAAAATATTGTTTAAATAGTTTTAATTAGTTTAATATAAATAAATTATTAGGGATTTTTAATACAATTGTTATATAAATAGCAAAAGTAAAATTGAATATTATAGAAAAAATTTTTCATTCAATAAAATATAGTTTTTTATATTCCTAAATTTTCATTTTGCTACTACAAACTATAAATCTCATATTAATCATATTAAATTGCTTAATTATATAAGGGAAAATATATTTTTAAATAAGTGTTTAATTTAGTATATTATTATTATAAATAATCAGTAAATATAAATAGTTTTATAGCAAATATTTCTAATTTAATTTTAGATTTTATAACTGTATTAGTTAAGTGATGTTTAAAGTGATGTTTTAGATAATATTTTACTGAAATCTTAAAATTGGGAATAATACAGTAAAAAAATATATATATGATGAGATTAATTATTTCAAAAAGAAACATTAAATTCTAGAAAAAATAAAATTTAGCCATAATTTATATTTAGAATTTATAATCTATTTCAATGTTAAAATAACTAAAAATCTCACTAAATTAATATAATTGAAAAATATATCTTAGAGCTTATTAGTAATATATATATTATGTTAAATTTCAAACTGGAAAAATTTAAACTTTATATTGAATGCTTAAAAGAGGTTTTATCTACAAATATTCCATTATAAAATAACTTAATCTATTATAGAGGTTGTCTTAAATTCTTCTTAAATATTTAAAACACATAAAATAATTTTTAGAACACAATTTTGAAATTTATTTAAGTTAATATTATATGAAAAATTTTTTTAATATAATTCCATTCTATATTCTTCTATGATAAATATGTTTGTGCATGTTGGGAAAAATTACAACTTTTTCTTTAATAAATTCAATCAAGGATAAATTAAAACTTCTATAGAACATAAAAAGCATACTATACTAATATTTAATGTATTTCGCTAAATAAATGAACAATAAAAGAATAATAATAATGCTGAGAAATTATGTAGTTTAATTAGATTATATTTAATAATATTTTATATATATTTCATTTTACTAAAAAATAAATACTATTTATTAATATAACATATTATTAACTTTCATTTATTAAATACAAAAATTACATTTACTATAAAAGATTTTATAAGCAGATAATATATTCAACATTAATTTATAATAGACTAATATATTGTAATTTAATTATGTGGCTATTATATATTTATACTTTTTTTTAATGAAATATTTGAACTATAATTTAATTAAAGTAATATAATGATGTCTAAATATAAACAAGATAACATATTGTTTCATTATTAAAACTAATAATATACCTATATATATATAAATGATAAATTATTATTTCTAATATGAGTAAAATTAATAGTTGCTTTTAACAGACAATTTAACTTATTTTAACAATTATAAAATATATATAATAGTATAGAAAGTATATTAAAAATATAAATTAATATATATTTTATAAAATAAGATATAATATATTAGCTGTATTTTTTTCATCTATTATATTATTTCTAAAAATATTATTCAAGATTAAATTTTAGTAAAAATATTTCAAATATTAGAAACATTAATTTATTATTTTTGATTCTCCTACTATTGAACTAATTCATTGAGAACTGTAAGTAATTTCTTTCTTCTATAAATTAAAAAACTTTTATCTAGATCTTAATTTATAAAAGGAGCTGGATTTTCTTTGTATCTCCTTTATATTCTCACCATTTTTCTTTGCTATATATATGATTCTGTTACATTATGAATTTTAATATTAAGTGAAATAGATTTTAATAAATTTTAGATATTTTAAGTTTAGATGCTTTAATTATCACTATTTTTTTTTTATTACGATTCTCCCATTTCTGAATCATATGAGCAATCGTTTACTTAATCATACTCATTTTAATTGGGTTTTAATAAATTATTTTGATTTATTATTGTATTACTATTAAGACTATTAATACTTGCTCTTGTTTTTTAAATATCCTAAACACTGGATAATTAATTTTCATTTTTTTCTTCTTACTTCACAATAATATGTAAGGTTGTTTTTCTCTCTGATTAGATTTTATTTAAATTTAATTTATTATCTTTAAATTTCAAATTATATTTCTTGGTTAATTAAACACTCGAAAAATCATCGTTAAGCGGTAAAGATTATTTTCTTTTAAAAGATTTATTTTTCAAATAATTAGGATTCTTTGTTTATCTTTAATGTAAATTTTTTGATTTGAAGGTGTGCAGCCCATTTATTTTGTACTGTTAAAATTAATATTTATATTTTTTTATAACAAACTTTTATTATTTTTTTTAGCTTTTATTTGTTTCGTTTTGTTTTTTTTTTTTTAATTTTGATTTAATTATAAATTATTAATCATAATCCGGTGGTTAATTATGCCTTTATTTTATTTTTCTATATGTCATTATATATATATATTGTATCAAATTCGAAGTAATTGAAATTTCGTTATCCATAAATTATATAATTAGAATTTTAAGCTATTGAAATTTTGAGATATAAATTTAATTAAATAAAATGGAATCATGAAAATTTTATCTTATAAAACTCCACTGCCATATAGACATTCGGAAACTATAATAAAATATTTGATAACTACATTATCAAAATTAAAAGGCATTATTTATAAATAGTTTCCAACTTATCATATTTCTAATATTATTTAATAAGAATTTAAGTGTACATCAATTAGTTTTATTTTACTATATTGAAATATTCTAATTGGAAATATTTTTGATTATGAGTTTAATATATTAACCGCAATATAGATAAAACCATAGTTAGAAACCACTGGTTATTTAAACAAAGTTAGTGATAAATATTATCACATTAATTGGCTATTATATAAAGGAATGTTTTTCTTTCTATTAATAGAATCAATCAGAATTTCTAACCTTTCTTTCAGCCAAATATGTAATAAATTATTATTTAATTATATTTAAGTTCATTCTAATAATAAATTTAGCCTTTTTGTAATCTAATTTATTTTTCTTAAATTTTATTATTCTAGAAATTTACTACATATATGTAATGATATAAAAAGTAAATACCAAAAATAAGCTAAATTAATAACTGTCTCATAATTGAAAAATAATACTATGAGGTATTATGAGAAAAACTAATAATTATATATAATATATTTAAATATAGGTTTAATAATTTAAGAAAAACATTGTTTAAAAAAAACCAAAATAGTAGAGATTTCTAAAAAATAATTTAAAATCCATTTTTTTTTCTGTATTATATTAAGATTTTAATTTAATTACAATATTATATATATACAAATAATAATCTTCTTACTTATTCTATATTGGTAAATTAATATAAAAGTCTTATTTAGACATATGGTCTTTCAGAAATATAAAAAATGAGGAATTAAATAAAAATATTAATGATTCTAAAAAAATTAGTATATAACTCTAATATCAAAATAATTAACTTTACCCTAGTATTTAAAATAAGCACAATAAATATAATAATGCTAAAATATAGTTGCTAAGTATTATTAAAAACTAAAATAAATAAATTTATTCCTTAAATTAATTCATAATATTTTTTTCATTTATTTTAAATATGAAGATAAAATTAATTTATATATATAAAATAATAAATAATACTTTATAATGTTAGTATATCAAGAATCTAATTTCTTATACCATTTAATGTAATTCAATATATATTTCCTATTTTTATTTTTCCCAAATATTACTACATACCCTATAAAATATTTTGTAAATGATTATATTTAAACTAAATATTTTATAGAAACACTAGCTCTGATTTTTTTATCATTTTTTATAATTAAGTTTCATAAAACTTATTAGAATGATAAAGTTTCTATTATATATTATGGTTTTGTCCTCGCTCTCTTGATTCCAGTAAGCAGGATAACAATATATGATATCTTAGGTGTATAGAGGGGGGATCCTACCGTACGGTTTCTTGGAGAAATAAAAATTGAAGTAGGACCAGGTAGTGTAGTGGCAGGTGACCCTTGCTACCCCCTATGGATCTAATAAAATATCTGGGAGGCTATAGACATCAGGAAACCTGACAGTATAAACACCTATAGATGGAAAAATAAAATGTAGTTCCTGCTATCTCTAAAAAGGAGAGATCTTGCAGAAGCAGCCTTCAGGTGTAACTGGTTTACCTGCAGGAATTAAATATGCAATTCTGAACAAGATTGCATTAAATAACATTAAGCTAATTCAGATATTAGCACAAAGTTAATAAGATTTTAAGTACACCTAAATGAGTACTTGAAGCTTCATTAAACCGGTACATCTAATCTAATCTATTATGGTTTTGATCATAAATTTACTCTAGTAGGTCATTAATATTATTTACTAGATTTATATACTGATTTATATAATTATAGTATATTTAAAATTTAATACTTTAATATATTATTTATAATATCAATGCTCTTTCGAAGATTTATTAAATAATGCATAAAGTAATATAAAGTAATTTTAGATTATGTATAAATTCTATATAATTTGTTGATTCTGATATTATTTAAAGCATTGAAATTTAATATGTAGCGTATATGTAAAATTAAAAAAATGAAATTTAGTTAAATAGATAAACCAATAAATAATATACTTTATTTTATATTTATAAATAATCTGATTTTAATATTATATAATCACCTAATATTTAAGTAGAGATTTTTAGATCAATTTAAATTATATATTATTTTTTATTACTTAGGGAAACCAAAAGGGTAATAAAATATTAATTTATTTGGAATGTTAGTATATTATATATGTATGCAGTCCACAATGATTATAGATTAAAACTTGGTGTAATGGTTATTTATGATTAATTAAATTAAATAAAAACAAACGAGCAATTTCTTTAAGAATGGTAAGTATTTTCTTGAAAAAAAATAAATTAGAAATAATATACAACAAAATTAATACTAAACTACAAACAAAATAATAGAAATTTTAATAGATAAATAAAATATAAACCATTAAAACTTACAATTAAATTTTCTAATATAATTTCACAGATGTCTATAATCTGTCCTAAACATCCGTAATTAAAATATGAATATATTTGTTCTGACCCAAAATGCTAAGGAGCTTATGCAATTTTGTGTGCAGAGTGTTTTAATTAAAGCCATGAAAATCACTATAATTTTGATGATAAAGAAGAAAAATATTATATGCACAAGCTAGTAAGAGTTCTAGATTTGCCTGAACTTTATCATTTAAGAAAATCATAGTGGGAAGACACCATTTGTAGTAAAGCTGTGTATTTCAAGCAAAATTGTTCTGAAATGGCTTAAAGAATTATTGAGGAATTAGAAAGAGAAGCTAGTAATAGCATAAATGAATAAATATAAAAAAAATATAACAAACCTCATCTCAAATATAAGCATAAATTCAACTATCTTTTAAAAGGCCTAAATATAGCCTATTAATAGTGGAGCGAAAAAATAGATAGCTCTTAATAAATAGATTTGCAGACTATTTTCAGATTAGTTCCAATTCTGTCCATTTCGGATGAATAGTTTTCTACATAGATTCTGAATATTTTCGAATCACAGCTACGATAAGGAACTTAAGAAATACAAAAAATTGTAAAATAGTTTAAAGAGGAAAAAAATAAATATGTTTTTAAGTAAAAACAGTAGAATTATACTGATATAACAAATAATATTATATATTAACAAAAAAATATATAGCTACCAACAGCAAGTTAAATGATGGAATGATATTGTATCTTTATAGATTTATTATAACTAAATTTAGAATATACTTTTAATTTATAAAATTAAAATATTCGTTTAAACGGATTAATAATAATATAATTATATATTTATTAAATTATTAGATTAAAATATCCTACATATCATTTTAAGATATTTATATATAATTTTAAACTTTATATTGTATATATACATTAAAAAATATTAGTAATAAAGATATTAAATATATTTGTTAATTTATTATTTTTAAGTATTTTTAAATATTATAATCACCTTGATATATACATTAGAAAATAAATATATATAGGCATATATAGCAGTACCATCACATAGAAATATTGCTTTCCTATATAAAAAAAAAGTAAGTAAAGATATAAAATTTTAATAGTTTTTCTTAATTTATATAAATATAACATTATAAACATATAGATTTTAACACAAATTATTAATGAATAAAATATACTATATATTTTAAAATCTTATTAATAAATATTAAAAATTAATCACTACTGCTAGTTCTTCTCAAACCATTCATAGTTGATTTGATCTAATATTTCTTTGAAGTTATCAAAATTAGTTGAAAGTTAATTCTCTCTATTGGCGTTTTACACTTATATATATTATTTTTTAACAAAAAAATAGTATTTATTTGAAGATTTACAAAAGTACACTATATTATAAATGGGATTGATCCATTCAAATAAAGTAAAAATAAATTAAATAATTATAAAAGCCAGTGAAATATATATTGTCCACACTAAATTTGACACCATATTATCTGTAAAGCGTGGATAGAGAACTGAAAATAGTATGAAAAGCAGAATATTTTCTATTAAATTTTGAGTTGTTTTGGTTTTTGAAGAATAAGCCTTAGATAAAGTTTATAAAAAGTTAATAGTGTATGACGGTGAATAGAAGAGAGAATTAATTTTTATCCCAAATAAATTAAGTGTAAAATAAGTCATGGATATTTAAAATACTTCACTGATTGTTTTCCAGTTTTATCCCGAAAAATAAATTATTCCTACCACTGTATTGGTAAATATCTGAAAAGATATGTAAATTAAAGAGTAAACTATACTTTTTTCCACAATAAAGCACAGAAAAATTAATTTGGGTATAATTTCTACAAAACACTGAAAAAAGTGTGTAATTTTAACCCAGAAAAGTAGTTAATATTATTTTTCATAATAATTAGATTATTGATACATCACAAGATTTTAGTTTCCAAAGGATACTAATAGTAGATTTGCTAGTATTACAAAATAATACATAGTTTTATCTGAGTCATTAACTTTGTATTTCAAATTATAGTGCACAAATAGGTATAAGGCAAATATCAAAATAACATAAAAATGTACAATCATCTACAAAATATAACAGTTTACTTCTTCATTTCTCAAAGGGGGAGTGCAATGTTCTATGTTTTTTCTTTTCATGAGTTTTTCAAAATTCCAACGTAATAATAACTAGACGGGAATTTCCATAAAAAATATTTCCACAAAAAATAATATAATGCCTATATAAATTTTTTTTTAGTTAGCCATTCTACAATATGAAAATTCTTTACCATATAGCTTTTGAGAGAAATATATGTTACTATTTTAATACTAAGAATTATTGAAAGGTATATTCCTACACACAAGAAGTATTTTTTTCTGAAAGAGTCAACAAGTAAAATTAAATTAATAATTTCTGTTAACCATTGAAACAGCGGGTATCCTATTCTTATTGCTTTTTCCTAATATATTTTTTTGCTCTTTATTTTCTACTTTTCCTGTTTACCATTAAATCCGGCAGCATTGTTGTCTAAATTATTTGCTGTATTTTACTAATTTGGCTGGTTTTAGGGTTAATAATCAATGGGCACTACAATCATTTGTTTGTTATAATTTGATTTGTTTTTTTTAAAAATTTTTAGGTTTCTTTATAATTTTATATTTAATTAATATAATGAATTTTTACTTGCAAAGTTTGATTATATTATATACGATGGAACAAATAAAGTGAAATTCATATTATTTTTATAAAATGAGAAAATAATTTTGGTTTAAAAATATAGAAAAAAATGTAATTAAATTATAAAAGTTAAAAAATCTCCATAAAACATTTTAATTATGAAAGAGTGTGAGTATGATTTCATTATATTTTTAAATTTAAATTTAAATATAAAATTTATAAATATTATGGTTTAAATCTCTGAAAAATGTAGAACGAATTGTAATTAAGTAAAATATGCATAGCTAGGTAAATTAACAGAAAATATTTAGAACAAATTATACATTTTCATGTTTAATTATTTCCTTATAACCCCATAACAATAGTTTAAGAACATTATTTATCAAAATCTAATTTTTGATTTATCGAAAAAAGAATATGTCAATATATTAGTTAAAAATTTCCTTTGCCAATATGTTAGTTCAAATTAAATATTTAAAATTATTGATAGAAATTTAATCTCATAAATTTTAAATTTATATTTTAGGAATCTATTTCAATAATTTTTTATTATTTTGATAATAATATAATTAAAATAAATAATATTTATAATAAACTATATGTATCCCAATAACTATTAAAATAAATAAAGTACATTTTAAATAAAATGAAATTTTATTTAAATAACATTTCGAAGATTTATAAAATATTAGTATCGGAATATATTCTTTAATTTTAGGCTAAAAAATATTTTCTATTGACTTTGAAATTATTATACATTTATATATAACTTTGAAACTGTATAAGATCTGCTTGATATATTTAAAACTAGAACAGTATGCTAATATATGGTTATATTTATAAATTTTAATGAGAAGGTAGTATTTGATTAATATTAATATCTTAAAATTTGGAAGTTTTTATAGATTATAAATGTAAAAGAAATTCAATATTATTTTATAAAAATAATAATATTATGAATTAGTAAAAAAAATTAATTAATAAATATTTATAATAAATAATATAATAATAATTAATTTATAAATAAAAATAAACAAAAATTCTATGATTTAAGAAGAAAGTAAAACTCAATATTAAATAATATAAAATTCTCCTTTAAATTAGAGTTTAAGTGAAAATTAAGAGCAGAACTTAAGAGTTGAATTGTAAAAATTAAATTAAGAAGATCAAGAAAATGTAAGTTTAGATATGGCAATAGAAGAAGTACAGCCACCGAATGATTTAATAAACTCAAAGGATTATTTAGAAGCTGATTTAACAAAATATGTATATATAAAATACAACCCTTCTCTTTCCAAAGATGAAATAAACTATTAAGAGCTGAGAAAATATTCGCCCATGCGTTAATAAGATTAATCATAATACAGTTAGGATCCTGAAAAAATATTGTATCTATATAATTTTTTGTTTGTTTCTTTTAAAGTTATAAATAAAGTTTATATTCACATTTATATATAAATTGATTAAAGAAAATTAAAGCTCGAAAAAGAACTGCATGTAAAGGAACTCAATAAATACAAACGAAAGTATAACAATTAAGATGAGGAAGGTAAAAAGCCAATAACTGCTGAGGATCTGAAAAGAAAATCCAAATTTCTTTTATGTTCTTTCAGGCCACCTGATATAAACTAGGGGAAAAAAAGAAAAAAAAAAAAATAAAAATAAACTTAAGAATTCATCTAATAAGGAGGGTAACGGAAGGAATTTAGCTGAAAATTAAGATGCTGAAATTTAAGCTAAACTATTGGAATTATCCGAATCTGGAATGCACCGTTTAGGGGGGTTCAATAATAATAATAATTTACCTTCAAATTCTTATTATTATAAAATGGGGGTACACAATAATTCTAATGGCCATTTGAATGATTCTAATATAGATGATGATTAACATAAAAGCTAAACATAAGGAAATTATAGAAAGTTTGATTTTTCAAAATTGACTTAGAAAATTAATAATAGTCAAACGATCACTCTGAAGTCTCCATTTTTATAGTCAAAATAGGAAATAAACGACGAATATACAATAATGACTCCTTGTTCTCGGAAATTTCGCTTCATAACCGAATAACTTGTGAACATAGGGAAACAAAATAGCAACAGTCGAGGATCTTCAGAAGATATAGAAAGTAATTTAAGTAAGGACAGGGATTCAAAATCAATTCTCCTTTATAATTTTCCCGGATTACAGAACAAAAATTCAAGAAAAGTGAGTGAATTTCTATGCGAAATAGAAAAAGAGAATATTGAAGTAAATTAAACAAATATGAGCGAAATAATTGAAAGCAACAGTTTCTCACAACAGAAAAAAAAGTTATCTCTTAAAAGAGAAATGTAACAGGATCAATAGGTACACCATCAAGATTGTTAATTATAATAACAGTAATAGTAATCTGAAAATTCTATTATAAAAGAGAATAAAAATAATAATTTAGCTGAAAATTAATATATTAGTACAGTTAATTGCAGCAATGTAACTGATAATTAAAAAATTTGAATTATTATGACAAGAATCTGCTCAATAATGCTGTTTTATTACACAAATAAATTTCCTAAGCAAATAAAAAATAGTAAAGATAATCTTCTATTAAGTTGACAACAACTTAAATATCTAATGTGACGAAAATTACTATAGACTCCTCTTAATAGGAGCTGAAATAATAACAAATGCCATAATTATTACAACAGTAATAAATAAATTAGATTTCTTAACTAAAAATGGAGTGCCAATAAATAAATTAAGGAAATGAAGACAAAGAAGGTAGTCAATAGGAGTTATTTTAACCTATCGGAAAAAATTATTATAAAAATTATAGCAATAACATAGAATAATAAAATAACAACCTAATTTAGAAGAAAAATGCTGAAATAAATCATAATTAAAAAAAGTTATTATTTTTCCTAAAAAGAAAAACCCCTTTAATGAACTTTACCAATAGATAAGACCGCATAGTGCAGAATTATTTAAATTAAGAGAAATTCTTAAATAACTTGCAAATCTGAAATTGAAAATCCTCAAAAATAGGATCCAAGTAATAATCCATTACAAAATTAACAATCACCTGAAAAATTGTTTTTGAGTAACAAAAATCTAGTAATACCAGCAATTTATTGAGTTAAAATAGAAAAAAAACTACTGATTTTTAATTTCAAACCTAACCTTCGAGTGCTAAATATAGCAACGCCAATACAACTCAAACCAGTTTCAAAAATTTGTTATTTAAAAATGAGGGGTTTAAAAGAGAGAAAGCACACAAGCGGGTAACTGGGAATTTTTCGATGAATACAAAATGGAAAGACACCCAAAAGAAGAAGAAGAAGAAGATGGGAAACAGTTATACAACGAGGATAATTTTAATTAAAACAAAAGAAGAATGAAAACGTAGCAGTGGATGAATAATAATAACTATTTTACTACGACAGCCTCTTCTTTAAACACCAATGTTAATTATTCGCAATTGATAGACTAGAATAACACCTCAAATCCATATTATAAGAAGGAAGATTCTATGCCATCTCATGTCAATAATAATGGCAATTCAAAAAGAAATTTATCTTCAAGATCGAGTATCTGCAGACCTCAAACAGGCTAAAATTACCAGCAAAAAAGGAATATAAATTTTGATTTAAGCAAAAGAAAAACTCATTGCTATTACGGCAATGATTTTGTTATTTCAAATAACTACAGCAATGTTGTGAGGGGTGGGAACAGTTTTAATTACTTTAGTAATAATTAAAAAAATTCTTTTGCTTCTAGCTAAAATTTGCAAGAATTAGAAAATTCAGAAGTCTTGTATAGTGCAAAAAGAAAGGTGGCAACAACGGTAACAGATTCTGAAAACTATAAGAAACCTGTTTTAAAAATAAAAATTGAAAATGTTAAAAAATTTTTCTAAAAAGTCAAGCAGAGCCAATTAGAAAAATTACTACTAAAAAAATCAGTTAATTGTAAATAATAAAATAACTAAGTCTAAAAGAATCAATAGAAATAAGGAATATAGGTAGCATGATAATTTTTTTTCAAAATTATAAATCAAATAAGATTTATAATTAGGAAGAATAATAAAAATATTAACAAAAAAGTATATAAAAGACTTTAGAGTTGAATTTTTTAAATATAAATATCTAATAATAAAATTAGTACTATTATTATAAAATGTATATGATTAATAAATAAATTGCTTTAATATTCTAGATTAATTACTATTATACTAAATAAATTAGCTTTTTTTAATAAATATTATTATTATTAATTAATTCAATTTTATATAAGTTTTTTATTGATTTTTGGATTGTTTATAATATATTTATGCCAAATTTTATAGAAGTAAGGAAGAGTTCCTATTCAAATACGATTATTTTAATTATTTTCTTTATTTAAACACTAGTAATGTACATGGTGTTGCATTTTTTTTAAGATTCTAATAAATCATTATTTTTTATTCCTTCAGTCAGCTATTCTTCTGAAAAAATAAAAAAATAATATAAAAAAAACTAGATTTATTCAAAAACTATCTGTGTATTCACCAGTACCAGCCTATGTACACTTCTCTTAGTCAATATTATTATTGTTGTTGTTGTTGTTATTATTAATTCTATTATTGTTATTATTATTACTATTAGTTCCATTAATAGTTATTTGATTATGATTTTGGACTCCATTCCCCATTGATTATTGCAATTTATTTTAGAAAGAGGGCTAACTAAAATTAGAAAAGCCAAACTGTTACTAGTACTAAGATTGTGAACCATCTATGGAAGTTTTAGGTTTTTTTTTGCAAGCAGAAGTTGTAAGAGCTTGCAGATGAGTTTATTCGTAGCTTAAGTGCTTGTGTGCATGATCTTAAATCCCATTGCTACTATTGCTATTATAAATTTACTGTTCTTATTGCTATTGGTTAGGAGCAAATTCGAAGGGAAGTTAGATATTTTTCTTTTTCTGATTGTTAACTTTCAAGCAGCTCTTCGTTTTAATATTAAAATTGCCTGAGTTCGGGATATTGTTACTGTTATTGTTCGGATTACTGTAGGTGGCGTAGGAAGACTCCATGGTGGAGATATTTCGGATTTTATTCGAGAGTTCGGAGTCAACTTAAAAGTTGAAGGGAAGATTAGCAATTTGTTTGAGTTGCGATAACTTCTGCTCTCTGGGAATGGAAAACTAGATGTTTTTGCCTGAGATTTGTTGATAAATTTCCTCCAAGGTGATTCCGCTGCTGTAGGTTTCTTCGACCTCTTAATCCTAATCTTCTTCTTCTTCTTCTTTTTTGCTTGCATTTGTGACAAAGCACTACTATTATTCCATGATATTACTTTCTTCTCCTTGTTATGAAAAATCAGGCTCAATCTCATCGTAGATATTTCGTAAATCATGTGCTATTAGCGTCTTGTTTTTGCCTTGCTTCTTTTGCTGTTGTAGGAGCTGAAAATTTATGGCTGACTAGCACTTTGCTATTCGACTTCGATATTGTTCGGAAACGAATTCAATTTTTTCGATCATTTCCTTTTGCAATTGATCTTTTTTAAGCTCGAGCGCCTCTAAGTCAAGTCTCTACAATTCTTAAAAAAAGAGTTTTTCTTCCTACTGATCCTGCCCATTGATAAAGTTTTTTTTGTATAAATTATTCTCTTCATCACTTTCTCCGACCTTGTTGAAGCTTTTCAAATCGAATTCTATGAATTTCTTTGACTTTTGATTGCTGTTATTTTCGGACAAATTATTGATGCTATTGCTGTTGCTGGGCTTAAAATTCGGCAACAGGTTATCCTGCTCCATTTTTTGTGCACACTAAAGAAATTTTTTCTAATTTTCGTTGCTTTGCATTTAGTCTCCATAGTTATTATAATTCAAATTCTACTACTTTTAATGTTATTATTAATTTTCGTAATTATTATTTTCATTTTGATCTTCTAGAGGATATCCCTCATCATTTCTTACCACCAGAGTGGCTCCGTTTATCGAATTTATTTCGAAATCTTCTCCCTCTTCTTCCTCTTCTTCTTCCACATATTCTCTTGGCCTGTATTGGCAAATTTCGTCCCCTTCATCGCGATGTTCCAGCATTGTCTACCCGTAAAACTGATGGTGGTTATCTTCTTTAACAGTTCCAGCTTGGTTCATGAAATGCTATCCCTCTATATAAAAACAAAACTTAATTAATGTAATTAATTTGTTTGTTATTTTTATTACAATCCTGCATCTTATCACTGCTGCCTGGCGAGTTATTGTTGAAAATATTCGGATTGGAATTTTATTTTTTCCCCTAGTTGATTCTGTATCTTTCGATTGCGTCCATGGAATTCAACACCAATTCACTCAGAACGGCCTTCGCCTTTATTTTTATTCCTTAAATGAACTCATCTTCAAGTAATTCTTCTGCAGAAGGCCGCATTTCGGGCTCTATTTGCAAACAACGCTTTATAAATTTGTTGAAACGATCACTCCAACTTCCCTATTCAGTTAGGCCATTCGGTGGTTTGTTTCGAATTGCAAACATAGCTAAATTTTTTAATTAATTATTATGCTATAAATATATCATTTCTATACATAAATATAAGAATTTGTTTCTCACCTCTGAAAGGATGCATATGACTATAGGGCGGTTCACCTTCAGCCAATTCGATGGCTGTAATTCCTAAACTCCAAATATCAGTTTTATTATTATATTTATTGTGCTTTAGAACCTTATCATTTAATATATAATAATTATCAGTTTTTAATACATATACGGATTAATTATTATATTTATTAATTTACTTCAGGTGACATCCAAAATGGAGTTCCGATTACAGTATCTTTATAAGCCAAACTGTGATTTAGCTATGCTGAGACTCCAAAATCTGCCAATTTAGCATTTCCCTTATGGTCTAATAGGATGTTTCCTGCTTTTATATCTCTGTGAATTTTACGATTAGCATGTAAATACTGAAGTCCCTTAAGTGTGAAATACAATATGGATGCTATTTATGGCTCGTTAAGTTATTGCTTAGTAATTTTTATTAAGTCAATAACACTTCCTGCTGAGCAATATTCTATTATCAGCCACATATTGTTGTCTTTAAAATAGGAGCCGTAATATCTCACGATGTATTCACTCTAACACTCTTTTAAAATGATTATTTCTTTTTTAAACTAGCTATTTCACCCGTATTGGGTACTATTTTCACTGCCACCAACTCACCTGATGATTTGTGAAGTGCCTTATATACAGATCCATAATTTCCTTATCCTTTTGATAAGAAATATATTAATGAACTGTATTTTCAATTAAAATTATAAGGATATATAGTTTATTCGCTTTAATATTGTATTTAATGAAAATTTATTAAATAAAAATTATCTTTAATTTTATTTTAATTCCGAAATTAAATTAAATTAGATTAAATTCATTTAATTTTTGTTTGAGTTTATAAATTCAACGTTGCATATCTCAATATCCATGATGGTATCATGAGTCCCAAGATAAATTAAATAAAGGGTTAAAAATTAATATTTCTATTTTCCTGCTAAATTTGTACTCTTCCATAATTTTATGAAATTATTTCTTTAATATTATTTGTACCTAACAAATCTAAAATTTCAAAAGTTTCTTCAGGATCGTCATTGGCCGTAATAATATCAGATAGATTAGTTTTTGACATTTAGTAATGATTTATTTATTTTTTTTTTTCACAACTTTTTTTTCTAATATTCTATTTAAATTTTAGTTAACAAATACTCCCTCTCTATCTTGTGTTTTTTTCTTCTTAACTTTATATATATATGCTTTGTATTTATTATTCTTATTCTTTTCAGTTTGTTTGTTAATTATGATTGATTACTTTACAAGAAATTTAATTTATGTTAATATTATTGAAATAAGTATATTTTATTTAATTTATTTGTATTTTATATATGCTATATAAAAACAAAAGTGAAAAAAAATTATTATTAAATATTTTTGTTTTATTTTTTTTTTACCTTACTTAAAAACCCAAACAAAATTATTTTTTATTAGAAGGATCAGTTCTCTCAGCCATAATTATCATTGTTAATTTATTTATTGTAAATTATTGGTATCTAATATAAATTACCTACTATTGTATTTATTAATTGCGTTTATTTGGTTTATTTAATACTTTTTATAAAGAAATGTATATACTATGAAAATTTAGAATTTAATGTCATATACATATATATAATATCTGACAGATAGATAGATAAAAAGAAATTTCAAATTGGAATTAATTTGAAGTAAAAGTAGAACATATTTATGACAGTAGTAAAATTAAACATTTATGATTTATCATTATTTTTTATTTTTTGTTAACAATTTTTAAATTTGAAATTATGTTGACGAACTTAATTCAATATCAATGGGCCAATAAAAAAAATATATCTATCTAATTAATTTAGTTTTTACAACCATTTTATTAATTCAAGAATTTTAACCAAAAATAAATAAATAAAAAGTAAACTTCAAAAAATCATAGTGTTTAATTTGAATTTTTAAAGAATAATATATTCTAACAAACCATAAATCAATTAATCAAACAACAATGTCTATATTTTTATTTAATATCAGTATTATAATTATCAGTATTAGAATCAGTTGAAAAAAAAAAGAAAGTAAATTAATAATATTTTCAATTTGGATAATATTATAATATTGCACAGATATAATAATAGGTGTAAATTAATAGTTTACTCTAATATTTCAATAAATAAATTAACATATGATTTCACATATTATTTTATGGAATATTAAAATCGATTCTTAATCTAATTATCTTATTAAGTTCTTCTTATTTGAAATCATGCTGAGTGTTGTAGGTTTAAAACTCTTCGAAATCACTGTAGTTTTCCAGCATGAGGACTTCAGAAATAAATTACAATTTTTAAAAAATGGGTTTGATATTCGCTTCCGTGATGCTTTGAAAGAAAATAATGACTGCTCTGACTTCCTTATCGAGCAAAATACCTCCCAATTAGTGGAATCGCTTTTGGTACACCATGGTTTCCAAAGAATTGACAATTTATTCACACAAAATTTGAATGAAAATTTCGAAGTTGTCCTTTGTGAGCTGGATTTTCCACTGCTACAAAAAATGCTGCATTTGACTTTTGAAAACTTTGGAAAATGTTTCCGAAGACGATTCATATTACCTTATTAAAATTAAAAATTTATTGTTCTTTTTATTTTTTGTCGCTTTATTATAAATAAATCCTTACAGCATCAAGGCTTCATTCATTGAAAAGTTAATATTTCTGAATTCGTCAAATAATTTTTTGATAGTCAGCTTCAAATACTCACAAAATTGTATCATTTTTGATTTGAGCATTCCTTCCAACCTGTGTCTGTTCTCTTCTTCCATTTCTTCGAGACAATTTAAAATGGCCTTTTTCGTACCTTCGTCTTCTTGTTCTACAAAAAGTTCCTACATTTCTTCTTTTACTTAATTTCGCAACTTTATACAAATAAAATTTCAGTATGGAAAACTAAAAAAAATAATTTATTATTAGTCCAAACCTTCTTCAAAAACTTAATCGAAATTTCCACATTGTTAAATAGAATTATGATGAAAGAGTTGTGGACTGTGAATTTTTTAGATAAACAAATTCCCTGAGCAGTAAAGTAATCCTTTTTGATATATTTGTCCAAAAGCAGCACCATAATGTCATGAAAACTCTTATAAATTATGCTGCTTGAAATCTATTGAATAACTGCGCAAGCAGAGGTTTTATTCATCGTTTCCTGTTATTTGTTTTAATTATTTCAATTTCTTACAAAATTAGAAATAAATAAATATGATTTACCAAAGCCTGCACTGAATGGTGCTTGATGAGAAAGAAAATTTCGTCAATAAATTCGCAGAGATTGGTGATGTTGACAAGCTATTCTTCTTTGTCGATGAACTGATAGAAATATTGTTTGTTAAAATTCAAAAGGGAGTTGAATGATTTAGAATTTTCTAGAATCTGAGAAATCCGCAACTTTAAATATATTTCCTGGTAATCAATGTACCCACCCAACAACTGCAATACATTTTCGCTTATACTCATCGAGTCCAAACTCATTTGAATCATTTTTCCGCAATCTGGGTCCAGTTCCTGAAGACTTTTCCCCTTTATATAAAAAAAAAACATGCAAAATATATATATTGCGGACAAATTAATTAAATCGTGTATTATTACAACTTCTCGGTTGAAGTTTTCATTTTAGTTAGAAATATCTTTAACTTCACTTGAGTAGGTGTTAATGAGGTCAAGTTCTTTGGGAGAAATTTTAACAGTTCCGCCATCTTGATTGGCCTGCTGCCCCGTTTATGAACTTCGACCCTGGCTCTGGAGTTTGGCCTCCAGTTTGTCAAGCATAAAAAAGTTATTCATTTTTTTGAAGAGACTCTTGACGACTGGGCCCGACACCTTGTTCACGAAAACATCAAATAATTAGTATAACCCTTCTTTGCCATAAAATTGGTAAATAGAGTCTTTGTATTTTTCGAAAGCTCTCCACAATTGAGTCAAAATTTTTATAAAGAATTCCAAAAAAGGCATTTGGTAGTGTCCCTCCACGAAAAACTAAGAGTCGCATTGATAATTCGTTGGAATTTATGTGAACATATCCTCCTCATACTTTCGGAACTCTTGCCCCAAAATTTTTCCATAAGACTCTAATATCTTTTCCAAAGAAGTTTCTTCCAAATTCAGCGCCTAAAATTTACATTTTTCAAGTTAAAAAACGTTCAAATATTTATTTCATATATGAAGAAAATAAAGTACATTTTGCAATTGTGCGCACAGGTTGATAACCTTTTAATTATTTTCCTTCAAAGCTACTTCAAAATTTTCCTTCGTAAACTGTTTGGCTGCTTCTAATGCTTATTCTATACGCTCATTTTATAGTTCAGTGACTAAATCTTCGATCAAAAACTCCTTAATCGCATTATATTGTTTGATGCATTTGAGACAGTTTTCCAAATTATTTTCCTTTAAAGCTTTTTCTAATTCAGGCACACACCTTTTCAACTCTAAAAACGCACTCATTGTATTTAAAAGTATTTCCACATTTATTTTTCGGTACTTCAACTTTTCAAAATCTTTCAAGGCCGAAAATGCTACAGTTTAAATTTGCTCCACGTTTTACTAAATCTACTTTGAGTGTTCCGACATTTTTTGAAAAGAATTTTTTGAGCCTTCTAAAGCCTGTTCAAGACTTTCCTATTATTATTAATTTTCATTTTCATTTATTTTTTTCGTTTTGCTGGGAGAGTCTAGTGAATTGACTAAATTGGATATTAACATTGAATCTCTATTTTATTATTATTACTCGCTTTTATTATTCACTTCAGCTGCTGTTTCTACTTCAGTTTCTGTAATTGAGGGCATGGAAGCATCTATTTTATTTTGTGAATTACTTTTCAGCTGTATGGGCAAATGCTTAATTTAATCTTCTATTTCGTGCTTTTTGTTTGAATATTTTTTTAATTCTTAATCGACAATATTTTCTAATTCTTCTAACATATTGTAGTTTTTACAAATTTTCTCAATTGGTTGTTTTATAATAATTGTAAAAATAGTATTTTTTATTTTATATTAAAATAAAGGAACTTAACTTAATTTTATTTATAGTATTTTATAACAAATGCAACTATGATTTACGATCTAAAATTTATAATTTTATTTGCAGGTTTTTTTATTATTAATAATTTTAATTATTTGTTGATTTTATTAAATAATTTATTAATTTACTAAGAATTTGCAATATACGTGTGGAGGAAAAAGCATTAAAGATGATTACTTTATTATTATAGTAAGTGATAAAATAGATTTTTTAACATAAAAATTATAATTAGTTTTAATGAAAAATATAATATTAACAAAAAACAAATTATTAACATACATATATTGTTTTGTGTTGGTTTGCCCCTTTTAAAGCATAATTTTTAAAATACTCATTAGTTTACAATAATAATTAATGGTTACTAAACTTTTAAATTTAAGAAATTACTAAATTGGTTATTAACTGAGGGATATTCCAAGTAATTAATATTCTTTATACTTAATTATTATAACGATTTGTTGGTCTTTTTTTTATAAGAGTAGAAAATAATATTAAGTAGGAAAAAAAATTATACTAACAACCTTAATTATTTTAATAATAAAAATTTAAAAAATAATATATAATTCCATTAACATATAGTAAACCATCTATCCGTCAATCTATCACCTTACAGTTTATATTTACATATAAAATACAATATACTCATTTTTATATATAAATCACAAAAGGGCAGCCATCAAATTTTTTTTATACTTCTTTCTTCTTCAGGGTTGTAAAAGTTCCAAAGACGGATGTAATCTTTAGAAAAAGCGAACAAAATTTGTTTTTAGGAGTCAAAAATGATATTTTCCAAGGAGAAAACGTGAATTTTTTCAATTTAATCTTTCAACTTTAGCTAAGATTTATCATTATTGAATATATCTAGAAAACAACTGACAGGAACCATAACATTTTCTTGGGTTTTGTTTTATTTTTAGCTGTTGCCTTTTTTAAAGTTATCAGAAGCATTTTAACTTTGAATCTAATCATTTCCCTCATTTTATTAGTCTTCATCTTCGCCTTCTACCTCTTCTTCAATTTGTAATTCGTTTTTTTATTGCTTGCCCTCGTCTCCTTCTCTTCTTAAAATAACAATTTCTCTGGTGAGTTTATTTTCACAAATATCGACAATTTCTCCTTCAAATTTCACACACGATATCTTCTTAATTTCTTGCAATTTTTCGTTAAAATAGAATTGCTCCACAATACTTTAATCCTAGACCACCAAAAATGAGTTTTCATTGTAAGAATTCCATATAATTTTCTTCACATCTCCGCTCATCTAAACTGCAACTAAAATAGCATTCTATTTTTCATTTCCAGATTCTATTTCACTTTAATCAATGTTATCCGGTACCAGCAACAAATTTACAGTTTTATTAAAACTCAAAAACGCCACCTTTTTCCCATCAGACGAAACTGTGATTATAGAAGAATTATCAAAACTGTGATTTTCTGCACATTAAAACAGAGGCTTATTCATCAGTACCATCGTATCAAGTGAAAGTAAACGCATTTCCTTTTCAAATAGAACTAGGGCTTTGTTTTGAAGAGGAAGTATTTACAGAGCTAAAATAGATTAAGAAAGGTCTTTTTATTTGGATTTAGGGAAGCAGTTGATTTGATTTATTAGTTTATAAGAAGCAAGTTTGCTTACAAAATGCAGTATTAGACCCCTGTTGGTCCCAATCAAGACATCCTCTTCGTGAAAAGCTGCAATGCAAGTGTATTCAATTGATTTTTAGGTAGTTTGCTGCACTTCATCAATTTTAAAAAGCTCTCTTTATCGAATGTAGTCGACATCTACTTGGAAGCGGTATACAAAGTGAGATTGCAGCAGGTAGACGGTTTTCCGATGGACTGCCAGTTCTTGCGGACGGATTTAAGGCAACAAATTTTGCTGAGAGAGCCTCTTATTGATAGCGAAATTGTTTTTTACGATTCTCAGCGAAGCAATTTTTCGTTTAAGTCTTTTGTTGAGGCGGGCTTTAAAAGTACTGTCTTTTCTTCTACATCTTTTTCCTTCTTAATTATTATTGTTATTGCTATTCCCTCCAGAGGGGCTTTTCGGATTTCTCTTCTTTTCTTCCTCGATTTTCTTATGCAGAATGTCAATAGAGTCCAGTGCGTATGTAGTAACCTCCGTGAAGTTTTCTGCGATCAGTTCGTCCTTAACCCTGGATTGACTCATTGAAAGCTTCACAGAGCTGTTCAGGAAAGCCTGGTGCTGTTATTACTGGGCGGCCTAGATTTGTTAGAATCGTTGGTGAAAAGATGACTTGAACTAATTTAAGGAATGGCCATACGTTTAATCACCTTCACTCATCTAGTGCAGTGACTGCATCATTTGCGATTTAGGAACTCTGAACAGTCTATTGTCCTTCTAAGAAATGCCCCCTTTAGTTCCCAAGTTTCCTGTGCCGGTTTAAGAGGGATTTAGAGTGCAGGAAGCACTTAAGACTGTCTGGTTTTTGGTTCTAGTGTGACCCTAGGAGACGAATTGAAAGGAGTTCTTTGAAAACTAAGACTACTTTTTCGGATCTTACTATTGTATTTATTATTATTGTTACTTTTGTTCCAACTATTAAACTTGCTCTTCTTCTTCGTCGATTTTACTACTGCTGTTTTCTTCATTGCCCTATTCTTCTTCATCTTCATCTTCTTCTTCTTCTTCATCGTCACTGCAATTGTTACTTGAAGGGCCTTTGTATTATTCCAGAAAAGTATTAGCTCTAAGCGGAATCTGCTTTGTTAGATTATTTAATGATTCAGAGCCCTAATCCTATTAGGAAACTAGACTTTATGATAGAGATTCCTGTTATATCAGCGAATCGAAATCAGAAATATTCGAAGTGCAGACTGCCTTCGGAACACCTAGTTTGAATTTTTTTATTGACATTTTTTTATTATTATAATCTTTATGGTTTTATGATTTTATTTTTATTTGATTTGATTTTATTTATTTTTTTTTTTTAATTGCGTGATATTTATTATTATTTCGTTATGCTTACTCTAAAAAATATAAATTTTGCTAAAAGTGCAATTTTTTTGTGAATTCATTTGCTTTTAATATACTTCAATTTTGGAGATCTACTTTTTATATAGATTAGAAAAAATCTATTTTATTTCTTATATAAGCATTTTGCTTTTTATTTCAATTTTTATTTTATAATAATAATATTCTATGGATAAATGATATATGTTTTTGATATATAAATTTCTTCATTTTTTCATGTAAAAAGAGTTTGATTCTAATAATAAAAAATATAACTAAATATTTTGTATTCCTTTTAGCAAAATTTTGCTTATTCTCTACATCAGATATTATATTATTTTATTTAAAATTGATAAACTATAATATATTTAAATCCCATTTATATATATATGTAAACCAATAGAATTAAAATAAATAACTTCAGTTTATAAAATAAATTATAATAAAAATAAAACTTCACTTCACTTCACTTCCCAATTAATTCTAATAGCAAATTAAAACTTTAAAAAATTACAAAAAAAATTAATTTTTCAATATGTATATATTCTTTATATCAAAACACTTGAAAATTTGCAAACTTTACATATATATTCTATAGATATTAAATTTGCTAAAAGTACTTCGTTTTATTAGTAAAATCTCTCTCTTTAACAATATCATAAATAATTTTTAATAAAAGTGTAATAATATAAAAAAACTAAAAAAAACTGATAATTATTAATAAATTTAAATAGGAGAGTAATATAATATTTTATATAAATTATAATAATAAGAAATAGTGGTATATTTTTTGATATTTTTAAGTTTGTTATTTATTATTTTTTTTAAATTGTTGATTAACTAGTTTATATCTTTTATAATATGATAGTTTTAAGGATTCTATTATATATTCAAATATGCTATCTCCTTTTTGAAGAATAAACTTTTCTTATAGATCTATTTTATAAAAAAAAATTAATTTTCCAAACTAATCAATTAAATATTATTTAAAAACCTGAATAAGTATACAATAATTATTGTATACACTTATTTATTTATTACAGAGCTATATATATATATGTCAATTAAGTTATAGCATATGTAAACTGTATAATTTATTCTAAAGTAAATAATTTTTCATTTAATGATCTAAATAATACAAAAATCGATGCTTTTTTATTTTTATTATATAAATGAGAGTGTGTCATTTTTTTTTTATTTAATAATTTTATTTTACTCTATAATTGTTAATTAAAATTAATTATATAATATGAGAAAGATTAATCTACTAATATATTGAATATTTAATAAATCTATTAATAAAATTTTAAAAGTTATATTGATTTCGAAGAAAGCTTTTTTCATCACAATTAAAATTTAATTCTTTAAATACTTCTTTTATGCTAATATATAAGCAGGTTTTAAGTACTTGTTAAATATTAAGTATTTATTAAATTAGTAAAAGAGGTAAGCTAAGTAAATAGAGTAAGTGATTACTTAATATTAATAAAATAAATTAGCTCTGAAAAAAAAGAAAAAAGCATTATATATTATTTTCATAAGAAAATTTTTAATTTTCAGAAAACAAGAAAATCAAATCTAATTATTTTTTAAATAAGATAAATATCTATAAGAAATAGAAATATATAAGCTGTTCATAAGTTAAATCTATCAATTATTTATAAATGAAGCATTTAAGTAAACCTGCATTTTTAAAACAGATTTTAGAATGTAATAATAATTCATCATTGCATGGATTAATAACGAAATTTAAATTTTCTAATTCACAATCAACGAGCGAAAAAAAAAGCAAAAAGCAGAAATATTCGGACCAATATGAACTTTCAAAAGAAGAAATTGATTCAGTTCTGATTAAGGTGGAAAAAAAGCCTGAAATTTTGTATAAACACGAATTCAAATTCCAACACAACTACGAAAAGGATATAAAATCATAGCTAGAAGAAATTTCAAAAAACAACAAAAACAACTTCGGACTATAATCGCAAACCATTACGCCCATGTTCGAAAAGGATGATAAGGGGGAACAGTTTTTGACAGAAGAAAAGGCTGGAGAAGTTTAATAAAGACAAAATGAGATATCTACACAAACAACAAATGACTCGGAAATTGAAGTGAAATACTATAAATATGGACTCCCGATTCCTAATCTGCCCCCCAAACTGACTCCTCTTCCTGACCCATTCGCACCGTCAGAAGAAGAACAAATCACCATCAATGAACGAATTTTTGAGGTGTTGCGACTTAATGAAAACACTTCTTATTAGCAGTTTGAATTGGCGGCCAGAAATGAGTTCAACAGTGAAGTAGATATGTATGGAGACGCCCTGAATCATGAACAAAATTTAACAATGCAAAGAGAATAGTACGGAGAATTAGCCTGTGTGCCGAGAGATGTGCTGAAAAATGACAAGTACATGGACCAAGTGCGAAGATGTCTGACACTCAACTTAAATATGCCTGGAGTCATGGAAAACGAACACCCTCATAAATTTTTAAAGGAGTTAAGACCTGTTGAAGAGTTCAGACACACCCCTATTATACCCATCAGTGATAGGTAGATGAAGGAATTTGATGAAAGAGTCAAAGCCTACCATAGAAGAGGTTTCTATTTTGAGGTCAAAAGAGAAACTGTATACAACTACACTTTCCTGGGATGCTGCTTTGCCATGGCCATCTATTTAATGAAAAAGGCAATCGATAGAGAAGAAGAAACTGGAGTTAGTGTAGAAAGACTTAAAATTACGAGAATGTAAAATTAGGTTGTTTGATAGATTTATTCTTATATTATCGATTCCTTTATCTAAATCAAAAATCCAAAAATATTTAATGAAACAAGAAGCTAATTATATTGAAATATAAAATTAACAAAAGAACTTAGAATTAGAAAAAAAATAAAGTGAATTAAATATTTTTTTTGTAATCTCACTATAACAGGATTATTTTCATAATTTAAATAGCCTAATACTTATTTAATATTATTTTGGCTTAAATTTTAATATAAATAAATATACTTATATTTATTTTTTATTAGAGAGGAATTACTTGAATGTTATACTAAGTAAAAATATATTAGAATATAATATTAATTCGCATTTATTATACATTTTTTACTATATAATAATAAAAAAATGTTAAATTGCATTCCTTCTTATCTTTCACATTAGATTTTTAAAATTTAAAAATAACCAAATACATACTTACATTAAGCGTAATAAGATAGGACTATTAAATAGACATAAAAAATAGAAAAATGATTAAGTTATTGATAAAATTATAAACTTATTTCATATCCTTACAATCTTATTTTTCATTTGCCTTTCTATATTTAAAAATGTAAAAAAAGGCTGTCGGCACGTGGACTTCCCAAGCGGTCCCCCACCTTAGTACTAACCACGCCTTAAGACGCTTAACTTCGGAGTTCTAATGGGATCCGGTGCTTTAGCCTTAGTATGGCCGACAGCGAAAATATAATTAAATAACAATAAATAAAATATTTCTAATTTGCGAAATTACTTGATATTTTTATTTTTTCCATAAGTTCGCTTATGTAAATTTAAATAATTTTGTATTAATTTTTTAGCGAATTTTATATTAATACTATTCTGATAATAATCATAAAAACATTAAGAAAATTTTATTTATTAATGACAAAAAATATTAAATAAAATAGTTTTAGAACAATCATTATAGATTATTCTAGGCTTAAAATATATTTATACTTTAGTAAATATTTATAGAAACATACATATATATATTAATATAGTAAAGAATAATAACTAAATATAAGTTTATATATTCATATGATAAAAGTATAAGTGATCAATAATATTAGTAAAAAGAAGCTTAATTAAGATTATTCAGAAGTACTGTAGGTAAATATGCTGTTTATAACTCTATCAGCCGATTTTTAATCACATTCTCCAATAAAATATACTTACACATCTTATTTACTGCAAACTTGGCATTCATTTCCTCCTTTATACACTTTAAGTATTTCTTTTGTATATTGATTAAAAACTATTCCACAATAAGGAGGGTTTCCTATTAATTAAATATTTAATAAATCTTTAAATAATTATATAAATATTGCTTATTTACTATATTCTTCAGTACAAGCTTCATATTTTCCTTTACAAAATCCCTATTCTTAATCTCCATCGATAGATTTATTATCATTTTTATTATCAACAGTTTGATTAGGACATTTCCCTTACATATACCACATTACCCCTGTCATATGACAAGCTTTACATGGATTCCCAGCATTTTTGTCCTCTAAAATATCATCATATCTAACAGTAACACAAACTGGGTTATATTATTCGGTGCAAACACTTCCTTTCATTTGCTCTTCTGTGCATTTTATATAATTGCTATCTTGGCAGTTACAAGTATATAAAAAATAGCAAATATAGTAAAGGCTATTATTGAAAATATATTCATTTATTTTATTAATCAAAGTTTTAATATTTTATTTTTTAATTATTTTTTTATTTATTGATTATATTCTCATATACTTTTAATTTATTTAACAATAGTATTTAACTCCCTATCAAAATAGTTAATAATCATCTATACGTATAAATATTAGATAGACAAATTGTCTGAAGTTAGAATATTAGATAAGTTAACAAACTTCGATTCAGTTAATTTAATATAAGCATAAGTTAAATTATTGATATTGTAAAAATATTATTATTAGGCATTATCATATTCATCATTATTATATTTTTTAATTTATAATATTATGAAATAAAATGATTTAAAGATAATACAGCTATAGATAAATTAATAAAATATTAAAAAAATCATAATAATTTAAATATTTCCTAGAAGTATAAGATTTTTTTACTATTTCTATAGAACTCTTACAATATTTTAACTTTTAATATATATGTATAATAATATTATTAAATTTCGCTTATGATTTAAAAATATATTTCAAGCATATTATATTTTTTCTAATAAGATTTCATAAGAATAATAAAGCTTACTAATATGTGTTCTATGTACATAACATTTTTAATATTAAATAGACACATATATATATATAATATGACATTTTTTCTTAGACGTATTATGCATAATGTAAATTAATTATTTTATCTTATATATTCTATGATATTTTTTTTATATAAAACTTTATATCAGATTTTTTTTTTATTATATTTAAAATCAAAAAGAAATAGAAATATTATTAATAGTACTACTCACATAATTTTTATTAGATAGTAGATAAATAAATTAATATTTTTATAATAAAATAATTTATAAATTTATGATGATTATATTATTATATAAGTAACAAATCAAGGGAATGATTCATCAATATTTTCTTCTCTCCCATATAATTTATCACCCAACTTTTAGTAAACAAAATCTTTAACAGATTATTCATCGCAATATCCTTCGAAGAAGGCAAATACTCCATCAATACTACAAACTTAGCATTCATTTCCACCTTCAATGAAGTTTAAGGGTTCTCCTTTCACACTAAGTTGTATTCCACAGTAAGGAGGCATTCCTATTAAATATAAATATTATTAAATTCCATAATACTTAGTTTAAAAATTATCTACTATATTTATTATTAATTTTACTGTATTCTTCAGTACACATTTCATATTTTCCTTAACAGAATCCGAAATTTTATATAGGTTCTACAGGATAAGGATCTATAATAAGCTCATCAGTTTCTTCAGAAGGTAATTCAGATATAGATTCACATGGTCCTTCAGTAAAAGACATAATGTTAGAATTTTAACAAGCTACGCATGAGTTGTCAAAAGTTTAAAGTTCTAATGCATCTCCGTATAATAATGTTCCACATACAGGACTGTAAATAAAAGGACAAGCTTTCATTTTCTTACTATGTCTAGGACATTTCTTGTCTTAATATTCTTATTCTTAGCTGTAAGCACTTATAAAGAGAAGTGCAAATAAAAATACATGTAAAAGTTATTTATTCATTTTTTTTCTTTTTTTTTGTCTTTTGCTGTTTAAAATATTTTTTTTATTACTAATTATATATTAAGATGGGTTTATATTTTCTAATTATTAAAGAGGTATTTTAAATATTTATACGTATAAATTAAAATATTTCTATTAACTTTGATGGGAAATTATGTAATAAATATAATTAAATTACAAACAAGAAATTATCATACAGGATATTTTTTTCTATATTACTAGCTTTTTAATATAGAAATATTATATTTTATGGATATTTTGTTTATATTTTAGTTAACTTATTAATTTTTTTCAAATCCCTTGTTTTATATAATTTTTATATACAAAAAATTATTATATTTTACCTTTATAAATATAATTATATTCCAATTGATTAAATTTTGCAGTATAGTTTTATTTTAACTCAAAATTATACGTGAAAAATAAAATATAATAAATTATGACAAATTGCTTAAACTTATAATGATATTTACACAGCAATTCATTAGCCATTATTATTATATACTAAAAGAAAATTTAATGTAGAAAAGTATTCTAGCTTCTATAATACCTATTAAAATATTAATAGTACTTTTAATATTATGATATAATTTATAAATTTCTTATGTGATATTTATATATATTATAAAGATATAATCATATTGATAATTTATATATGATTCATTCTTCACCATCATAATTTTCTTCTTTAAAACTTTCTCCGTCATTACTTTCTCCATCATTACCTTCTCCATCATAGCTTTCTCCATCATAGCTTTCTCCATCATAGCTTTCTCCATCATAACTTTCTCCACCATAGATTTCTCCATCATAGCTTTCTCCATCATAAGTTTCTCCATTATTACTTTCTCCATCATTGCCTTCTCCATCAATGTGTTCACCATCATAGCTTTCTCCACCATAGATTTCTCCATCATAGCTTTCTCCGTCATCGCTTTCTCCATCAAAGCTTTCTCCATTGATGTTTTTAACATAATTATTTCCCTTTTGATTATGTTTTTTGTTGGGCTTTACTTTTTCAAGTTTTGATATCAATAATTTTATTTGGTCACTATTACAATACCCTATGTAAAAAGCATCAATACCTTTTTAGCTACAAACACTATATTCATTGGCTCCCAATAGTGAGTCAATTAACTTTCCCTTTTTATTAAGGTTTATTCCACAAACAGGGCTAGTATCTAATTAAGTAGGATAAATATAATTGTAATATATATTTAGAATATTAATAAATATTTATACTTATTTCTTTTTTTCTTTTTCATATTTCGATTTGCAAACTCCATAATTAAGCTCAGGAACATGATCAACAATGGGTTTGTCTTCTTCTTTTTCGTTGCACAGTCCAAATCTATAAGAAAGAACTTTGGAGTTTAAGCATGCAACACAAGGGTTGTTATATTAAATGAATTTTTTTATTTTCCATTATAGAGAGTAGCACATACAGGATTGTAAATTTTATCACATCCTCTAACAGTTTTATCAGATATAAGGCATTTAAGGCTTTCGGAAGGTTTAATATCTGGTTTTTCGTTTTCCTCAAGTTTACAGGATCCTATAGTATATGATACAGCTTTATCATTTTAACATGCAAGACAGGAGTTATCAAATGTTTATAGAATTTATTCTTTTCCAGAAACTATACATGCACATACTGGATTGAGTATTTTTGGGCATCCTTTTAAATTTGACTTTTAATTTAGACATTTAATCGGCTCTTTTTCTCCATCACAAGTAGCATTGAGTATTAAAAGTGCAAAGATAATGAAGCTGTGCAATTATTTTCTATCCATTTTACTAAAATCTATATTTTATTTTTATAATTTTTTTATTTCAATTTTTTTTTTTTTTTTTATAATTTAACAATCCAATTATCGAAATATTACTTAATTAGTTATGGTATGGAGTAATTTAGAATTATAGTTTTGTTTTATGATCCATAAATATACAGTTATTAGAATCTAATTTTTTCTATATTACTGGACGATTACATATGTCTATTTTATTTGTAATAACATTGTTAATTCAATTTATTTATTTTTTTAACGATTAATATAATAAAATTACATTTAAAGTGTTTAAACTCAACATTTAAATATAAAAAATATCTTTTTTATTTATATCATTTTAATTAGTATTGATAGTTATATTATATTTGAAAGAAATTCTAATAATTTCAGATAATAATTAAACATACAAAAAAAGACAGTCGGTTCAATTATATAAACAATATTGATTATATTAAATATAAATAAATATTTATAGTCTTACTTTTTAATTCTTTGATTAGTTTTATTTTATATATTCTATATTTCTTTTTTTAAACTATTTTTACATGTATATTAGAAATCACTCAATAGCTTTTAGGAAAATTCAAGTATAAATAAGTATACTTAATGAATTTATATATATTTTTATTAAAGTATTCATATATTAAACCAAAGATTTTACTAAATAACTTAATAAACATAATAATATTTTGATTATAATTCATTAAATTAAAAATTTTGTATATTTTATTAACAATTATAATAAAATACTTAATATTCCAATAAGGAATATAATTTTATTCTTATATAATTGGTATAAAAATATTATTTATATTCTTTTTATGATAAATTTCACAATAATTTTTTTACAAAAATAAATCATAAAGTAATTAAAAAATAGTTTAGAAATATATTTAGTTTACCCTCTCATATGCAATGAAATAAATTAATTAACAATACCATACAAATATTTATAAGTTTTAAATAATATTAAAAATATATTTATTAAATAGTTATAAGTTAAAATTTCTAATTATTTGACAATTTATTAATAAAGTAAGTATATATATAAAGCAAACTTAAAAAAAATTTAAATTAATTTATATCCAGTTTGGTGCTGTTTATTTTTTAATAATTTAAAAATATGCTTAATTGTTTTAATTTTATGATAATTGTTGAAAATTTAAACTAATTTTTTAAAAGATAACACGTGATTTGATTTATTGTTTTTTACAAGGGGGTTATCATAAAATTAATATTTAAATAATCGAGCCAATTGTTCGCAATAACTCGATTATAATATTTTTTGCAATTTGGTTCTAAATTAAATTTATTAAAATTACTAATTCTCTCGTATTTCATTATACTCAAAGGAATTATTAATCTAAAATTTATAACATTACAAATCAATAATAATCACATCACAATAGATATGAAAAGAAAAACATAAAAAAACTAGGAAGATCAAGATAAATAACCCTCTACATAAAAAGGTGGCAATTGTAAACGACTAAAGGGGTAATAAACTATAGAATTAGAAAAGTCCTAGGTTGCTACAAACCATTCAAGTGAGTTGGGAGATGATATTTTTTCTAGTATTACTGACTCTGATGGAGTGGTAAAGATAAATGGAATAAGGCTTGTATGAAAAAATAAGATTTTAATAAATATTTTTAAGACTATGATGCTGACATAATTTGTTTTAATGAAACCAAAATCGATGGATAAAACTTTATAAAAGTAAATATCATTTTTTGCTATTAAATTCTAATATATTTCTGTTATAAAATAAAAAATTGTATTTTAGAATCGATTCCAAGTGGTTACGTTTCATTTTGAAATTTTTCTGTATAAAAAGGGTAAATAAAAATATTGTAATCATATATTTAAATTATTAATTACATTAGTATATATTTATATAGATATGCAGGAACTGCAATATTATCAAAAGTTGCACCAATTAATGTTGTTTATGACATTGGAGTTGGTAAACATGGTTAAGAAGGTAGAACCATTACACTAGAATATGATAGATTTTATTTGGTTGCCTGTTAGTAAAAAATAACACAGATATAATTATAAAATATAAAACATAAAATTATATTTTAAATTTTAGTGTTCCGAATGCAGGACATGATTTGAATCGTCTTGATTATCGTACTAAAGAATGAGATGCTGATTTTTAAGTGTATTTATAAAAATTAAAAGAAACAAAACCGACTATTTTATGCGGAGACTTAAATGTAGCCCACTAAAATATTGATATATACAATCCTACAAAACAGGCATTATAATATGCAGGGTTTACTTTAGCAGAAAGAAAAAATTTTACAGAGTTTTTATAAAATGGATGGGTTGATACATTTAGACACTTTTACCCAACCTAAGTAAATTTTATATTTAAATAAAATTTTAACAAAAAATGATCTATAACGATATTTATTTAATTTAGAAAAAATTTAGCTATTGGTCAATTAAGACAGGTGCCAGTTTTAAAGTATCAATGTAAAACTGCTCATTTTTAATTTTAATACTATCAGTATTTTTGTCATCCAGTTTTTAATCGTTTATTTTTTATTTGTTCTAAACTTCATTAGAAACCATTTAAGAAACAGCTAAATTAGAGTTTCCTGAAGAATCCAGCTTTTCTAATTCCTTTCTTATTTCTATTTTTTCTTTTTCATATTTTTCAACATCGGCTACCTCTACAGAAATCGCAGATTCTCCTAATTCAAAACCTGTGCACCGTAACTCTCTAGGAGTATTGGTACACTCGTTGTTATTTTCTCCATCTTTCGTAATGATCTTTTCGTCATTACTGTTGTTGTTAAATTTAGGAATAAGAATAGTAGTTAAATCGCTCTTTTGCTGACTGGGATTATTATTTTTTTAATCTTTAATAGCAGCTAATACTTTAGCCTTTTCATCATCTACTACGCTTTCCTGCATCCCGCCTAATTCAGACAGATAATTTGTAATGATTGGTGAAATCGATTCAATCGCTATAATGTTTCTTAATTATAAACTATAGCTATTTTATGAGTCTTAATTATTATAAAGTCTTAGGTTATTTTATTATTCCTACCCATTCACTTATGGCTACTTTTAATTTATTTGATAATATGAGAATTTAAATCCCTATAAAAATAGTTAATAATCATCTATATGTATAAATATTAAATAGACAAGTTGTCTGAAGTTAGAATATTAAATAAGATAATATACTTCGATTCAGTTAATTTAATACAAGCATAAGTTAAATTATTGATATTGTAGAAATATTATGATTAGGCATTATCATATTCATCATTATTATATTTTTTAATTTATAGTATTATGAAATAAAAAAGTGAAATAAAACGATTTAAAGACAATACAGCTATCAGATAAATTAATAAAATATTAAAAAAATCATAATAATATAAATATTTCCTAGAAGTATAAGCTTTTTTTACTATTTTTATAGAACCCTTACAATATTTTCACTTTTAATATATATGTATTATAATAATATTATTAAATTTCGTTTATGATTTAAAAATATATCTCAAGCATATTATATTTTTTTAATAAGATTTCATAAGAATAATAAAGATGTGTTCTATGTATATAACATTTTTTATATTAAATAGACACACTAATAAAATATGACATTTTTCTTAGACGTATTATGCATAATGTAATTTAATTATTTTATCTTATTCTATAATATTTTTTTTATATAAAACTTAATATTAGATTTTTATATTATTATATTTAAAATCAAAAAGAAATAGAAATATTATTAATAGTACTACTCACATAATTTTTATTATATAGTAGATAAATAAATTAATATTTTTATAATAAAACAATTTATAAATTTATGATGATTATATTATTATATAAGTAACATATTTCAAGGGAATGACTCATCAATATTTTCTTCTCTTCCATATAACTTATCACCCAACTTTTAGTTAACAAAATCTTTAACAGATTATTCATCGCAATATCCTTCGAAGAAGGCAAATACTCCATCAATACTACAAACTTAGCATTCATTTCCACCTTCAATGAAGTTTAAGGGTTCTCCTTTCACACTAAGTTGTATTCCACAGTAAGGAGGCATTCCTATTTAATATAAATATTATTAAATTCTACAATACTTAGTTTATAAATTATCTACTATATTTATTATTAATTTTACTGTTTTCTAGAGTACACATTTCATATTTTCCTTAACAGAATCCGAAATTTTATATGGGTTCTACAGGATAAGGATCTATGATAAGCTCATCAGTTTCTTCAGAAGGTAATTCAGATATAGATTCACATGGTCCTTCAGTAAAAGACATAATGTTAGAATTTTAACAAGCTACGCATGAGTTGGCAAAATTTTAAAGTTCTAATACATCTCCATATAATAATGTTCCACATACAGGACTGTAAATTAAAGGACAAGCTTTCATTTTCTTACTATGTCTAGGACATTTCTTGTCTTAATATTCTTATCCTTAGCTGTAAGCACTTATAAAGAGAAGTGCAAATAAAAATACATGTAAGAGTTATTTGTTCATTTTTTTTCTTTTTTTTTGTCTTTTGCTGTTTAAAATATTTTTTTTATTATTAATTATTGTTTAAGATGGGATTATATTTTCTAATTAATAAAGAGGTATTTTAAATATTTATACGTATAAATTAAAATATTTCTATTAACTTTGCTATGAAATTATGTAATAAATATAATTAAATTACAAACAAGAAATTATCATACAGGATATTTTTGTTTATATATTTAGCTTTTTAATATAGAAATACTATATTTTATGGATATTTTGTTTATATCATTGCTAAATTAATAATTTTATTCATTTCCCTTGTTTTATATAATTTTTTATATACAAAAAATTATATTTCATCTTTATAAATATAATTATATTCCAATTAATTTAAGTTAGCAGAATAGTTTTATTTTAACTCAAAATTATACGTGAAAAATAAAATATAATAAATTATGACAAATTGCTTAAATTTATATAGATATTTACACATCAATTGATTAATCATTATTATTATTATTTTTATATACTAAAAGAAAATTTAATTGATGAAAAAATTCTAACTTTTATAATACTATACTAAAATAATAATAATACTTTTAATATTATTATACAAATTTCTTATGTGATATTTATATATATTATATTATATTATAAAGATATAATCATATTGATAATTTATATATGATTCAATCTTCACTATCATCACTTTCTTCTTCAAAACTTTCTCCATCATTGCTTTCTCCATCAAAGCTTTCTCCATTGAAATTTTTTCCATAATTCTTTCCCTTACGATTATGTTTTTTGTTGGGCTTTACATTTTCGAGTTTTGATATCAATAATTTTATTTGGTCACTATTGCAATATCCTATGTAAAAAGCATCAATTCCTTTTTAGCTACAAACAGAATATTCATTATCCCCTTATACTGAGCCAATTAATTTTCCCTTTTTATTAATGTTTATTCCACAAACAGGGCTAATATCTAATTAAGTATGATAAATATTATTGTAATATATATAAAATATTATTAAATATTTTTACTTATTTCTTTAGTGCTTTTTTCATATTTCGATTTGCAAACTCCATAATTAAGCTCAGGAACAGGATCAATAATGGGTTTTTCTTCGTCTTTTTCATTGCAAAGACCAAGTCTATAAGAAACAACATTAGAGTTTGAGCATGCAATACAAGGGTTATTAAATTAAGTGAGTTTTTTTTATTTTCCATTATAGAGAGTAGCACATACAGGATTGTACATTTTATCACATCCTCTCTCTGTTTTATCAGATGTAAGGCATTTAAGGCTTTCGGAAGGTTTAATATCTGGTTTTTCGTTTTCCTCAAGTTTACAGGATCCTATAGTATATGATACAGCTTTATCATTTTAGCATGCAAGACAGTAGTTGTCAAATGTTATTAGAATTTATTCTTTTCCAGAAACTATACTTGCACATACTGGATTGAGTATTTTTGGACATCCTTTCAAATTTGATTTTTAATTTAGACATTTGATCGGTTCTTTTTCTTTATCACAGGTAGCATTAAGTATTAAAAGTGCAAAGAAAACGAAGCTGTATAATTATTTTCTATCCATTTTACTAAAATCTATATTTTATTTTTATAAATTTTTTAATTTTTTTTTTTTTTTTTAATTTATAATTTAACAATATTTGTAGCTTATATAGTTGATATCTATACGTATAAACGTAATAAGTAGACAACAATTCAATTCTCGAAATATTACTTAATTATTTATGGTATGGAGTAATTTAGAATTTAGGTTTTATTCTATGATTCATAAATATACAGTCTTATTATTAGAATTTAATTTTTTCCATATTACTGAACGATCACATATATATATATTTTCTTTGTAATAACATTGTTAATTCAACATAACTTATTATTTTTTAATGATTAATATAATAAAATTCATTTTTAAAGCCTTCAAGCACAGCAATTATTTAAATAAAATATCTTATTTTTTTATTATTATTATAATTAATATTTATAGTTACATATTTTAAAGAAATTCAATATTTTTCATATAATAATTAAACATAAAAAATAAAAGACATTATGATTAATTATATAAATAGTATTGATTATATTAAAGATAAATTTATATTATAATCTTACTTTTTAATTATTTAATTACTTTTATTTTTAATATATTTATATTTCTTTATTTTATATTATATAGATGTATATTAGAAATCACTCCATAATTTTTAAGAAAATTCAAGAATAATTAAGTATATGTAGGGATTTTTTGAATATTTTTTATTAAAAATTCATATATAAAACCAATGATTTTACTAGATTATTTAATAAATATAAAAATCGTTTGATAATAATTCATAATATTTAAAATATTAAAATGTTTGTATATTTTTTATCAATTATAATAAAATATTTAATTTTTCATTGAAGAATATAATAATATGTTTATGTGATTGGTATAAAATATGTTATTTAATATTCTATTTGTGATAAATTGCACAATAATTCATTAGAAATATTATAGATATAAATACACTTTTTCGCAAATATAAATTAGAAAACAATAAAATAAATAGTTTAGAAATATACTTATTTTACCCCTCTGTTATATAATGAAATAAATTAATTAATAATACCAATGAAAATATTTATTACTTTTAATATAAAAAATAGCTTTATTAAATAGTTGTTGTAGATAAAAATCTCAAATTTTTTGATAATTTAATAATAAAGTAAATATATATATAAAGCAAACTTACAAACAAATTTTTGAAATTAATTTTTTTATGATTTGGTGCAATTTTCTTAATAATTTAAATAGTATTAAGTTATTTTATTATTTGTTATTGAGAATTTAAGCTAATTTTTTGAAGTGATCACACAGTATTTGATTTAATATTTTATACAAGCGCGTTATCACTTAATTACTATTTAAATAATCGAACCAATTGTTAGCAAATAGACTCAATTGTTATATTTTCTGCAATTTGGTTCTAAATTTAATTAATTCAAATTACTAATTCTCTCGTATTTCATTATACTCAAAGGTATTATTAATCTAAAATTTATAACATTACAAATCAATAATAATCACATCACAATAAATATGAAAAGAAAAACATAAAAAAACTAGGAAGATCAAGATAAATAACCCTCTACATAAAAAGGAGGCAATTCTAAACGACTAAAGGGGTAATAAACTATAGAATTAGAAAAGTCCTAGGTTGCTACAAACCATTCAAGTGAGTTAGGAGATGGTATTTTTTCTAGTATTACTGACTCTGATGGAACGATAAAGATTTCCACCTGGAATGTAAATGGAATAAGGGCTTGTATGAAAAAATAAGATTTTAACAAATATTTTTAAGACTATGATCCTGACATAATTTGTTTTAATGAAACAAAAATCGATGGATAAAACTTTATAAAAGTAAATATTATTTTTTGCTATTAAATTCTAATATATATTAGTTATAAAATAAAAAATTGATTTTTAAGGAAAACATTTTAGAATCAATTCCAAGTGGATATTTTTCATTTTGGAATTTTTCTGTATAAAAAGGGTAAATAAAAATATTGTAATCATATGTTTAAATTATTAATTACATTAGTATATATTTATATAGATATGCAGGAACTGCAATATTATCAAAAGTTGCACCAATTAATGTTGTTTATGACATTGGAGTTGGTAAACATGGCTAAGAAGGTAGAACCATTACACTAGAATATGATAGATTTTATTTAGTTGCCTGTTAGTAAAAAATAACACAGATATAATTATAAAATATAAAATATAAAATTATATTTAAATTTTAGTGTTCCAAATGCAGGACACGATTTGAATCGTCTTGATTATCGTACTAAAGAATGGGATGCTGATTTTTAAGTGTATTTATAAAAATTAAAAGAAACAAAACCGACTATTTTATGCGGAGACTTAAATGTAGCCCACTAAAATATTGATATATACAATCCTACAAAACAGGCATTATAATATGCAGGGTTTACTTTAGCAGAAAGAAAAAATTTTACAGAGTTTTTATAAAATGGATGGGTTGATACATTTAGACACTTTTACCCAACCTAAGTAAATTTTATATTTAAATAAAATTTTAACAAAAAATGATCTATAACGATATTTATTTAATTTAGAAAAAATTTAGCTATTGGTCAATTAAGACAGGTGCCAGAGCTAAAGATAGAGGATGGAGACTTGATTATTTTATTATTAATAAAGAATTTTTAAACTCCATTAAATCTTCAACTATTAACAATACTGTGTATGGAAGTGACCATTGTCCTCTAGAGTGTGTGTTATTAATAAATTAACTTTGAGAATATGAACATATTTAGAAAGTTTAGTTTTAATATAAAATATAATAAAAAACTATAATTTTTGATAGTTTATATATATATTAATTAACTATAATAGTGAAATTAAATAAAAATAAATTATACTTCAAATTTTTTATTACTATACTCCTATATCACATAAATAATTAGCAAATTATTTAAGTAATATTTTTCACTCATAAGAAGTAGGGGAAATGCATATATTTCTTTCTATTTTAGGAAACATTAATGTTCTGCTATCAATACTTTACTACTTTTTATCAAAACTTTATTATTCTTAATTTTTTTTCTTTTCTGCAGATCCTTCTTTTATTTATTATAATTCTTTTTTTAAAATATCAATGTAAAACTGCTCATTTTTAATTTTAATACTATCAGTATTTTTGTCATCCAGTTTTTAATCGTTTATTTTTTATTTGTTCTAAACTTCATTAGAAACTATTTAAGAAACAACTAAATTAGAGTTTCCTGAAGAATCAAGCTTTTCTAATTCCTTTCTTATTTCTATTTTTTCTTTTTCATATTTTTCAACATCGGCTACCTCTACAGAAATCGCAGATTCTCCTAATTCAAAACCTGTGCACCTTAATTCTCTAGGAGTATTGATACACTCGTTGTTATTTTCTCCATCTTTCGTAATGATCTTTTCGTCATTACTGTTGTTGTTAAATTTAGGAATAAGAATAGTAGTTAAATCGCTCTTTTGCTGACTGGGATTATTATTTTTTTAATCTTTAATAGCAGCTAATACTTTAGCCTTTTCATCATCTACTACGATAGAAACTGCTAAATTTGACCCAGATTAATCAAGGTGATTTAAGTCATAAGTATCGTCATTTTCATCATTTGGGATAGAAGTTTTTCTCTGTTTGTTATGAGGTTCAAGTTTATTCTCTTGGTGTTATTCGCTATTATTATTGTTGTTATTGTCATTTTCGATTTCATCTTCATTTGTTTCCATCTGAATTTTTTCTTCAATAATTTCTTATTATTCATCTTATTACAATGATTATCCTTATTGTTACTTTTATTATTATAGAGACTGATTTTTTATCATATCTAAGCTTGCATATTAAAACATTTCTAAAATAATAAAATAAAATATAATTATAGTTTAATAATTTCAAAATAGGATATTGTATACATAGATTTTTTGAGTTATTGATAAAATTAGGTTAATCATAAGAAGACGGAAATAATTTATAGCCTTTATACTGTTTTTAAAAGGGTGTTAATTCATCACTGGTCTATTGGTAGGGTGAACTGTCATAGTTATATTTAGAAATTTATTTACTATATTCTAAATCATTCAAATTAGCAATAAATAAATTTTCTTCTTATACCTATTATTCAAGAGAATTCTTTTTATTATTCTTATCTTTAATCTATATTTTGATTTATATTATGTTGATTATTCACTAGCTGTATTACAGGGGGAACTTTCATTATAATTGAATTTTTCGATTTTTTACTTAATACTTTTTTTTTATTTTCTAAACTTTTTTATGGTATACTCTCCTGTTGAATTGTAAATTTGTATTTTTGTATATCTACATCATATCTTTGGTGTTACTATAATTGCATTTCTTTATTTTACTTTTAGCAATTACCATTTTTTAAAATATTTCCAATCATATTATTACTAGTTTGCTTTTTTATTTTATTTTCCAAATCGTAATAAGTATTTTATCCTTAGATTACTGATTTATTATTATTAGAAAAATTAATCACCTAAATTTATTTTTTAGAGCCTAAAGCTTACTATTGATTTTTCAAAATTGATCTATTTGTACTACTACTAATATTATTATTATAATTTGATTGTATAGATTAATTATTAGTTACTGATCTTTATGATTTATTAATCGGATTCGTTTTTTTTTAAAACGCCTCCTTTCTCATTTTAATGCTATTTTATTAAGAGTTTAAAGATTTACGATAGTTGATGCTATTCGAAATGTTGGAAATTTACCTTTGGGATTAATTTTGTACTGATTGCATTACTCTTTATTATTAATATCTGGAAGGAGATCCATTTTCATGATTTATATTGCTATAATTGAAAATTTTTAATAGGTTTATTTTCTTAATTTGCCTTCTTGCATTCCACTTCTTTCAGACAGTTAATTTATAATGATTGGTGAAATCGATTCAATCGCGATAATGTTTCCTAATTATTAACTATAGCTATTTTATGAGTCTTAATTATTATATAGTCTCAGGTTATTTTACTATTCCTACCCATTCACTTATGGCTATGATTTACGAATATTAGATCCAATTTATGGGAATTTATATTTATTTTATACTACTTAATTTTTTTAATTTTATTGTTCCAATTCTTATTATATGGATTGATATGGAAAATCTTGCTAAAATTATTATTATTATTTTTTATTTTTAGTTTTAATGACTAATGCAACGGTATCGTTTAGAAGTGTTATTAGAATTATGCTATTTTATAGATTTATTCCATTGCACAGTTTTAATAGATTTTTATGTTTCCGGCTAATCTGAATTTTTAAAACTGGGAGAAGGGCAAAATTTCGATATAGCCAACTGGTTTTCATTATTGCTTTTATCTATTACTTAATCTTCTCTTTATTGTATAAATGCTATTTTTTTGTTTTCTATTTGTGCAGGATTCCCAAGATTTCTTGTTGAAGAATTATTATAATTATATTTATTTCTATGATTCATATTTGTAGCGTTTTTATATACTGTAATATTCTAATTTGTATTTTCCCTTTTTTACTTTTCTATCTTGCTTACACTTTAAGAAGGACTAAATTCACTAGATATTTGCCCCTCATCATCTTAATCTTCTTCGGGAGAATTATGAGCATTTACATAGCAATGATCTAATTTTTCTAATTATTAGATATTTTCTTTGTTGCTCATATTGTGTAATTATTATTTACTTATTTTTTATTGTTGTATACCAATTTTATTATTATAAGAATAGCTCTACGTGTTTTATTTCAATTATACGCTGTTACTTTTGCTATTAAATAGAGAAATAGATCTTATTTTGCATAATTTATTATCGGAAATCGGGGTTTCAAGGCATTGGGATGACTTAGGATCATTCTTTTATGCATAATAGTTGTATGAATTAATTTTACTTTGCATATTGTTATTTTTATAGGAATACACCTTGGGAGTACTTTAAAATAATTTTGAAGAAATTACTTATGTCAACAATTATTTTTTTAAAAAGATCTTTTTGTTTGGTTTTCATCTTCTGTCATTAAATTTATTAGCTCTTATGAAGAATTAGATATTACTGAAATTTTTGATAAAGTTAACTGGCATTTATTAAATTTGATTGATTAAAGTAAAAAAGCAGTATTTTAATTTTTTTAATCAAGCTTACATTCTTATAATTCTTCTATGCCACAATCATACTCTGTAAATAAATTATCCAAATTTATTTATAAACTTATCCATTATTTTTTTTTATATAGTCAATTGGTATGTGCACGGTATTTAATGAATTGGAAAATTTATTAAATTTTTCAGATATTACTATTTTGTATATATTATCATTATTATTAGATTATTAACTGTCATAACCTTATCTGTCTCTATATAATAAAATAAATATATTTAAAGAATTTATTTCTATATAGAAAATAGATTTATATTTATTATAAAAAAGAAAGTTATATGTTTAGTACTTTTATCTTAATGCAATCTCTACTTATCCCTTTATGAAATATATAATCATGATTATACAATTACATTATAACTCATTTCCTTCTATAAACATTTGATTTTGTTTTTCCCCTTACTTTCCGTTTAAGACAATTGAATAATCTGTTTGGAAAAATAGAAATTAATTTTGGATTTTTAATTAAATTCCAATTAATTATTTTTTATATTAAACATCTTATTAAATTATTTTTATTTTATCGCTTTTTATTATAATAATTTCTCAAAAAACTATATATGATTTTTCGTTATAAGTAAGATGCTTGATTTATAGCTTATAATTATATAAGAATAAAAAATTACTTTTTATTTATTTATCGAATACTTTCTTTACATTTCTATTTTCCTACATGTTTTCTATATATTCACCAAAATTATAATCTATAAATAATAATATGTTAACTCTATGCACCTTTATTCATTGAGAAATATGAGGAGTAAATTATTATTAATTTTAAGACAAATTAACTAAATAATATTATTAAAAAAATTACTTTTTGCATCGAATATATGCTATGTTTTATACAGTTCTGAATCCATTAATCGATTATTTTAAACCTTCAAATAATAGTTGCCTAAAGGAATTTTTTAATTATATTTTTCTTTATTTAAGCTATTTGTTTATTATTTTAATTGAATTTGTTATATTTACTTATTACACAACTTTTAATGTTTTTTATTTTTTTTTTTTTTGCGTTGAAAAATAAATAGTTTAATAATGACTTCTCTAGAAAACTGTTTGTTATTAGTAATATTAATAAATTAAATTTACCGAAATGTGATAAATAATAAATAAAATTCACTACTAATTGGTTAAATATTATAAGAGATGATTCCTAGAAAATATTCTTTATCGTAAAATTCATGATATAAATGAATTCCTATATTAAATAAAATTTATCTAGAATACTAAAAATTAATTTCTTTTTTACTGGGAATTAAATATAATTTTATTAAAAATATAGTTTCGTTTTTAATGTAAGAATATTTTATAATTCTAATAAGGAATTCATAAAAATACACCCTAATATTTATAAATATAGATATCTTAATTTCTAATATATAATATTCCTTTATATAGTATAATCTGATTATTTAATTTTATTCTAAAAAAATATAAATTTATAATATTTAAAAATAAATTAAACCTAATATAATTATTACTTTATAATAATAATATTTAAAAAATAAATTTTAAAAGTCATTTGTATAGACAATCTTCCAGATCTCTGGCTTCTATTAATTACTTATATCTTTCTCCTTTTTCCATTAACTGCTAATTATTCATACCTTTAAGTTCTTTAGTAATATCATCTACTCTAGATTTATTTCCCAACTACTCTTCTTTCTTAGGAGCAGTATACCCTTTATGGGTTCTTTTTGATTCAGCTTCATCATCTTCTATAATTTCTAGCCAATAAGTGTGATTAGGCTCTAGATCTATAAAATATTCTTTTTAAGATTTTTAAATATCTTTTTATTTTCAGACTTCAATACCATTTCAAAATTTCCTTAAAAAACTCCTTTATTGTTTACAAAATAGTTTAATATTTTGTATAATATATAATATTTTAGACTATATACCTGAAAGATACCATTTTTCATCGATAACTATTTTAGAAAGTTTTTTATTTACTATTGGGAAATTTTCTTTATAATGGTTATATCTTAAAACTATATTTTCTTTAACTTCCTAGATTTCCTATTTAACCTCTTCATCATTGTAAACATTCTATTCTTTTTTTCATCATTAAATTTACTTTATTATTCTTATTTCATTTATTATTACTATTCTTCTTCTTTTTAAACTTTTTCATTCTACTATAAATAAAGAATATTAAATATAAATTATATATAAAAATGTAATTTGATTTAAAATTATCTTAATAAAATAAATCAAATTAAATAATGCTTAGATCTGGAAAAATATACTTACATCAACTTTATCTATTACTTGATTATTTTTTTTTATTCAGATTATTATGGTTTTGCAGATTTCTACTAGTTAATAGTCTAATTGATCTCTAATTTAGGAGTCTCCTTCTATATTTATTTTTTAATTGCTTAAGTTTTAGGAATATCTTTTTTCATAGTTGATCCTTTCACTACGCCTGAAAGAATAATGCATAATATATCAAATTTCTAATAAATATACCTTTGTTGTTTGTTTATTTACCTTTATTAACTTATCCACTTTAAGGTTTTATTGTAGTTTTTTTATCTTAGGGCTTAATAGAATTGCCTGAAACATTAATAGAAAGCCCACTAAAATCTTGCTCTTCCTGCTTAGCTTTTGGCTTGCTAGACTAAATACTATTTTTTTTTTAAGTAGAAGTTTGAACTTTCTTCATTAATATTAAAATTTTATTATTGTTTTAAGAAGTATTATACTGGAAATATAAGAAGTTTTATTATGATTTATTAAATATTATAAAAATCTAAGAAAAAGTGTGATTACTTTTAATAAAATATAATATTTAACTGTTTATATTATAATAATATATATTATATTATATATTTTATATAAGAAAAAAAATATAATTATATTAAAAGACTCATAAATTATTTCTTTATTAGGCGTTTTAATTATTTGTAAATATATTTGCTATTGACTAAGATCTTGATATTATTCTAGAAGTACTATTCTTATTTAAATAAAATACAACAGTTTTTTTATGGCTCATTGATAAATCTAAAAATTTTCTAGACTTAAATTGATTATATTTTTTATACTCTACTGTATTAATATTTAAAGGTGTAGGTCTGGGGGATATCGGTACACTTTAACTATATACCTGCTATCCAGTATTTCTTATTAATTTATTGTTCTATTTTTAATAGCCGGCTTATTCCTGAAGATTTGTTACTTATGTTGGTTAAGTAATATTTATTTAATTATCTTCAGATATAGGTTTTTCTTTATCTAAAATTATCCATTTTAATACTGCCTATTATTAACAAGATTCTTTCATACCTATAAATATTGCAATTCCTATAATCAATATAAATATTGCAATTATATTAATCATAGCAATAAGATAGATTTTATTGTATAAAATGCTTTCTGATTGTCTTTCTTTAAGCTCTTATTTCTCTAAACTTTATATCTTTTTAATCTAATACAAAATAAAAATATATATTTACAACAAAAACAATAAGAACTTACCAATAATAAAATAGTATTTACTTATAATATGCATACAATCATCCAATATAAACCCCCTGCCAAAAACCCTACTCCTATTAGACTACAAAAAAAAATGCCCTTACCATCCATAAATATTCTTTTACAAAAGCATTTACTATTTATAATTTTGGAATTTCAATAACAATTTTAATTTGATAAGGTTAGTTTTTACCTTCCTACTTCTATCTCCATTTCATATTAAAATCCACAAACTTCACATTTCACTCCATCAATAACCGAATTTTACGACACAATCCAAGTTTTAAGACATTCTTAATGAACTTTTCCTAAACTTCCAGTACATGTACAGGGAGAAATTAAGTTTTATTATTTATTATCATCAAAGCAAATTTTACAACTTACTTGATCACACTCTTGTTTTTAAATTTCAATTTTTTGATTTTTGATTATTTTAATACTAAATTTTCCTTATTTAAGTTTATGCTTTAATTATTTTGTTCTAATTAAGATATCTATTTAGGTACTACTTATGATTTATTATAGTCTTTCTTATTTTTCTTTTATAATTATTTTTAATTGTATGCATTATATAATTGATCATCATTGTTTTTATATCCAGATTATTCATTTATTTACTCTAATTCTTATAAACTCACTAAATCTTAATATTTCTTTTTAGATCTCAAATTTATTATACTGTTACTTTAAGGAATTTAATTTATATCTAATTTCATATTAGAACTTTCTTATTAATAGTATTACTGGTCTTTCAATTTTGTTTTGTAAATTTCCTCCTCTTCTAATGTATTAAATTTAAAATTATCTATAAATTCTTGCTAAGTTTCGTTAACATTTGTGAACAAAGTTAATTATGTTTAATTCATTTAAGAATTATTAATTTCTACTTAATGTTCTACCTAATGCTAATATTCATTATTGTGTCGGTCTTAATTTAAGTTAAATCTTTATTTTCTTTTTTTAATTTCTTCTCCACTTTTTAGACTTGAAAGATCTATTAATTTATTAGAAGTACTCAATTATGAGTAATTTTTGGGTGTTTGACTATATATTTTTAAACTTTCTTTGCTCATTTCCTATTTTTACTATTAATATATAGTACTATTTTGCTATATATTTGAGTATTATTATTTTTAATTAGAAATCAAATCAATTGTTTTATAATTTTATATTTCTTAAACTTTTTAGTAATCTTATTTAATATTTTTCACTGTTTTAGATAACATAAACTAATTATAATTATCATTACCATTATCATTTTATATAGTTTATGGGAAAATTGGTTATGTAATTTCAAGCGTGCTATTTCCCTAGAGACTATTTTCATTACTCAATTTAAACTTGGGAAAAGCTATAGTATCCTGCATTTCAGATTTTAATTTTGGGGAGTTTATTTTTTATGTCTTACATATTTATTGGATTTATTTAAAATTGTTTTATTGTTTTTCTATCAGTTTACTTTGGTAGTTCTCAGCATCATTACAATTTTATTCTTCCATTACACTCTAATCATTAGTATGAAGATTATTAGAATTAAAATCATATTTTTTTCCCTATTTTTTATTATTTAATTTCTTCTGATTTGATATTTTCATTGTTGTTGCCTTCTAAAGATGAGAAATATTGGAATTTTTATTATTTTAATTTTAATAATAATAGTAGTAGTAATAATTTAATAAATTCTAATATATATATATATCAAAAATCTAATTTTTTATTATATGATTTAAATAATATTAATATTTTTATTTTTAAAATATAATTTTATTAAAACAGAAATGTTATTTCAAAGTAAATGTAATTTTAATTATTTATTGTAATATTTTTTAAATAATAGTTATTTTATATGTGTCGTAATATTTCAGAAATACTCATAGCACTAAAATATTTGTTAATTATATCGTATTATTTTACTTTAAATTAATAAAAATATAAAATATTATAGTAATCAAAATCATTTACTAAATTATATCTATTTTTAAAATTAAATATTCAAATAAATATACTCTCAATTCGAAAAAATCCTTTTTAAAATTTTAATAATTTATTTTAACTTATGGACAATCTAGAATAATCCTTATCCACTGTTGGAAAAATTGAATTCTTTACAGAGCAAATTTTTGGATATTTAATAAAAACTGGAGATGTATCTTAAAAATTGATTAATACTCTACTCATATTTGAATCCGCCAAGCTTCCATTAAAATTATATAGATATTTTTAATACTGCAATCATAATGTATATATCTCAGAAGATAATACTGTATAAAAAATCGAAGAACTAATGAAACATAAGACAGAATTTTAACTTAATTAATTTATAGATGAAAAATGGGAAAATATAAGCAAATAATTTAAAAACAAAGACGATTTAATAGATAAACTTAAAGATTAACTTGATAGTATAAAAAATAAGTTTTTAATAACATATGATTTCAATAAAAAATAATAACAAACTGGTTCTATAACTAAGAAATGTTAAGGGATTATTAATACTCTTCCAATTCCTAAAGAAATTATTCCTTAATAAGATTTATAATTAACTCAAAAGAAAGATTTTAAAATAATAATAAGTGAAATTTTATACATTATAAGACCATTAATATATTGCTTTATGATGAAGTTATTTGGTAAATATAAATAATATATACTTAAAATCGAGCTTTTTTTCTTTATTAAGTTTTTAAAAAATCAATATAAATCTTATTTAGGTTCATAGAGCTACAAACCATATTTAATTTCCTTACTTATTGACATTATGAAAATGTATTTAACTCGAAAAACTGATACCTTAAAAGATGCTGAAATAGAAGAAATAAAAAGTAGGAATCGCCAACTTCTTCTATGCTATTTATTAAGAAATCCCTTTTACTCAGAGATTATGAAATAAAAAATAATTTAGCCTATGTTAACTAAACTGTTTGGGAGATTTTAAACTATATAAACTATAATTATTTATTTAATCGAAATGAGATGCTCAATTTCTTTGTTAATGTGAAATTTTCATGGTTTAATATATAAAATAAAAATATATTTATAATAAATAACTATATTCATAATAATGGTGTAATTAAAAGGGATTATTTATAAATTTTAGTTTCAAAGGGATTTTTAAATAATAGATTTTCTTCTCTTATATTTTAATTTTTATTATGTTGGATTCTGATTCTGATTTTGTTATTGATATTAGATTATGTTACTATTATTATGAATAATTTCAGCTCCAGGATAAAACAAATTCTAGTAATTTTTATAAAATTATTCTAGTTAAGATTGAGTCAAACCAAATTCTTAATCTTTTTAAAAATTTTTACCAATTTTAGTAATACTTTCTCTATTATTTAACTTTTATTTTATTAAAAAGAATATACTTTTGGCATGCTTATAAATTTATTTTTATATGTTTCTTTTCTGAATTTGGTATGCTAAGATTTTTATTAAGAAAATAAGACAAGAAATAGAAGATATAATGAGAGTAACATATTGATAAGTTAAAAGATTTATTAAAGAAAACATGATGCAAAACTTGCCCAAAAAAATAATAAAAAGCACAGTATGTATTATTATTTATTTTCTTTCATATTTAAATTATGCAAGTTTATACTAATAATCTCGTTTTTATCTTGTAATCAATAAAGAATTACCATGATGTAAAGTTAAGTAAATTTAATAACAGTTATTAGCTTTTCGGATAATGGTTACAAAACCAATTATTAAAAGAGGGAAATACAATATATATTTGTATATTAAATAGACTAATCTTAAAGTGGGATATATTATTAAGTTCCATATGCCAAGTGCATAAATTATAAAACCCACTAATATTATGAAAGGAAACCATTTAGAAAAGCTTTTAAAAGCACACATTCTAATTTATTATATAAAAAAAATAAATATTATTTGTTAAAAATCATAAAAATAAATTAGGATATATTTACTTTAAACTATGGTTATTATAATTTTAAGAGCAATACCAGCAATAACTAAATTTACAATTTGAGCAAACCATATGTGGGCAACCCCCATTTTTGTTTATTAAAATATTACAATTAGGACATTTTTTGGTTAATATCATTTTTTATCTACCAATATTAAATAAGATTAAAAATTAGTTTAATTTTTAAATAATATATATTTATAATTATATCGTATACATTTATGTAATTAGTTAATTAAAACTCTATTTCCATTAATTATTTCTTGGTTATGCTAACCATGTCGAGTTGCACTCAGCACATTATAGCTATTCTTCACAATTATTTATTTTGTCTATAAAGCCTACATAACCACAAGTGTTTTTAGGACATTAGAATATGCTTTCTTCAGTTGATACATATTTTTTAAACAGCTATTCATTGAGTTATTATCTATTTGGGAGAGAAAATTTCCCCATTACTTTAGCTAAGTCGTATTAGTTTTTGCAGCCAGCACACTGAGCTTAAAACTATCCTATTTTTGTTTACAACTATTATATAGCCCATCTAACTTAACATTCTTCGCATATTTTATTACAACATTTAGCTATTTCTTAGAGTTAAGTATTAAAACTATTAGAACACACTTCACACTCTTTGATCATTTTTTTATTTGATTAATTTTTAATTTGTTTTTGTTTTATTTATATTTACTTTTTTGATTGATAAATTAAAATATTAATAATAATCCATAAAAACTGATAAAATATATTCCAAACCAATTAAAAAATAACCTTAATAGTATTAATTATTATTTGTCTTAAAATTCACACGTATTATATTACGTGGAACAATGAAAATAAAATATTTTCAAAAAATAAAAAAAAAACATAAATGTAAAATTACTAAATGATTTTTTCAATAATAGAATTATAAATACAACCTATATTAAATATTATGCTTAAAAATCTATCATATATAGTTGTAAAATCTAATTAATGTTATATTCATCTGCTTTCTTAGCATGATTTACAAACGGTTCTGGAAGCAAAGTTGTGATAGTCACAGCTTTTACAGTTCCAATCCCCTGATTTATATCCAGATTTCCAGTTATTTCTGTCTCTCGATCTACTTCTTTCTCGCTCTCTCCTTCTTTCTTTAAAGTGATCATATTCTGGTTTTTCGTTTGCATTGGGATTGTCTAATTCACTTTTACAGGAATAGCAGGATTCTCTAAATGAAAAATTTAATTTTCCACATTCTGGACAGTCAATGTCTCCTGATCTTCTTTTGGTTTTTTCCCTTCCACAGCCTTAGCATTCATTTTTATCTTATGATGTGAATTCATTGCATTCAAAACATCTCCAATTTTCTTCGTAAAACTCCTCTGAATTATCAGCATATTCTTGATTTGGTTCATCGCATTTAAAACATTTTCTCCTTGAGGCGAAATTATGACTTTCACAGTTAGAGCAATTCCTTTATTAATTATTTCAATTATAAGCCCGTATATTTATTAAAGTTTGTTTATTACCAGTCTCCCTTTTTGAAAAAATGTCCCTTATCTGACTTTTAAAGATCTTAATCTTTTCTTTTCCCACATTTCCTGCAGTGAGTTCTTGAGGCAAAATTGAGTTCTCCACAAACAGAACAGAAAAAATCGTCTTTTCTCTTCTTTTCTCTAAATCTTTCAGTATTAGTAGAATGGCTATCTTATCTATATCCATTTCTGTTGGAATTTTGATATCTATCATAATATTTGTTATCATCTTCATCATAATAACTGTTTCTTTATCCTTATTAATAATGGCTATCATATTTGTTTCCTACTCTTCTTTCATTATAAGATTCTTGTTCATAATAACCCTCTCTGCCCCCACGTTAATAACTCCCTCCTCGTTATTAATATTCATTATAATCTCTACCACCTCCATTTTTATACCCGTAATTACCATTGCTAGTATATTCGTAATAATTACTTTATCTTTCACCACCTCCCCCGTCTTTTCTCCTTTCACTACAATTATAACATCTATCTCTTGATGCAAAATTATATGCCTCACACCCCAAACAAGTCCAATCCCCTTTTTTTAATATTAAGATTATTAAAGACTAGTAGGAATTATTATTTTTAATTATTTCACCACGAATAAAAAATACAATAAAAAAATTTATTATTTTCATCTCAATTTTTATTATTTTTTATTAAAATCAAGATATTTTAAACTTTTATATTTCCATCAGAATCACTTATAAATTTATCTTTTTTAATTATCACCTTCTCTGTATTAATACCCTCCTCCGTTTTATTATTACATTTCTCTCTTTTATAAAGAATTAAAATTATTTGATTTTTATGTTCAAAATTTAAATATTTTAAATTATTATGCAATTTAGTAAATTGTAATAATCTTTATTAATTAATTACTGTTTTCAATATGTAGGACTTACAATAATTAATATCTAATAAGAAATGTTCATATAAATAATAAAATAAAGATATAATATCAAACAAATATTTAAATAATATAAATATACAACAAAATTGTAAAATATTATAAATTAAAATATAAAAATATAAAAATTTATAAAAATTAATTTTAGTAAAAACAATTTTATTATTCATATAAATATATATATATAAACATCATTGGAGTAAGCAATTGTTTAAATCATTTTTACATAACTTAAAACTTGTTCAGACTTCATAAAATACTACTATTATTAGTAATCTTACATATAAAAATATAAATAGAGCTTCTCTAGAGATTTCTTAGACCATACTATTATTCTTATAATCATCAGTAATTATAAATATAAAATTTTTATATCAAATATTCCAATATGGTTGAAATATAAACAAGTTTTAAAATCTCTTTCAATATTGATGTTATTCTATTATGGTTAATAAAAATTTATTATAATTTTATGGCAGTATTTTTTTATTGAATTAATATAATTTTTCCCTAGTATACAACTATTCAATAATATTCCAAATATTATTAGTAATTGTGATTATCAGGATCTTATTATAGATGGTTTTAAAATTATTACTAATTATAATTGCAATCTCCTTCTCCTTCTTAATAAATATTATACTCATCACTCTATTACTTTTTATATTAGTTTTATTATTATTCATAATTAAAACCTTCGTTATAACTATAGTATCTATTCTTTTAACATTACTAATTTTAACTAAATTACTATTATTGAATGTCGTAGCAATAATTTTAATTGTAAATGGAATTTTCATCTTCCATATCCCCCTCTTGATTCATTTACTGCATATTATACTAGTATTGTTATAGTCGGGGGTCATTGTTATTTAAATAATCATTTTATTATTAGATTTTTTCTTTATTATTACTCTAATTAAAAATTTATTATTATTAGTCAATTTCTGAATAAATATCTGATTAGTATTAATTAGGTAAAAGAGAAGTCGGCTAACCCTACAAAAGTGATTGCTGTCTAATTAATTGCTATTATTATTATATCAGAGGAGGGGAAGTTGAAGAACATCTTAACTAACTGAAATTTGGGGACTAAGAGTGTTAATCTTGGCTATTCTTTAATTTATTATCCGAGTTTACTGAGTTTTACCTCAATAATTATAATGCCTCTATCTTAGTTCCATTTTATTTATTTTATTATCCTAATTATTTGTGCAAGAATTACTAGTTTGGGCTTAATTAATATAAATTTTCTGAGGCTGATTCATATTAATCAAAAGGTGAATACACTTCTTCATTGGTGTTTTAAAAATTTACAGGAGAACAAAAATTTTATTAATTTTATTAAAGATAGTTTGGTTAGTTAAATTTATTAAAGTTTTTTTGAGGAGAGTAGAAAAGGCTTTGTTAATCATTGTGATCTAATTATTAGTTTTAAATCATTTACTAAGAAGGAGAAGCAATAAGTTCTTAACTAATAATTTTGGGCATATTGTTTTCCATATACATTTTTTATCCTTGTAGCTAATTTTCTTATGTATTATCATTGTACTCTTCTGAATCAGATTCTGCAACAATATCAGTGCATATTTCTTTGAAAAAGGGGAGTCTATTTATTATTTACAAATAAATTAATTATAAATATAATAATTATTTTATTAAAATAATTTTTTACCTTTATCTTATTCCTACAAAAATTGGGAATACTTCGTTATATTAAGAAAAATTCTTTTTAAGACTTTCTGTTATTTTTTTCCATCTTTCTACGTAATTTCCACATAACTCAAATGGAGGAAGGTATAAATTTTTTCTTAATAGACCTTTTCAGCAAAAAATCTGAAATCTTTTCTTAGTAATAAGTCACTATGCAAATACTAGCATCTATTGGCATAATTGCAATATCCCTTTAAAAAGTATTTTTTGCATGGTTTAGTCTTAAAATTACTATGTAAATGAATCTTATCTTTCAATTAATGATATCCGTGAGCAAAAGAGCACTTTTGATTTAAAAATGAATCAATATTATATTCACTCAACAATTGATTATATACTTTGTTGAATATATATATACTCAATTATTCCATACACATATATATTTATATATACTTATAAAAATCAATCTTATAAATATATGAATATTTAAAGAAAGTAAAAAAAATATGAAAAAAAATAATACTAAAAAATGAATAAAAACTCAATTTACCGTATCTCCAAATTGACAACTACCTAATAATTGCCAGTTTTTACACATCTCGGTTTTCTTTTTTTTTGATATTCCTAAACAAACTTTTTTTTTCTTCCGAGGATTAAAAACTTTTCTTTTTTGGTTGCACACTAAAAAATATATAATTTCAATTAAAAATAAATTTTATGAAATATACTCTAAAATACTATATTTAATCTGCATTTTATATAAAAATTCATATAAATTTTAGTTTTAACTTACTCAATTGTAAAATTGGTCTATTGCTAATCCTATTATTGCATTTGATATAATTGACTTATTTAAGCCTAGTTAGATTATAAAGGATCATATTCTTCGAATTCTGAATGTTCCGGAGTCGTAGTTTCTGTTGAAGGCAATCTTATTCTACCATTTTTACAGGGTGTATTTTATTTTAGTAAAGACATATCAATATAAATTCCCTCTTGGGGTTGAAGATGGTTTTGGTTTTTACTTTTTATCTTTTATGAAATATATGTTTCACTGCTTTTTTTATTATAATTTAGGCAATTCTTTTTATTTTTATTTTTTTTTTCTTAAATTTTCAATTTTTTTACGCAAATTACATTGTTTAATAATTTTAAGCAAAGAAAATTTTTTGTGTCTCTATTAAATTATAGTGTAAATTTTATTTGTGGATTAATGAGCTATTTCATTATATACAATCCAATACTAATTAAAAGGTAAATGATAGAGTCACTTAAAAGGTCTTATAGTTTAAGTATCTTAAAAAAAAAAATATTTCATTGCTTTTGATTATTAGAATGAAACTATATAATATAATAAAAAACTCATTTTTTACTACTTTAATATTAATTCACATATTATATCCATCTTATTCCTTATAATTTAAGGTTTCTAAATATTTCGTATACATTATAGTAAATTAATAAATACTATTTATAATGTATTTAAGAGTCTTTTAAGTTTAATCGCTTAAAAGGATATAAATTTTTAAAATATAAAAATACGAAAAACAAAAAATATTTATAATAATAATAATGATTGCTCCACTAAATATAGTTTTGATTTGTATTAAATACACAATAAAGTTTATAAAAATACCTTATAATTAAATAGTATGGAATATTATCGTCATAAATATATAATAGTAAATAATATATGAAAAATTAATTATTTTCTAAAATAAAAATGTTAAATTATAATATAACTATACTAAATTTTATTATTCTTTTTATTCATCTCACAGTTAAAATTTATGAATTTTGTACATAAGTCTCTATAAAATTGTCATTGGTTTTTTCATTGTATTATTTAATATAATTAATTATTTAATTAAAAATTACATGTATAAATTAATATTACGGGGTTAAATAATTAACAAATCGAAAACTAATATAAAATACAAAAAATCTTTACACCAAATAAAGAACTCATAATTAATATAGAAAAGACATATAAAGCAGGCAATATAAAATGGTAAAAGATCAAACTATTTATAAACAAGACCCTTTTCTTAATCTAAATTTATTATTTTAATGTAAAGGTACAAGTTCCTAAAGTTAAAAACACCTTCTGCAAAAAATGCAAAACCCACCAAAAACACAAAGTTTCTTAATATAAGAAATGTAAAGAATCTACTTTTGCTCAAGGTAAATATCTGAATTCAAATTTATACCAATATTAAAAAAAAAATTATTTTCAATGTTGTATAATACACAATTTGCGCAAAATAATTTTATAAAAATATTAATTTTTATTTTTCTAAAGGAAGAAGAAGATATGACGCTAAATAAGCCGGGTACGGAGGACAAACCAAACCTATCTTCAGAAAGAAAGCTAAAACCACCAAAAAAGTCACCTTAAAGTAAGAATTTATAATAAATTCATGCTAGGTTCAGGCAATATATCAGATGAAGCTCTACTTTTAGCAATAAATAAATTCGGATTAAAATTTATATGCATTTAATTGAGAAAATATACCATTATCATGAATTGTTTAGGAATACCATTAGATTAAATAAAGTATTTTAAAGGGGAAAAATTACATAAAAATCACAAAAGAAAAATACAATAAATTTGAAAATTAACGATACAACTAAAATAAAGATATTATACATAACTAATATAATTTTGAAAATGCCAAAATAATAAAAATTCAAATTAAGAATTTTTTAAGTGTTAGAAAACAAAATTATATTTGGTATAATTAATAATAAAGGCAGAGAATTATAAAAGAATAATTCAGTTTGATAATTAATAATGGAAAGAAAATATAATAAAAGATTTTTTTATTTATGCATAAATTAAATAAAATAACACATGCAGAGCCCTTTCTGATATAGATGCCTGAAAAAGCTTATAAATATAGATTAAAAATTTAAAATTAATTTAATTTAAATATAGCATATAATTAAATTATTTAAATTAGATTCGAATGCTCTCAATGCAAAACCAAAAGATGTAAACCCATCAAAAGATGTAAAACCATCATTTTCTTAGATGCTGCTCAAATCGCTAAACAAAGATCTGCCAAAAAGATGCTACTTGGTGATTAAGATTATCATTAAATTAATATTGTCTTAATATATAATATTATATCTAAATTCTCTATAATTAGATAGAATATATTATTAATAAACTGTGTTTCACACTTTATTTAAACTAGTAAATAGAAATAACTTATTTAAATTTTACAATTTATATTATTGTTCACATATATTATTTTATGCATGCTTTTTATTATATATGGCTGAAATATAGCTAATTAATTAAAATTATAGAGCATATTATTAAATATTTACTTTCTGATTAAAAAATAAAAAAAAACCAACTAAAATAATTTGAAACATGCAAATTGACATTTATATAAGTAGTAACAATTATTATACATATAAAAACTTATACACTTTTTATTTTATAAATATAATTCTATATAAAGTAATAACAAGTCAACTTTTATTTTTAATGAGGTAGATTTATATATCATATTTAAACGATGTCAATAATTTTTATCATTTTCCCTATCTAAACATTTTAACTAAGCTCAAGTTAAAAATATTTTGGTTACAGTGTTTATATTAAATTATTACTAAGTAGTGGGGCAAGTTACCATTCCATTGTTTAGCTCTGCCATTTTATTCAAAGTCTATTATATTTTCAAAAAATATTTAATTAGCATTATGAATTACCAATACTAAATATATAAAACAATTTTAAATTTACATTTAAACTATAAACTTATCCATTGGGTAGTAAAACAGGAGGATTATTTTAATCCATTATTTCTCCACTTATTCTGCATATAAGCGAAGATACATATTTATGAGTTCTAGGTAAATTTTGAGCCAGCTTATATTTAGTAGATAAGTTAAACAAATACAACAATATATTACTTTTATATTTTAAAAATAAAAAAATTTATTATTTATTACGATCTGCATTTCTTCTTGGCAAACAGGACACTTATCTCTTTTTTGATATTTTGATTAGTAGCAATTTAAAGTTTTTAAACAACTTAAGCCTATGCTTAAAGAAATTGTCAGTAGACTCTAACTTGTTATACTGAAAATGTTATAAATTTCATGTTTAAATAAAGTTATTAGATTTGTCCACTATTCCTGTTTAAAATATTCAGAATATCGCGGAAAATTTTTCACTTTTTCTGGATTTATTGCTAATAGTATGCTAACTTTTTGAATTTCAGAATTGTATTTTTCTTTGTATCCTTCAGAGTGCTTTCTCATATATTAAATAGCTTCATTTTTTTTCCCCTATTTAATCAACATGACATATTGCTATAAAAATAACTTAAATTCGAAATCACTTTCCATTTTCATCAATTTTGACTTATGAATTTTGCACCATTCCATTGCTTTTTCTATAGATTGATTTTATAAATCTTGTATTATTTCATTTCTTTCTTTAATTACATTAAGTTCAATTTCACAAAAAGGCTTAAAAAGATAATTTGAAAATTATAAATAAAAAGTATTTTTGTAAATAATAGTGTCATTTATGGTTTATTTATTATATTTACTTAAAGTTTATAAACATCAAGTAATTTTTCTGCGGTCTTTGTATGGCCTTCTCTAATTAAATGTTCTAGTATCATTCTTCTTAATCTTTTAAGATGATAATCTTCTTCTAATTCCTTCGGATTTTTCGAAACCTCGTTTATATGCTGTATCCTTTTTTTACAACTTTCATAAACTTCATCTTACTTAGCGTAATCATCATTTAACTTTCTCTTCAAAGAATTTAGCCTTCCTATTAAATTGTCTAAGGTTTCTTTAGTTTCTTATTTATTTTATTTCGGTTCTTTTTAATCTAAATTATGGTGTTTAAAACAGAACTCATTTCTTTCTCAACAGTCTTTCTTGTACATTTAAAATCTATAATTTAAATTAATAAGTTGTAATAATAGATTTATGTATTTAGAAATTTTTAAAAATAAAATATAAATTATATATAGTTCATAAAATTTGTCTAAATATTAAAATATAGTATTAATAAAGGTGATATGGTGGATCAATAAAAAAATTATTCAAATTGTAAAAACCAATAAAAAATTAATAGATTTTATAATAATTATTGATTTTTATAGCATGTTCATTGATGTAAATTAAATTTTCCAATTGAATATTCTTTTTCATACATATTTATTTTAAGAATAAATAAGAGCGAGAAAAATAATTATTATGGAATGAACACCCAATCAAGATAAATATCATATAGAAATATGTTGGATTTACTTTTAACTGCATAATCATATGGAAGTTTGATAAATGGAAGCTCAATAGCTAGATCGTATGAACTCATTTGTAATTTATGTAATTTTTATATCTATTTTTTTAATATAGGCTATTTTATGTGGTTTTTCTTTTTAAGAAAAATATTTTATGATTTAATCAATTCTCTGAGAAGAAGAAAACAGAATTATATAAATACATTCAGGTAAACCATCTATTATTCATTATGAATGTTTAAATAGTTCAATATTAGTGATTTGATTAATTATTCTCTCTGTTTCCTTATTTTTCTAATTATCTAACATTTAAAAAATTTATAATAATTATTATTAATTTAAGTTAATGAAAATAAATATATATTATAAGATATATAATTAAAGTAGAATAAAATCTCAAATTATAAATAACAATATTATATATTCTTAATTTAAATAATCCATTATAAGGTATATATTAAAACTATATAATTTAATTCTGCGTTAATTTAATATTTTATAGATACAAATATTATTTCGTGTTATATTATTTTATCAGTAGCATAAATTGTGAAAAATAATGGCTCAGAGCTAATTAATTGAAATTGATATTTAAAAATTAATTTTTAAATATTTTATATTTATAAAATATGGCCTTTTTTATCTATTATATTAATAGTATTGGTTTATATTCAGTTATGTGGTACATTTTATTATGTTGGGGTTGGGGTTGGGGTTGGGGTTGGGGTTGGGGTTGGGGTTGGGGTTGGGGTTGGGGTTGGGGTTGGGGTTGGGTTGGGGTTGGGGTTGGGGT
>JAWVGU010000042.1:0-235978 GCA_037039885.1 Miamiensis avidus
CCCCAACCCCAACCCCAACCCCAACCCCAACCCCAACCCCAACCCCAACCCCAACCCCAACCCCAACCCCTTACAATTAGTGGAATCAAATTAATATAATATATTGTAATTAAATATATTTAAAATTAATGATATCAAATAAATTTAATATATTGGAATTAAATAAAATAAATTACACAATAAATATACAATAATTATAAGAAATTAATAAATAGTAACTTAAAACTTAGTAATAAATAATAAATAATAAATGCAAATAAAATTTTTGATTTATTTTTAAATTTATTTAATCTTATTCTATAATTACATATATACTAAATATATATTAGCTATATATAAAAAAAATTTTTAAAAAGCTTTAATGGATTAAAAAAAAAAAAAAAATTAATAGGTTCTATCCGGGTTCGAACCGAAGTTGCGCGGATCAAAACCGCGAGTACTAACCACTATACTATAGAACCTATTCTGAAATATTATTTTTAACAAAAGTGACGCAAAGTGATATAACTTGTTACAAATAAAAAGAAAATTTAATATTTAATTTTTAAAAATTTATTTCATCAGAAATTATATGTTTTATATTATAATATATATTATATAAAATTTAAAAAATAGAACTATATTATATTGAAATAGAAATAATTATTTATTTAAAAAACTTGTGTTAACTTTTATGTAAAAAATAGGTATGTTAGTTAGGACATGATAAAATAAGATAATGATGTGTATATTAAATTGTTATCAAAAATTAAATTATCGAATTTTCAGTAAAAATAAAAAGGGTAGCAAATTAAATAGTAATATTATATTTAATAAAAATAACATGACACACTAAATATAAAAAAAAAAAAAATTAATAAGCAAATAAAAAAACAAAAGAAAAGAAAAAAAATACAATATTAGAAATTAAAAAATAATAGTGATTTAAAAATGAATATTTGTGATTAAATTGATAAATCATAAATGCATATAAAGTCTTGTGAATTTTTAAATTCGTATGTGAGATTAGAATCCTCTGAAGACACATAAATTCATGAACCAATGGTCAAACTAGAAGAATAAGATAATAATTTTAAATAAATATATAGAAATAAAAAAGATTAAAACAATAACACATTAAATTATAAAAATACCACTTTTTCTATATTATAAAATGAAACATAAATTCATGTTAAAGAAGAAGATTAAAATAATAATTAATAAGATTCATCTTTAAAAATTATTTAATCTAGTGGCATGCCTGATATATTAGGTCATTAGAATTAGTTTAAATGTAAAAAAACAAAAATTATGAATACAAAGCTTAATTTAAACTTATAAGCATAGTAATAGGAAAAATAGTTAGGAGATGTAATAAGAAAAAAATTAAAAACTGAAGATGTATAATTTCAATATAGTGAATAAACATAAAATAATCATTAGCCTATAAATAACTATTAACAAGAAATATATCATCCTATAAATTCTCAAAATAATTTATTCTATTCTTAGGAAGCTATACATTGTAACTTCTAATAATAATTTTAAAATAATAAAGCTCTATAATATTAATTCTAAGTCCCAATATAGTAATTTTAATCATCATAAGCTAATATTATTAGTTAAAAAAATATACATCAATATAAAGAATATTAATAATTAAAACAGCATAATTAAAATATAAGTCAATCAATAGATAATTAAAATGACAACTATATATTAATTAATGGTAAGCTATACATGGCTGTATAAGATAATATTTTAAATAATAAGTATTAAGAGCAGATGAATAATTTAGAATTTTAAAAAAAAGACCAAGAATAAAAAATTAATTAGCATAATAAATAACTAAAATCCCATGAAATTCAAAAAATTTAAATAACCATACCTAAAAATAAATTTAAATAATTGATATGAAAAAATTAGATAATTCTAATAAAATAACCCTATTCAAAAGAAACGTAAATAACTATAGTAATGAAGAATTAGATGCTCTAAAAAAAGCTAGAATTTAAAGATAAAAAAGGCTAAATGATATAAAAATATAATTTCCTAAAGTAGAAAATGAATTTATAAATTTGAAAGAATAAATGCACATATAAAGGTAATATTTTAAGTCATAATTATAATAGAAAGATATACATCAGATGTAATATTTAGATTAGAAGAAGTAATAGTATACTTCTTCTATCAAAACTATAGTAATAAATTTCGTTAAATACTATAAAGATGAGATTAATTATGTGTATGAAAATACTACTCTATCTAGTTTTTATGCAAACCATTTGATTCAATATTTAAACTTTATGGGGGAACAAAAATTTATCAAAAATAAAGATTTGTTAATATTCATTTAAAATTATATAGAATTTATACAAAAACATCTAAAAGAATTTGAATATTTAATGAAAGATATTGATGAAAATTTTTCAATTGACTAACATTCAGTGACAGAACTTTACTATCTTAATTAAAAAAAACCCTTTACGGAACTGATATAAGATTGAAACTTAAAAAAATTAACTTTGACAAATTTGCTACTTTTTTAGCAAATTTCTTCCATATTGAATAAAAATATACCAATCTAAAATAATTAATATCAGAAGAATAAAACATATACACATTTAATTAATATGTGAAGCTATTTATAAACATAAATAAAATTACTAAGAAACTCTGGCATAGATATTGTATTTTCTTAATTCATAATCATTTAACAAGAAATACTAATTTACAAAACCCATATATTCACATTTATGTATCACTTGCCTTTATAAATAATAAAAACGCTATAGCAACTAGAAGCAGTAAAAAATTTAATAATATAAAATCATTATCCTATCTTTATTCTGATGATAGTTAATAATTTGATTAATAAGAAGAAGAACAAGAAGGAGAAGGAGAAGGAGATGAAGAAGAATTCGAATAATAATAATAAAATTCTAAAGAACAAGAAAGTTCTATTTTAGTAATTCCTTATTGAATTTTTTTTGTAAACACTGAGTTTTATCAAAATTAAATTTTATATATATTACACTCAATTATTTAGAATAAGTATATATATATATTATATAATTATATTATGAATATAGATAATTTATTAATTTTTAGTAAATACCAATCTTTTTAATTTACCCTAATATATGAATCTTAATTTCATTAAAAATATGAATTGAATTTAAAAAAGTCTCTATTTTGTTTTATATTAATATTTATAAACAAATATACCTATTTTAGAAATCTATATTTTTTATAAACACATACACACATATTTTTGGATTCATATCTTTTTCCAACTAAAAAGAGTTATACTGATTTTAAATATATAATAAATAGTGGTAATAAATAAATTTAGAATATTCTTAATTAAAATTATTTTAGTTAAATATATAGTTAAGTATTTAATAGAAATATTAAATTAACCGAAACCAGAGAAATATATATACATCCAATATATTAAATAGTTAAATTATATATTTATGACTAAATTATATTAATAATTATTTTTTCAAAAATATTTCATATTTATAATAAATATCACAAGCTATAAAATAAATGGGAATAATCATAATTTGGATCATTATATTTTACTTTTCTTGACTATTTTTTTTTGTTGTATTTATCAGTGCAAAATTAATATATTTATTTTACTGCATCTATTAATAATTTAAAAAAGCATGCCAATATGGCTAAAATCACAAAAGAAAAAACAAAAGCTACAGATTTTCCTTCTTTCATTCTCTATATTACATTTAAGAGAAGTCTTTATGTTCCTTCTCCTTCTTTAATAGGACAATCAAAAGAAGAGTCAATATTTGATTCATCATGATTTAATTCTCTGAAATATACCTTTCTAGAAATTTTGGGTTTATTCTTGTCAAAGCTGAATATTTATAAATTAGCATAGCTATCATTGATATCTTTTTCATCAAAATGGATATCGATTTTTCCAAAATTGTTTGAATATAATCGCGTTTTGGGTGTACTAAAATTATCTGGAGTCCATATGTGACGAATCCATTCAATAAAAGGAAAATCTATTTCAGAAAAAGATAAACCACTTGAAGTTAATTCGATAACCGGATACCCATATTCTTATTTTGCGCAAGGATATTCAGATAACTCACCATAGTGAATATCTCCAGATATAAATAAAACTCTTTTCTTACTCTATTTGATCATATTAAGCAATTTTCTTTTTGACCACCAATACCAATTTTCTATAATAAACTTATCATCAGCCATAAATAGATATCTATTAAAAATAAAAAATATCTAATTCGATTTTTATTATAAATTAAAAATATTTATTTGCAGAAAATAGTTAATTTTAACAAGGTCAATTTTATAGGAAAAATAAGAAAACTATTGTTAATTTATTTTAAAAATGATGAAAATATATAGTTTAGATTATTTTAATTAATAAACACACTCTTATGATTAATCATTTTTAACTGATTTTATATTTATTTAATATTAATATGCATGCGAAATAATATTTATATATATTATACTATTTTATGTTTACTTATAAAAAAAAAATTTACCCATTTGCCAAAATAATTAATTCTGCATTAGGATCATTGAGATCTCTTTCAAGCCATTCCCACTATTATGGCCCGATATTATCTTTAGGTTCCCAGCTGAGGGCTTCATCCCTTTCACTTCTAGCATCTAATAAAATCATTTTTACTTTTTTATTATTTCCTATGTAGTAGCTACCATACAAGTTCCTCTAGCTCCATCTTGGACTATGTTTAGGCTCATCAAGAAATCTAAGGAAAGCATCAATCATAATATCAGTCATGGGATTATCTTTACCTCCATCATTTTTATTTGCATCATGGTCATCATAAATTCCTTTACATAATAATAATAACAAAAATAAATTAAAAATCAATATTTTTCTAATTTTTATATTTATATAAAAATTAAGTAGGTAATAATTATTATTACCTAATATTTTTGTTCCTGTTGATAGTAAATCCTAATATCCCTTGTCAAATTTTGTGGAATTAAATTTCCTATCAATGGCCTTTAGATCTTTTTCTTGAACCCAAAACAAGCAACAATGTGGAATAAGGTAATAATCAATATAGGCTGCATCTCCAAGCCATACAAAAGTATCTGGTTTTTGGTGTGCTATAGTGTGAAATATTTTAGCCTCTTCATGCTCCTCATATTTATTGCAGGATCCGAAGGTAATTACAATATTTTATTCATCTTTTACGGGAATTATTTCAGAACTTTAAATACTAAGTAATAATAAAAGAAAAATTGTTGTAAAATAAATTTCTTTCATGTTAGATTTATTGATTTTATTATTGTTTTTGGAAAGAAATACAATAAGATTAGATTTATAATTTTACTATTTTTTTTTTATTCTTATTTAGATTTTTATATATGGGTTTTATTGATGGTTTTTAATAAAAAATATTAAATTTTATAAACGCTCAGGAATTAATTACCTCATTCTTAGAATATGAATAATTTAAATACATCATTTTGTCTATATAATATTATAATTTTTAGTTTTTAAATTTTAATATGAATAAAACGAATAATTATTACATCATATAATATTATACTATCATAAAACTCAAAAAAGAAATATAATTTCAAATTAACTATGACACTCAAATATTAATTTATATAAATAAATTAACTAATACACTAACTATAAATTTCATAAATTAAAGAATCAGTTCAAGTAATTTTTCATTAGTTTGAGTTGGAATTATTTACTACCACTACTCCGACATTTTTAAGACCACATATATTATAATAGGATTCAATAAACTGCTTTCCAAAAGGACTGCTGACATTTCCAAATTGGATTGAATTTATTTGGGAGGACCAATCATCATAATTGAATGATTCATCACTATTAACATAAACAAGATCAATTTTCCCTTCGTGAGAAAGCTATTCTAAACTATTTAGATTAATAACGGTATCCCATTCGTGTTTGCTTGATATAATTCCCACTTTGAAGTCTAAACTTTATAGTTTTTAAACATAAGAAGATAAAAACTCTTAGTTGATACTTTTCTTTGATCCATTCCATTAACAATTTTATTATTTTCCATTTTATTCTATTTTAACCCATAATTTGGATAATTATAGTGCATTAAAGTTATCAGTTAACAGTTTGATTTACGAATCAATATCTTAATTAGCACAAGGATTTAATACTACTTCTACACTATAGTTTTATCTGATAGATTTTTTAATGCTATCTGTTTCAGAGACAGGAATCATCAAAGTTTAGATATTTTTATGTTTTAAACATTTAATATTCATCTCTTCAATGTTTAAAGGGGTTTATTAAATTAAAAGACTAATAGATTATGATGGAGCTAAATTTTCTTTGAAAACAGATACTTGTTCTATTTATCTTACATTATAGCTTTGGTACAATTCGTTGGGGTTATTAGTTTCACCTTCCATTTTCAATTCAAAAGATTTACCATTTTATGGACTGAAAACGCTTAAGGTATTTGTGGAGGGATTATAAGATTTGATTAAAACTTTTTCATTGGCGAAATAATTGTTTTATAGCTAAGAATTAGTGATCGGTTTTCTTTACCCACATAAAGTTAAAATAAAGTGGGTTTTTTAGTTTTATGAACTTTGGGCTAATAGATATTTGAATTAGGAAATTTCATTTTCTCTTACATCAGGGACGTATCTTCTACATTCTTAATTTGATATGGGTTTTTATGTGGACTGAGAAATAAGAGTAATAATGGAGTTTTGCCTTTAAATTATAACTGCTTGGCTTTCTGATCCGAATGCAAAGTAAACTGGAGTTTCTAAAGAATAGGAACACGATAACTGATTGCATTTGAAGGGAGATTTAATGACATGTCTTTGAGCTACTGTTGGGATAGATCTAGTAAAATTAAATTTAGAAATTTAAATATAAAAAAAATATATAATAAATTAAAAATTACTTTAAAGATATAAAATTTTCGTTAACATCTTGAATATCTACTATTTTATTTGCCTCTGTATTACTGTATACAGAAGAATGAGCAAATATTGAAGAAAATATGGAAAGTTCTTAAGCAACTATTTAATTTGAGCTAGTTATAACAGATGAGTGTTGGAATTCAGTGTGTTTATCAGAACATAATTTTGCTTATTATTAGATTCTTGGAGTTAAATGTTTAATAACTTCTTCGTATGTGCAAACTTGAGAACTAGAGAACTTCATATTTTCGAAATCTTTCAAAGAGTAAACGTTGGAATACGATTTATTGTATTCTCCACTTTGATTTTCTTATTTTATTTTGTTTCTATAAAATGTATGATTTATTTTATTATTTAAATTTTTAAAAAATAATTATTTAATACTCATTTATTATTTCTTCACAAGTCTAATTTTCTTTAGGAGCGAATTTAGTAGAGAAGAATTCTTTTTTGCTTTCATCATAGGCTTAGAATTCAGAGCAGGTAATACAGTTCAGTTTCCCAGGTCCTTTACAAGTTTTGCAAGTAGGGTGACACATAAAGCACTAAGAAGACTGCTAGTAATATCCTTGTAAACATTTAACGCAATCATTAACATTACTTGAACATTCAAGGCAATTTGAATCAGCACATTATTAGCATTTTCCTTACACCATTTAGTATCCTAAAGTACATTAGTTTACAGGTTTTGCTTGGCTACATTATGGATCAACAGCGCTATCACATTTTATGCATTCAATCGAGTTTTTTTACCAGGAGTCAGTCTTCAAATCTCTTTTATAACCTTCTGGACAAACAGAGTAACATTTTAGAGATCCATCGGTTTACTTAATGAAGTAAGGGTATTTGGCATCACACTTTAAGCATTTATGAGTTCTATCTTAGCAGACTTCACAAGAACTGAAACACCCTAAAGTAAAAAAACAATTGAATAATAAAGTTTTTCATTTATTAATTTTGATCTAAAATCTATTACATTTGCATTGTTTGGAAGTTTAGTCATAGTATTGCCTTTCTTTGCATAGGAGCTTACATTAATTTTAAAATATTTAAAGAGGAGGAACACAACTAAATAAGAAAAAAATAACATTAATACATTATAATTTAATAGAAAAACAATAACCTAACTTAATTTTACCTTAAACATTAGTTGCTTTCGGGCCCGTTACAGGTGAGACAACTTTCATTACACTTCAAACAATGACTGGCTTCTCTGTAATATCCATCACTACAGCTGCTTACACATTTTTATTCTTCATTTAACAAGTTTTAAGACTCACACAAAATGCACTCATTAGTTTCAACTTTGACTTTAAAAGGGCATGGACATCCTTTAACGCAAGTTTTTTCAGAGTTGTTTGCATTAAGTCCTTCGGGGCATTAAGAATTACAGTATTTAATTCCTTCTAATTCATAGCTATATTTTGTACACTTATCTACACAAAGGGAAGAATCTAAGTCGAGGAACTTGCCGTCTTTGCAAGATAAGCAATCTGTTTCGGTGTTTCCTTTTTGACAGGAAAGACAAGAAGCGTGACATTGCTCACAAACCAACTGTTCAGCCTAAGAGGATAACTGCTTTCTTTTGTTAAAGAAACCTTAAGGACAGTTTTCATGGCACTCGTGTCCTAAATGCAAGTAGTGATCCTAGGCACAAACAGAACAATTTAAATTCGTCAAATCACTGCAAATTTAACACTTTTTATCACACTTAGTACAGTAATTACCCTCATCCTTCTTTCCTACAACATGAGCATATCCATTGGGACAAACTTCTAAGCATTAATATAATTAACTTGAATTGGTATTTTCTAGCTTAAAGTAGTTAGATTTGCATTCAAAACACTCAGACTTGGAGGGCCCTGAGCAAAGTGAGCAGGATTCAAAGCATTTGGAGCAGGTCTGGTTTGCATCATTTTTGTAATATCCCTAGGGACAGTGCTTTTCACAAGAAGTACCAGATAAATAGCTGGGGGACGAACAACTGGTGCAAGCATTAGGATCGTTAGCTTTGCTGCAAGTTAAGCAAGTGGAGGAACAACATTAGGCATTTTTGTGTTTTAACCAAGATTGTGTATCTTTTTAGCTATCGTCAATACTAACTCCTATAAGAATATCACTGGTTCTCATTTGATAGCCCCACTTTCTAGCTATTGTATTATTCACATACGTTATTCCTTTACATCTGATATCTTAGTCACAAGCTTTCATTGCTTGCATAGCAGTTTAATGGTGTTCGCAATTTCCTAAACATCCTTACAATTCATCGTGCTGGAAAGGCCCTTCATATGATTAATCGCACTCATCTATACATAAATGAATAAAAACAATTTAAATAAGCTCATATGATTATAATTAGTGTGTTTTTCTGTTTTACCTCTCTAGAAGCAAGTAGGGTTAATTCCATCGTCGGTATATTTACTTCTGCAAATACACTATCCATTGACTGTGTGTCCTATTCTTTAGAATCCAGAATTACAAGAAGTACATCCTGAGTTATAGTCATTACACGAAAGACACCCATTTTAGCATTTGTAAATGGTATATTTAGCAAAATAAGTAGCGCAACCTTTTTAAGGAGGAGACAAGTTCGTGTTACACAGTATTTCAATATTTAATTTCGAAGAAGTGTGAGCGATTTCAAATTCTCCTGATACCTTTTTGGAAGAGTCTGCATCTTGGATTTTGAAGGTTTTCATTATTTTTCCATCTAATTTGATTTGTAGTGAATCTTCCAATTCATCTCCGAATTTGTCCTGCAGAATTCCCTTATACTCAAACTTTACTTTATAGTGAGGAACTAAATCAGTCAATCTTCTAGAAAGAGTGAATTCATGAAGAGCATCAACGAAAAATTTCGTTTAACAAGTTTCGCAAACTTATTTTTTAGTACAGGACTTCAATATGCATCCCAATTCAACTCCACTAAGTTATTTATAATCATTAACATTGTTTTATCTATTAAAAAATTTATTAATGCTTTTATTACTCACAGCATTCTCCGACTTCTTTGCAGTTGCAGAAATATGGCTTTTCTAAAGTATTTTTTTCATATAAACTGGTGTCATAACTTGAAATAGTTGCTTCTACATCCCCAATTTATCTGAAGTTATTTACTTAGTGTGAAGCTGTCCAGTTTGGTACTCTTCCAGCGTATTATTTGATTGTAGAAGGAGTTATTTCTTCAGATACCTGGGCATAAAGGTGAGGAATTAAATAGTTTTAGTTAACAAATCCATGAGCTCTTGAGGCAAGGAGAGCCTATTCAGTTTAAGAATCAAATTATCCATTTACTTGTAAAGATCCCCCAGTAGCTGTATTATACATCTTTTAAAAAATCTTGACCCCCTCCACTATTTATAAACGAAAAAATTAATATCATTGTTATTAATTTATAATAAACTAAATAATGTAAATACTTTTTAAATCGATAATACTATTGCTAGGTACGTTAAATTTGAACTTCCCATTTTCAATGAAAGTGAATTTGTTTTTTATTAAGTATTCTTTCCATCCTAGACTATCAGATATTTAAATAATAAGGCCAGATTAAAATTAACTTTCTGACATTTTTTCGTAAAAGCTTTAACATTCTTGGAAGTTTAACTTGAAAAGTAAAATTAAATTTAATTTATTATAAAATACATTATATATATATATTGTATAAATCATAGAGTAAATATTTTTAATTTTTATAATTTTTACAATATTTTTAATAATTTAATATTTATAAATAAATTACCTATTAATTCCAATACTTTTAAGCAAATATATCAATAAAAGATTAGAATCCCCCATTAAGCACCTATATAATATGGCTTTTATATTAAAATTAAAATCTTAATAAATAAATCTATTAATACCATTATCTATCCTCTTTCATCAATTGCTTTTTACAAAGAAAGAATCATTTCCTAGTTATACACTAGCCTGTATTATAAATTAGAAAGGTCTACGTTATTCAAAGCTTAAAGGTCACCTGTGTTAAACTAACTTTTAAGTTAAGCATTTATTTAAAGAGAAAGTCCTTAAAATTCTGAATGTTGGCATGTCTTTTTTTACAAAACCTCCTATAAACTTGGAGATTACAGACATACTGATACTGTCAACAATAATAAAATTATAAATAAAATGTTAATTTTCATTAGGTCTAAATTAAATTTTGCAATTTTTAGTTTAATTTTTTTTATTGTTTTTTCTGATTTAATTAATTATATAATGTATGTTCAAGGATAAATTTTGTACTGATCAATTGATTAATTATATTTTTAATTTTTATACCTTGATATAAATAAATAAGTAATTAATATAATTAAAAGTGAGTATCATTATTGATTTTAAAGGAATAGGAGGAGCATAATTCTCATATTACATGATGTAATTAGTATTAAAAAAATAATTTTTTATTCTAAGCCTACAAAAAGAATAAGATAAGATATATATCCTAATAGATTTAGAAATTAACCCTCTAAGGAATAAAATATAACAATTTCTGAAAGAAAGAATAAAATATGCCAATAAGAATAATGTTAAATATGAAATATAAAAGAATTAATTTTTTTACTTTCGAGAACGATTCTAATGTACTCACTATTTACTGAATTTAATATAAGAGAGAAATGTTTTTCATTTTTATACAATTTTACTAGGAAAAAGATTATGGAGCACAGTTGATATTTAATATAAATTTATAAATGAAATTACTCCATATATGTAAATTCATATGTCTTAAATAATATTAATAATATTCAAATTGAATTTAAGAAATATTTAAATTTACATATTTAAAGAATATTTTTCTACAAAATTAAAACATAAGCGAGCTATAAAGTTATACATTATTTATTTATACAATTTTAAAACAAAACTGTTCATTTTAGTTGAAATCTATGTTATATTTATTTTTGTCTCATTTTGTTCATTTACTTAGAATATTAATTTAATTATAGGAAATTGAATAAAAAATTAATTCTTATTATTTTTGATATAATTATTATATTGTATTTGAAATAAAAAATTTTATCCCAAATATCTTTATTAATTTATCACTTTATATGATAATTATTATTCTCATTTTTAGATAATTTAGATAAATACTTATTTAGTAGCTTTTTTGTTATTATTTATAATGGCAAACAGTGCTATATAAATTATATAAAAACAGAGTTATTATATATAGTTTACTGAATATATGATATTTTTTAAGCATTTCACTATAAACTTACTTCCAAAATTAGAAATAATATTATTTTGTCTTATTATTATAGGTGAAATTATTCGATAGTTATAATAATTTATACTTCCGAATAGTATAATTAACTTAATAAGAATATTTGTCAAAGTATGATAATTTATTAGACAATATTAATATTTTTTGGAAATTAATTCTTAGATATTGCTCACCTAATTAAAAGGTTAAAAAACGCAATATAAAGTTTTTTATTCTTAAATTTAATTAAAAAAAAAGTATAAATTAATTATTCAAATTTTTTTAAGGGTTAGATAGAGTAAAAAAATTGTATAATAATTAGGGTTCATTATATCTTATAAATGAAAAAAGAAAGTATGAAAAAAACTATACCCACTTCTAAAAAGGCCACTACTTAAAATACTAAGGTAGATGATAAAGTGGCTTAGCTGTAAAATGGTAATTAAATAGCAATATGTTGCTAATTATGGATAACATAATTTTATACAAATTATATAACTACTTTATAAACTTTCATATATATAAACATCAGTATATATTTTAAATATTGAAAATAGAAAAAAGATCCGTATCAAGATAAAACAGAAGAAGAAATAATAATAAGGAATTTTAGTTAGGAGAAGTGGCTCCCTCCAATTAAATTCAAAGTTCAGATAAGTTAAGTAATGATGATATTAAATCCAGTGATAAAATTGAAAGCTAGAATGACCTAGAATAATAATCCCAAATTAATTAAATTAATAATGTTAGTATTAACGAAGAAAACAACAATAACAAAAAGTAAATAATAGATTTAGAAGAAATTGGAGATGATGATTAAAACAAAAATGAGACAGATCTAAAAGGCAATCCTTCTGAAACTCTCCAAAACATAAACCAGACTTAAATAGACAATATCAGTTTTATGGAAGATTAAAGTCATATTAATATTTCTCCTCCTAAACTTGAAGATGAATAATAATACTAAACTTAAAATGCTATCGTTACCAGAAATAATTTACATACCTATGAGTCAAGACTTGTAAATAACTTTTCCTTTTAAATACGAAAACATAATATTTTTATAAAAATTTTAGATATCATAGAATTGCTCCCAAGTTGATCTTGATTAAGCTGAAAAAGAAAATGCTTACTAAAAAGCAAGTAATATACACATTTCTAATGAAAATTTCATATAAGTAAAAACTTCCCAACAAAAAAAACTCTTAAATACGTGGTAATTGGAGTGGTTATTGCCATAGTTCTGATTTTGCTCATAGTAGGAGGAGTGTTTTTATTCGGAGACTTCTCTGACTCCGGAAAAAGCTGTGATGGTAAATTCAGAAAGGGAAAGGAATGCAAATGCATTGGTGGATATTATGAAGTAGGAAAGGCTGACTGTGCCGGTCCATTTGCTGAAGGCTTCAGTGAAGGAGACATTAATTTGAGTTTGAAAGGACAAAAGAATAACTTGGAGGGAGGATATAGAGTTTTCCAAAGAAATTTACAAGAAAACTTCAAATTTACAGTGGATAATATTCAGGAAAATACCATGTAGGGAAAAACATATGCAAACACTAGTTCTACTATTTACAATGTTGGAATTTTGACTACTGATATTTCTGAAAATGATTTCAAATTACTTGTGCAAATCAATAATTCAACTTTCACTTTTGGAGAAGATTAAACTACTATTCCTGGGTACCCCTAAATTCTTGACTAATCATAATTGCCGGCTAATGATTAAGGTTAATAATAAGTGTAACCTCTAGAATTAAATAAATGGCAAAAATAATAAATAGCAAGTTTAGGAATTTCGCAAGAACAATATGCGATGAGTATACTTCCCATAATAGAAATTCAAATGATGAAAAATGGAACCATTGGTCGTTTGGAATATCCCGTCAATCTTAGAACAGATATCAAAAACATTTTGCCATAAATTTTAGACTAATATTCTCCTATTCTTTCCGAAAAAGTAAATAGTCAAATATTTTATAAATAAATTAAAATTTGCACTTAATTAAAAAATTATATTACCCAACATAGGCTTACAGTTAAGTCAGCAACTCTAAGACTGGAGAAAAAAGAGTTCTTGCCCAAGATTAAGAAACCAAAAAAGAATAAATATAGCAGGGATTTTTCGGATAAATTGAACCGTAATTCAACGCAGAAGTAAACCCGGCTACTGACTCCACAACTTTAAATAAGTAGTACACACAGGAAACACTTCCAAGAGAAAATGAAAGTGTTTTGCAATAAAAAAGCAGTTTGAAACAATAAAGCACGATAAAGCAGGGAAAGTTGTAATCTAGTGTAGCTTACGGAGATATGAGCATGTAGCAAGCTAATTTGAGTTTAAGTGATGATTTCGTAAGCGAAGGAGCTGAGCAAGTGCAGCAATCCTTGAACTTAATTGAAAACATGAACATCAGATCTGTAACGAAATTTGAAAGACTTACCGACTAAACCTTGGGAGCTGAAGAGGTGGCGGAAATAAGAAAGCACTTAAAAATAAATTTCCAGGTTAAAACCACTCTGAAGCAGTACAAATCGGACCTGATTGCAGAGTAAAATTTCCTGAATAGCAATCCTGAATATGTTACGAACGACTCAGACGACGTTATAATAAAGAGATTGAGAAGACAACTGGATGGAGAAACAGCTTCCGGCGACGGAGAAGCCAAGTACATTTTGAAACCCATTACGTTTAAACTGTTTGAATTCAACCTGCTGTCTCTTCCCATCAGATCATACATCATTTTCGTCTGCACAGAAGGACCTAGAGGGGGGAAAGACAGTTGTGGAGTGGTCCCCATCATTTAACTCGGAGAACAGAAGGTAGAACTGCCTAGTGTAAGCGTGAAGGCTCACATAAAGAAATTCGTGTACCAATTCAACTGGTACCGAGTCAAAGTGTTCACCAAATTGAGAGAAATCAAAAGCAATGTCGAATCGAACCTGAACAATGTAAACGGAAGCACTGGAGTCTTGATTGAGAGTGTCAAAAATATCGTCAATCCTTCAACGAATCCCCTGACGGCTCCCATCTACCAAAACAAAGAGTTGCTCAGCAAACAAATTACAAATGTTTTCGACACTTTGCACAAAAGCGCCAACCTGCTGTCCTCGAAATACAAAAAACTGCTGGATAACCCCGTCGAGGAAATGAAGAATATGGTCATAAAAATTTTGTTCCACTACATCAAAACGCAAACGAACATCTGGGAAGACATCAAAAAGTCCTACGAAGACTCCGTGACGCAAGTCGAGCAAACGCTGGCCAAAGTCGAGGAAACCACCCAATCAGTTTGTTACATTTTGGAACAAAGGTACGAAGAATTCGAAGATTTTTCCGAAGCCCAACTCCAAAAGGTCGTCGACTTTGCAGACGACTTCTTCGACGAGAAAATCACTCCCCCGATTTTGGAATTCATCGCCAAGTTGAAATACGACCTGACCTACCAAGCCAAGGAAGACGCCAGCTTCTTCGAAAAGGTTTACGAATAAATGTCAAACACCGTGATCTCTTCCCTTTCAGAGCAACAGATCTTGCTGGTTTTGGAGGCCGGAAAGCAATACGCCCTCTCGTACTCGGACTTGCTGAAGGGACAACTGAAGGAAATTTCTGCACTCAATTTGCAAAAAATGTAACAAATAAGAGACCAATGTCTGGGGAAAATCAAGGAAGGAAAACAGGGCCTCACCGACGTGCAGGAGTACGTTTCTGAACTGCTGGACTTAGACTACTACAAGGAACAACTCAGACAATTGGAACTTCCCTATGGAAGCAGCAATGGAGCCTTGGCCAATCAGAAGGGCTTCATGGTGTACTTCGAGTTCGTTTTCGCTGATCAGTTGCAAGATTTCTTGCAAATCAAGAACTCATTCCTCGAGTTTCACAAAACCTTCGAAACTGTTTTCCCCAAGGGAGTTCAAGAATTGGGAATCAATATGAAGGACGTCAGTTTAGACCTGGTGGAAAAGACGAAAGCCACTGTGGACTCAGTTTAAAAGAGCATTGAGTTTTTGCTTAATGTAGTCAAAAAAGACATCCCTGAACTAATTGAAATCGTCAAAGAAGGAAACCATAAAGACTGGGAGAGTTCCGAAGAAGTCCTTGATGTTGTCGACATCTTTTAGTTCGTGGAAGAAATTAAGACTTTGAAATTTTAAATTCCGGATTTCAAAAAGACCGTTTTGTTGGCGAAAACACTTCCCCAAGATTTCGTTGCCATGAAAGACTTCTTAAAAGAAGTCGTCTATGACCCCATTCTTTTCGTTAAGAACCAAACTTTCACTCTCTACAACCACTACCTAAAGAAGTAAGAAGTCGTTACTGATGGAGAGTAAAGAAGAATTCTAGAAGAAGAAGTCTCCCCAGCCCCCCGCTATTCGAGCTCACTGATTTAACTTCATTATATTCTAACCTCTTGGGAGAAGGAGAAAGCCTTTTGTCCGATATATACAAGGCTGCCGTTGAAAATGCTGTCGAACAGTAGTCTTTACCTGGCTTCGTAGAAGATATGAATGAAATCGGAAAAAGGTTGCAATAAAAGATGGACCTCAGACTCTTTGAAAAATTACCTGGACTGGACGAAATATTCAAAGATTAGTTGGGAAAAATCCTTGGTAATAATGTTATATTATAATTAGGAATTTTATTTTTTGGTTGTTTTGTTATTAATTAACTTTTTTTTTGGTTTAATAGATAAATTCTAACAACCGGAAAAACTCATTTATGATAGTCTTGTGTTTGAAAAATCTATAAAACACACCTTTTCATATCCTACTCCCATCCATGTTTCCGTGTTTGTTGATTTAAATATCGAAACGAAGGCTAGATTTAATGTTAAATTTGGAATAGAAAATAGAACAATTAAAATGACACCCAAATTTGAGCCTGAGTTCAAGGCTTCTGCATCTGGTACGAAGAAATTTAATATTTAAATATATGAGTATAAAATTTTATTTTTTTTAATGAATATATAAATAGGAGGAGTTGATATGTTCGTTATGAGAATAGGAGTTTTCGCTAAGGGACTCTTCTTTTCTGGATTCGTAACCACCGCTATAATAGCTGGCTTTACTACCAAATTCTTTGGAGAATTGCTTATCAACTGTAAAATCCTGCCCAACACCATTGAATTAGGGGTATACGTATAATATAAAACAGCTGGATTTATTAAACAGTGTTTAGGAGGATTTGTTAATTTATGTATGAATGTTCCTCAATTGTAATTCATTTTTGTTTTATATAAATTTTAATATAACTTAAAATTAATCAGTCGATTAACTAAAATTATTTTTAGAAATTGGTCAGAAAGAAAAACTATAGTTCCCCCTGCCTTCATTAAAGGTGTTGACCCTTATAAAATTGAATTTAAAGGAGTAGACAAACAAGTCAGTGTTATAAAATAAGAATTTTGATTAAAATAAAATTATTTTATTATAAAATTTTATTATTTATGATGAGTTATTATTGTTTTTATATTATAAAAATTTTATATATCAAATGTGAAAATAAAATTATGATTTTTAAGTATAATTCGAACACGCCATAATATAAAATTTATTACTTAAATGTTCTTCATAAAATAGATAAATTTATTGTAAAACTCTAATTTTAAAACATTTATTACATTGATATATATATAAAAGCATTCATCATACCAATTTATTACAAATATAAATGATATTTTATATATAACTCAATCAATTTTTGGTAATTATTTTGTTGGCAAAATTTCTTTCAACTTCTTAATCTACTAACATGATTCCTACATTGTTAACCCCACAGACATTACTGTAATTTTGGACATATAATTTTCCAAAAGGAGAATCAACATTTCCGAATTTTAAGGGGTTTATAGGTGAGGACCAATCCTCATAGTTTGAAATTTCGTTTTCACTGATATAAAATAGACGAATGGGGCCATCTGCAGATAAAGATTAAATACTATCCAAGTTGATGATGTTTTTCCATGCAGATTTGTTAGTGAGTATTCCTACTTAATAGTCTAGTTTTTGCAATTTATTAATGTAATTAGCTAGGAATTCTTGGTTACTAGCAATTCTATCGTGATTCCATTAGCAAGATCCGCCTGTTTTGTTGACAGATTATTGTATTCTAACCCAAACATTATTGTAATTTACAGCTTTATATTTTCATTAAAAGACTCTATTTGAGTGTTAGGATCTTCGTTTCCACAAGGATCCAAAACTAAATCTATGGATTATCCCAAGTTGACTAGCTTTTAAATACTTTCAGTTTGATTAATGGAAACCAAGACTCTGTTAATGTTTTTGGATTTCAAACATTTAATGGAAGATTCGTCAATACTGAGCTATTAGCTTTTTACAAAAAGGGCGACTGAATGTTTAGTATCTATGAATTCCTTAAATACACTAACTTGTTCAAGTTATCTTACATTATAGTGTTGGTAAAATTGATTCGGATTTCCAGATTCACCTTGTAATTTAATGTCAAACGATTGCCCATGTAAAGGACTGTAAACTGTGACGCTGTTTAGCGAAGAATTGAAGGATTAAACTAAAACTTATTCTTATGCGAAAAAATTGTTCTGCAGTCTTGAACCCGCCTATTTTTTCTATCCACACAAAGTCAAGAGGAAGTGAGTTCTCTGGTTGGACGCATTTTGTTGGAAAAGGTTTTAAATTTGAAGAATTTATTTTTCAGTGACATCAGCTGCGAATTTTCTGCACTGCTGGTTAGTCAAAGGCATTTGGGTTGACTAAGAAAGTAAGTCTACCAGTGCAGTTTTCCTTTGAATAATGTGGTTGATAGTTTGCTGTCCGAAAGAAAAATAGGTGGGATTTTCTAAAGAGTAAGAACAAGATATCTGATCACATGTGAAAGGTGTCTTGATTGCATTTCTATAGGCAGCATTCGGAATTGATCTAAAAATATGTTATAAAAGTTGAATTTTTCATAATAAAATAGGAGGCTTAAATATTATTACTTTAAAGATATAAAATTTTAGTTCACATCTTCGATTTCGACAATGGCATCGGCTTTAGAATTCGACTTTGCGGATATGGAATGGAAAATTGCAGAGAATATAGAGAGTTCTTAGCCAATAACTTAATTTGAACCCAAAACAGACTCAAATTAAAACTCCTATTACTTATCACTGCACATCTGAGTCTACTATTTGACTCTAGATTCCAAATGGTTAACAACTTCTTCATAGGTGCAGACGTTAGAATTTGAAAGTTTGATGTTTTAAAAATCGTTCAGGGCAAACAATTTCGAGTATTCCTTGTTATAGGATTATTAAGTATTTGGATTTGAATTTCTAAAACGAAATTTAATAAATTAACAAAATAGAAGAAAGTCACTTAAAATAATTATGTTACTCTTTAATAATATCTTCACATGTTTTATCGCCTTAAGGAATGAATTTCTTGGAATAAAACTCCCGTTTGCTTTCTTCTTAATCAGCAGAAAATTCAGAACAGGTAATACAGTCTTTCTTTCCAGGCCCCGAACAAGTTTTGCAAGTAAAGTGACATTACTAGCACTAGGATGAATTTAAAAAGTAACCTTTTTAACATTAAAGACACTCTCCTAAGTTTCCTCCGCATTCAAGGCAATTAGAATCTTCGCATTGCTGACATTTTCCGGCCACCAGAGATTGCCCCAAAGTACATTGTGGAACAGGCTCTGGCTGGTAACATTCAGGATCTGTAGATTCACATTTTATACAGGCAATGGAGCTTTTTTCCCAGGAGTCTGACTTTAGCTCTTTCTTATAGCCACTCGGACAAGAAGAATAGCACTTAAAGGTGTTGTCAGTTTGCTTAATAAAATAAGGATACTTAGCATCACATTTTAAACACTTGTGAGTTCTATCGGAGCACACTTCACAAGAACTGAAGCACCCTGAAAAAAAAATGGCTTAATAAATGAATTTCCAATAAAAAACATACATTTGCATTCTTTAACAGCCAAGTCAAAAAACTATCTTTTAGAACACAGCAATTTGCACTCTTTATCTTCGATTTATTTAGGGGGAGAGCAGCTAAAATATAATTACATTTTATTATTTAGAAAAATCAATGAATACTATAGACAAATTCAAAATACCTTAAGCATTAATTATGTTCCGGTCCGTCACAAGTAAGACATTTTTCATTACACTTGAGGCAATGACTGGCTTCCTTGTAATACCCGTCATTACAAGAAGTGACGCACTTATCTTCTTGATTCAAAAGATTTTCACTTTCACACAAAATGCACTCGTTTGTAGATTCCTTAAGCTTGTAGGGACAGGGACATCCCTTCACACAAGTTTTGTCAATAATATTGGCTTTTAGTCCACTCGGGCATTTGGAAGCACAATACTTAATTCCTTCCAATTCATAGTTGAATTTGCCTCCGGTACACGTTTGCACACACATTTTGTCATCCAAATTGAGGAATTTTCCATCTTTGCAGGACAAACAGTTGTTTTCCGTATTTCCACCCTCGCAGGTAAGACAGGAGGCGTGGCACTATTCGCAAACAAATTCGTCTGCTTTGGAGGGCGCCATTTTGATGAAGTTGAAGAAACCATTGGGGCACTTTTTATAGCATTCTTTGCCGTTCAATTGGTAAAAGTCTTTGGCGCACACAGGACAGTTGAGATGGGTTAAGTCATTACATACAGTACAGCTTTGGCTACATTTGGCGCAGTGATTCGCCACGTCCTTTTGCCCGACAATGGCTGTGAATCCGAGGGGACACGATGGGACACATTCTGATTCTTCGAACATGGAAGCAAATTCTACTTTTAAATAGCCAGGCTTGCACTCCAAACAAGCATTTTACTTGGTACTTGAACATATTTTGCAAGAGTCGAAACAGGCTTCACATTTCTGAGTTTCGTCGCTTTTGAAGAACCCAAACTGGCAATGCTTTTCGCAGGAACTTCCCTACAGATAAAGGGGCTCTGAACAGCTGGTACAAGCATTGAAATCGTTGGCTTTGCTACAGGTTTTACATTTGGAAGAGCAACATGAAGCATTTTTGTGTTTCAGCCAAGATTGCACATCCTAATCGTTGTCAGAACTGTTCACTCCAACCATTACCTCCCCTGTTCTCAACTGATATCCCCATTCCCTCGTTGAAGCCTTCATAGCATAGGTTATTCCTTTGCACTTCACTTCTTTATCACAGGCTTGCATTGCCTTTTTCGCGGTGGGGTAGTTTTCGCAGTTTCCGAAACAGCCCTTCAGTTCATCGTGTACGTAGGGTCCAAAATAGGTCTAATCACATTCTTCTGTTATTTTTAAAAAATAATATTAATTTTAATTTTAGAAGTAAAATAATAGCTCAATATATACCCTTTTAAAAGCACTGCTGCGTAAATCCGTCGTCCAAAAATCCCTTTTTACAAGGACATTCTTTGTTGCTAGGAACAAGCTCTTATCGGTTAAATTTTGAAGCACAAGATGTGCATCCAGAAGCGTAGTCACTGCAAGATTAGCACCCGGGCTGGCATTTGAAAATAGAGTATTTTGCAAAATAGGTCGCACATCCTTCTTTGGGGGGAGATATGTCTGTATTGCAAACAATTTCTATTTTTAAATCAGAAGAAGTGTGTCCAATTTCTACGATTCCAGCAACTTTACTCTAGCTGTCAGCGTCTTATTTTTTGAAGGTCTTCACGACCTTTCCATCGATAACAATTTGCAGACTGTCGGAGTCATTGAACTGGTCTTAAATCATTCCTTTATACTCGAACTTTAATTTGTAGTGAGGGTGGAGGTTGGTGAAACTTCTGGAAAGCGAGAATTTGTGAGGGGCTTTTTCGTAAATTTTGCGTTGGCATGTTTCACACTCTTTCCATTTTTTGCAAGATTTAAAAAGGCAACTTATTTCAAACCCACTTAAAAAAATTTTTTTTTCATAAATTAATAAACAAATAATAGCACTAATTCTTACTCGCAGCATTTGGACTTTTCTTAGCAATCACATTCGTAGGGCTCTTCATGGGTTTTCGATTCGAAAAGACTAGTGTCATAACTTGAGATGGTGGCTTAAACATCGCCGATGGCTCTAAATTTGGAAACCTTAGGGGTGGATTCCCAGTTTGGTACGTTTCCATTATTTTAAAAAATAATGACAGGATTTATTTCCTCAGCTTCTTAGGCAAATAAAGTGGGAATCACTAAGTTTGTATTAACAAATCCATGAGCTCTTGTACCCTGTAAAGCCTGTTCGGTTTCGTTTGAGAAAACTCCATCTTCTTTTAATGCTGCATTAAAAGCTCTGTTATAAAGGGATTAAAATATCTTTATACCTTCGGCTAATTAATTAATTATAGTTTAATTATGACTGATATTAAATAGATTGAGAAAAAAGGATATTTTTAAATGTATTAAATAAACTAAACAAAAAACAAAATACCCTTTAAATCAACAGCAGACTAAGTAAGGATGAATTTAAATTTCCCGTATTATGATATCTGGACAAAATTATTTCTTAATAGATATTCTTTCCACCCTAGACTGTCTTATACTTCAATGGCTAGTCCTGATTAAAAATCGTTTTGTAAAAAATCTTCGTATTGATTATTGCATTCGTCATAATTTAGCTATAAAGCATTAAATTAGATTAATAATACAAAAAATTAGTATGTATATATATTTGGAATTTTATTAAATATATTGGTATATATTAATTTGGTTGATTTGCAGAATCCAAATAAATTAGAATTATTAATTTTTTAATTTTGTAGATTCAATATATCAACTAATTTTTACCTATTTTTAATAATATTGAACGGCATAAGTATCAATCCATGATTAAAACCCATTAATGAAAACCTATATAATTAAAATAAAATATAATGCTTTAGTATATGTGTATATATAAATTAAATTAGTACCATTTATTCTCCTCTTTCGTCTATCGCTTTTTATAAAGATAAAATCATCTGTTAATTATAAGCTAAGCGATAGGGTAATTTTGAAATATCTGCATTATTTAAAGCTTATAAGTCTCCAGTTTGATATTTGGTTTGTAAAACTTCATTGATTTGAATTGCCAGTCCTTAAAATTCTTAATGTTAGCAATTTTTTTTTGTAGAGTTTTAAGTATTGTGAGGGTTTCTAAACAAAAAACAAAACTCAAAAAAATATAAAAATATATGATTTTTTTCATTTATTGATAATTCTAAAAATTAAATTTATTTATTTATTTAATTGTAATTTAGATTTATTTAAGTTTTTAGGTTTGTTCTCTTAAACTTATTAAATACTTTTATAATAAATTAGTATTTGATAATTCTGATTAAAAATATTCATAAACTTACGTATAGCATAAGAATTCTAAATTACTTCTTAGTAATTAATATTATTTAATAATATTATTCTAATATAAGTAATATAAAGGTTTTATATGCTTAAAATAAAAATAAATTATAATTAATAGCTAATTTTGATTGTTTTAAATATTGACAGGATATCTGATGTATTGTGTTATGTATTCTAATATAATTAACAAATAAATTCTCATTTGTTTAAAAAATTATATATAAGCTAAAAATAAAAGTAAAATTAGAATTATGAGAAGTAAAGATAAAATATAATTTATTTAATCAATATAATAATTAAAGAAAAGCTATATTATAAATATATATTTAATTATGCACTGATCATTATAAACAAAAAAATTATCGATTAAATTTTATATATATATTGAAGTCGAAGTAAATAAATTGATTTCGAAAATATTTCCATTTAATTTATAATTAAATAATAATATATGTGCGCAGTAGTCTTATATTTCAATAGAATTTCAATTCTAAAAAATATATATACTAATAATATCAGCAATTATTATTATATTATAAAATATTTTGAATAAAAGAGTTTATATCAAAACATAATTATTAGTTTATTAACTTCTAATATTATCTAAAAATAATTAATTTAAAAAGTTTATCAGAACTTAAACAAATTATTAAAATTTGCCTGGGCTTTAAATTTATATTTATGGTATTAATAACTTGATTATAGATATATACCTTTTATTTGATTTTATAATAAGCATTTTTTAGACCGTAGGATTAATTTGATTAATATTTATTCTTATACATATTTGTATCTAATAGAGAATATTAGTACAAAGAAATAAAATATAGCAAAATACGATAAATGGACGGAATATTAGTAATATCATAAAATTAAAATAAAAATCTCTTGAAAAAATAATCAAAAAAAGTCTTTTAATTTTTAATTAATTTAGAGTCTATAATATTAGAAAATGACATGAGACAATTTATAAAAAGAATAACTATCATATTAAGAATAAATAATATTAAATTAAACTATGATTAAATAATTAATTTTTCTGAGCATTATTCCAATTTTCATTTGTTTACCTCCCCTAACCTATATATTCTAATATGAATAAAATAGAGCTTTTTCTAAAAAACAAATAAAATAGTATAAGTGAGTAGAATTTCTATTATTATTTAAATAGTAATTTAAATAATTAAAATTGTTAAAATATATTTAGTTTAATAAATTTTATATAATATATTTGTTTATTCAATCCATTCTTACTATTTCTCTTAATATCATTATTATATTATTGTGTAGAAAAATATGCTTAATATTGAAGAAATTAAGATATTAGAAGTCTAATTCAATTGAAAAAGAAACTAGAATAATATTTAAATTATGCCTAATATTAATCTAATATGTCTATTAAGAAATATAATAAATTAAATAAAATAATACTGCTGCTTGATTAAAATAAATCATAGAACTCATATTTTTGATTTTTTAGTATAGTAATTACGTATGTTTATTCTTAAAATGACTCATTTCATCTATTCTAAAAAAAAAATATTTAATTTTATACAAATAAATAAACAATTATCAACCAAGTTTAAAGAGGGATAGAGAAAAAGTATAATTTTAAATAATAAACTAATTTTGTAAATGGATTCCAAAAATACCGAAAAAATGATGTCTACCAACATAAATTAAGATTCAACTTAAGACAACGATAATAAATTGCATTAAGATTAGGATAGATCAAATGGTACAATTTGTCTTTTTTTTAGTATATTTATTATATTAAATTTTTATAAGGTTAATTCAGTAAAAATAAATTATTTAAAAAAATTATACTTGCAATTAAAACAATAAACTTTTTCTATTTAATTAAATTAATATTATTATTTCTACATATATTTATATAATATTATTTGTTATTTAAAATTATAATATTATACGATTATTATAGTCATGAGTAGAGGAATGAGAAGGTTTAATAGAAACAAAACAACAAAATAAGAGTATTCACTTGACTCTATACCTGATAATAAGTCTACTAAAATAAAACAAGAGAGCAACAAATAAAAATAATTTAACGAAAATGAGAATGACTAGGAAGAGGCAAAAGAAGAAATGGAAATTATTGACCTTGACAATTTAAAAGAAGAATAAGAGGGGGTAAAATAAGAATCAACATAAAATATTAATGATAACAAAAATAACGACGATGAAATTGCAGAAAAAAATATTTCCCCAACTATTGATGCAGAAAAGAAGAAATTTAAAAATATTAGCGTCTCAAAGATATAGAATGAAAAGCAAAAAACATTTTAATTGGACGAACTAGAAGATAAATAAAATGATGAATCTAACATATAATCTTCAAATTAATTCGAATCTTTCTTGTTTATGAATCAAAATCCTGGCAATACGAGGGAGCAAGGATCTCCAAAAAAATAATTTCCTTCTTAATAATAATAAGGTCTCAAAAGGGACTCATAAACCATCTCCCATCATACAGAATAAATGTTAGTAAAAATTATTATTTATTTATTTTTTTTTAGTTTTATTTAATTAATTAATTTATTTGTTTTAAAAGATTTCCTAAAATTATTCTCAAAATGATCTTAATCTCTCTGAAAATTTCGATAAAACAAGAAACAATTAATACAGCCATAATCAAATAGATTCCAGTGAAAATCTTGTTTAGATAAAAGCTTCCCAACAAAAAAAAACTCTTAAATACGTGGTAATTGGAGTGGTTATTGCCATAGTTCTGATTTTACTCATTGTTGGAGGAGTATTTTTATTCGGAGACTTCTCTGATTCCGGAAAAAGCTGTGACGGTAAATTCAGAAAGGGAAAGGAATGCAAATGCATTGGGGGATATTATGAAGTAGGAAAGGCTGACTGTGCCGGTCCTTTTCCTGAAGGCTTCAGTGAAGGAGATATTAATTTGAGTTTGAAAGGACAAACGAATAACTTGGAGGGAGGATATAGAGTTTTCCAAAGAAATTTACAAGAAAACTTCAAATTTACAGTGAATAATATTCAAGAAAACACCATGTAAGGATAAACATATACTAACACTAGTTCTACTATTTACAATGTCGGAATTTTGACTACTGATATTTCTGAAAATGATTTCAAATTACTTGTGCAAATTAGTAATTCTACATTTACTTTTGGAGAGGAAGAGACTTTTGTTCCAGGTTACCCTGAAATTATAGATTCTTTTGGTAATTCCGATAATAATAACTAAAATTCTGAGGAATCTCAACCTTATGATCTTACTCAGTGGGAAAAGAAAAAAATTTAAGAACTAAATATTACACAGGATTTATATATTTAAAGTATACTTCCTATTATTGAAATTTAAATGTTTAAAAATGGTACTATTGGTAATTTAGAATATCCTGCAAATCTCAGACCTGACATTAAAATATTTTACCCTAAATCCTCGATCAATTTTCTCCTATTCTAGCAGAAAAAGTAAAACCAAAGAATTTTATCAATTTATTTAATTATTTATTTATTTATTTATTTATTTATTTATTTATTTATTTATTTATTTATTTATTTATTTATTTATTTATTTATTATTTATTTATTTATTTATTTATTTATTTATTTATTTATTTATTTATTTATTTATTTATTTATTTATTTATTTATTATTTATTTATTTATTTATTTATTTATTTATTTATTTATAGTCCTACCAGTCTGTAAGAAATGCAAAAACTGGAGAAAGAAGGGTTTTAGAAGTGGATGAAGAAACAAAAAAATCTAATTCTTAAGAAGGATTTTTCGGGAAAGTTGATCCTAATTTGAATGCCGAGTTGATCCCTGACGAAGACAAAGCCAAGTTGAAAAAATAGTATTAGTAAGAAACGCAGCCAACAGAAGATGGAAGTGTCCTGCAATAAAAGAGCAGTTTAAAACAGGAAAGCACAATTTCGAAAGGAAGATTGGATTCAAGTAGTGCTTATGGAGAAATGAGCATGTAGTAGGCGAATTTGAACATGGAAGATAAATCTGTATCAGAAGGGACTTCAGAAATACAGCAATCTTTGAATTTGATAGAAAACATGAATGTGAGATCGAGCACTTAGTTTTAGAGACTGGGAGACTCGAAGTTTGATGAAAACAAAGTGAGTGAAATAAGAAAGCACATGCAATTCAACTACCAGGTGAAGACGACGATGCAGCAATTCAGAGTCGAACTGATAGAGGAGCAAAATTTCATAAACAACAATCCAGAGCACGCGACGAACGACTCCGATGATGTGATAATAAAGAGAGTTTTGAATAGTGACGGCGAGGCTAAACTGATAATAAAGCCCCTCACGTTCAAACTTTTCTAGTTCAACTTGCTGTCACTACCCATTAGGTCGTACATCTTGTTCATCTGTACGGAGGGAAAGCTAGGGGGCAAGGACGAGTGCTCCGTCATTCCGATCGTGCAGCTGGGCTCGCGTAAGATTGAACTGCCCTCAGTTAGTGTGCAGGCCCACATCAAGAAGATCGTGTACCAATTCAACTGGTACCGAATCAAAGTGTTCAATAAGTTGTTGGAAGTCAAGAAGAATGTCGAGTTCCATTTGAACAATATCAACGACAACGCCTACGACCTGATTGGAGACATCAAAACCATCGTAAATCCTTCTACTAATCCCCTCACAGCGCCCATTAACCAGAATAGAGAACTTTTCAACAAACAAGTCACCAATCTCTTTGAAACGCTTGACAAAAGTGCCAAACTTTTGTCCGGAAAATACCAAAAATTGTTGGAAAATCCCATCGAAGAAGTCAAAAACATCGTCAACTAAATGCTGTTCCACTTCATCAAAACCCAATTGAAAACGTGGAATGATGTAGAAAACTCGTTGTCAGATTCAGTCAAAGAAGCCGAAAGTGCCATTGACTCTGCGAGCCAAATGAGTAAACAAGCCTGCTACATTTTGGAACAAAAATACGAAGAATTCGAAGACTTCACAGAAGAACAGGTCCAAAAGGCTTTGCACCTGGCAGACGATTTCTTTGATGAAAAAATTGTTCCTCCGATTTTGGAATTCATTGCCAAACTGAGGTACGACTTGACTTATGAGGCCAAACCCGACGCTTCATTCTTTGAAAAACTTTTCGAAAAAATTTCCAATGCTGTGATTTCCGCTCTTTCTGAACAGAAGATTTTGGCGGCGCTGGAAAAGGGCAAGGAACAAATTTTTAAATTTTCTGGCCAATTAACCACCAAACTGCAGTAAATTTCAGCTTCCAATTTAGAAAAAATCAAATAAGTTCGCGATAAATGTCTCGCAAAAGTGGACGCCGGACTGTCAGGACTGGAAGATATAGAAAAATATGTCGCTGATGTTCTGGATCTCAGCTACTACAAGAATCAATTAAAACAATTAGAACTGCCCGACGGAAGCAAAAACACTGCCCTTCAAAACAGCAGCGGCTTTTTGGGATACTTCGAGGCCATGTTCGCTGATCAATTGAAAGATTTCATTGAAATTAAAACCTCCTTTATCGAGTTCCACAAGGGATTCCAAACGATTTTCCCGAATGGAATTGTGGAAATTGGGCAAAACATGAAGGAAGTGACTAAAGAACTTGTGAAAAGCATCAAAAGCACAGTTGTTTCCGTTGAAAAAAGCATCGAGTATTTGTTGCAACTTGTGCAAAAAGACATTCCCGAACTGATCGAAACTATTAAAGAGGGTAACAAAATGGATTGGGAACACCCAGGAGAAGTCCTCGATTTGGTAGACATAAAACAGTTTATTGAAGATATCAAATCTCTCCGATTCCAAATCCCTGATTTCAAAAAAACTGCCCTGCTCGCCAAATCTCTGCCTCAAGATTTCATTGCAATGAAAGATTTTTTGAAAGAAGTGATCTACGATCCCATTGTCAATTTCAAAAAACAGAAATTTGATTTAAACAGTGAAGAAAACGGGGGTAGGAGACAATTGACTCCTTTCACTTCTGGCTTTAAGTTGCCGCAATTCGACCTTTCTGACCTGTCGAACATTTACAAAGAAACATTGGGCAGCGGAGAAAACTTTTTAAAAGATATCTTCACCGTGGAAGTGGAAAATGAGGCCGAATAAAAGTCCCTCACTTCGCTTATGACTGGTATGGAAGACAACGGAAACAAACTTGAAGGGAAATTAGACATAAGATTGTTTGAAAGAATGCCAGGATTAAATGAAATTTTCAGCGAAAATCTCGGGAAAATATTAGGTAAATAAATAACTTACTTAAAATATTAGTTCTTTTGTATATAAATATGTAATAAATTTTATAAAAAAGATAAATTCAAAGTTCCTGAATAAATTATATTCGATCAATTAATATTCGATAAAGAGATCAGTCACACTTTCTATTACCCCACTCCAATTCACGTACCTGTATTTATTGAACTTATGGTTGGAGCTAAGGCTAATTTCAAAGTTAAATTAGCAATTGAAAACAGAAGTGTTAAACTGTAGCCTAGAATTGAACCAGAAATCAGAGCTTCTGCAGCAGGTAAGAAAATTCACTAATAAATAAATGTTACATTTAGTAACATTTACATAAATATAAATTAATTTTTTAAAGGAGGAATTCATTTATTCGTGCTTAGAATTGGAGTATTTGCTAAAGGACTCTTCTTCACTGGATTCATTGGAGTAGTGTTAGCAGCTGGTTTCACTACTAAATTTTATGGGGAATTGTTGGTTAACTGCCGAATAGTTCCCATTTCTATCGAATTAGGAGTGTATGTGTAACACAAAACGATAGGATTCGTTAAAAAATGCACAGGTGGAATCGTTAATTTGTGCATTGGTATACCAACACTGTAAATTATATAAAAATTTTTTTTATAATATAAATTGTTGTCTAATAAATAATATTGTTTTTTAATATAGAAAATGGTCTGACAAAATCACGATTGTTCCTCCTACATTTATTGATGGAGTTCCTCCTCTTAAATTCTCCTTCCCTGGGGTCGAAAAACAAGTCAGTGTGTTTAAAAAAGAATTCTGAAATTAGTTATATTTTAATATATTAAAATATATTTATAAAATATCAAATTAAATGCTTATTTTGAAAATAAAAAGAATAAAAAATGTTTTGTATTTCTGATGTTAATATAAACTCATATAATAAATTTATAAATTATGTATAAATACTTTAATTTTTTAATATTCTAAAAATAAAAATCTGAAAAAGAAATCATTTAAAATTAGGGAGAATGACGAAAAATCTCGTACAGAAAAGTCAAATGATATAAAAAAAATTAATATAATTTTCTACTTGCAATGTAGTATTTAATAAGGTTGTGTTAAACTTTAAACTTTGTCCAATATTAAGGAATATCAATATTTTCATGATTTATCGCGTAATCTGGAGTTAATTTTAAATTCTGACAGCGCCAAAGAATTTCTTTGGGTCAATTTTTATGTTTTGCTACTAGAATTTATATTATATTACGCTTTTCTCTACTTAAAGTCCATAAGATAATATAGACAATATAGGACAAAATCTGACAATATTTAACACATACCTCTAATCGTATAAATCCATCATAAAACATAATTTTAACCTAAATACACACCATATAGATCCATTTTTAACCTTTTCCGACCCCTTTTCGAGATATCAATATTTCATATATTAAATAGTATTTTTATAATTTTTTCAGGATTTATCACATAAATCAGTGTCAATTTCGAATTTTTACAGTGTCAAACGGTTTTACTTGATATATTTTCATGTATTACTATAGAAATATAATATGTCATTTATTTTTTCTAAGTTTTTGTCTGTAATAAAATCCATCAGACAATTTCTAAAAAAAATTAATTTCCACTTCATCTAACAATAACGGAAATTGTCAAACTGTACTATAACTTAACAAAATACATGCATTACTCATACAGACATCATATATAACCCTTTTAGAGCTGTTTTGACAATCCTTCATCCAATAAATAGTTCAAAAAATTGTGAATAAAATTAAATTTTTTTCAGGATTCATCACATAATTTGGGATATAGTACTATCTGAATTAGAATTATTCACAATACATAAGATGAATCATGAAAATATCAAATTATTATATTATAGTTTTTACAACTAGGTGCAGGTCAAACTTTGTCCAAAATTGTCCCAAATTTTCCAATATTGTCCAGTAATATTGGAAATTATAGAAAATCAATATTTTTAGGATTATTCCCATAAATCGGTATCATTTTAGAATTATGACAGCGCCAAATGGTTTATATATGTAAATTATCACGTTTTAACACTGGATTTTCTATAATAATACGTATTTCTATGGGGTTTGCCTATTTTCAATTCTCTGGACAATTCTGGACGATATTGTACAATTTAGGACAATATTTGACACTTCTTTATTTGTTAAAATTATATCGTAAAACACATATATATGCTAAATATGCATCATAGATGACCATTTTGAGATTTTTTAACCCAATTTCTGAAATATAAATAGTTTTTACTATTAAAAAAAATTATATATATTTTTAGGATTCATATCTTTAATCTTGGGGTATTCTTAATTTTGAATGTAATAAACAATTTTTCTGCGTAAATTTTCATATTACACCGCTGGATTTTTAATAAAAATATATTTTTAGATATTTATGCCTATGTGAAAATTCACTGGGCAATTTTTGACAATTCTGGACACTTCTTTGGACATTATTGAACAATGTCAAAACGATATATAACTTCATAAAACACATTTAAAATATAGATAAACATCATCTAGAACCCTTTAGAGTCTTTTATAACCCACTTTCACCATATAAATAATTCTGATATATTTTTCTTATATTTTAATAAAAAAACAATATTTTAATAAATATTTATTTTGATATATATTTTCAAAAATATGTCTAAATACATTTTGGTACAAAAAATTCTTTATAAAGTATAAATTTTACTCAGAAAAATTTTTTCAATTATCATAATACAAAATTAACAGCAATTTATGGGATTAATACTATAATTATTGAATTTTTTTATGAGAACTATTTATGTGGGGAAAGTGGGTTATAAAAGACTCAAAATGGTTCTAGATGATGTTTATCTGTATTTTAAATGTGTTTTATGAAGTTATATATCGTTTTGACATTGTCCAATAATATCCAAAGAAGTGTCCAGAATTGTCCAAAATTATCCAGTGAATTTTCACATAGGCGTAAATATCTAAAATGATATTTTTATTAAAAATCCAGTGGTATAATAAGAAAATTCACTCAGAAAAATCGTTTATAACATTCAAAATTAAGAATACCCCCAGATTAAAGATATGAATCATTTTTTTTTAATATTAGAACTATTTATATATCAGAAATGGGTCAAAAAATCTCAAAATGGTCATCTGTGATGTATATTTAGTATATAAATGTGTTTTAAGATATAATTTTCCTGAGAATTGAAAATAGGAAAAATCATAGAAATAAGTAACATTATTAAAATTCTATGGTTAAAACGTGATAATGTACATATATAAACCATTTGGAGCTGTCAGAATTCTAAAATTATACCGATTTATGGGAGTAATCCTAAAAATATTGATTTTCTATAATGTCCAATATTGTCCAGATTTGGTCACTGGACAATATTGGACAATTTGGGACTATTTTGGACAAAGTTTGACTTACCCCATACAACTATTTATATGAAAAAACTGTGTTAAAATTGATCCATAAAGGTTTTATATAATATATATTAATGATCTTATATAAATTTTATAAAGTTATATTACTAATTGACATTGTCCTATATTGTCTGATAGTTGTTATATATATACCGATAAATGTCTGATATTGTACGATAAAAAAAATATTGGCTAAAATATATAAAACCTTATTATTATGCAAAATCCAGTGATAAAAAATAAAAAAGTTTCTATAAAAACTGTTTGTCAAAATTCAAAATTAAAACAGATATATGTGATAAATCATGAAAAAATTAAATAATATTTAATATACTAACTATTGGTGTCTCGAAACAAGGGTCCAAAATGGCACAAAATGTATAGGTATAGTGCATATTACAATTAAAAATATGTTTTACAATGGATTAACACGCTTATATGAATGTGTCCAATATAATCAGATTATATCCTAGATTGCCTGATCAACTTTAAATTAAGAGAAAAAAATAAAGAAAAATGTAATTCTATGAAAAATCCAGTAATGCACGAGTAAATTCATACAAATAAATACTATGGTGATGTTATAATTTAAAACTGACACAGGATTATGTGATGAATCCTGAAATTATTAATTTTTTATAATATCCGATAACGTCAGATGGAATGGAAAATATACAATTAATATATCCTATGTCATATTAATATTAAAAATATAAAGTAAATGAATATAGAAATAATATTACAAAAAGTAAATAAAATACATAATATAAAATTAAACGATTTGTAATATTATAATAAAAAATAGCAAATATAAAAAATTAAATATAGCAAAATTACAAAAAAATTTTGTAATTAATTTATTTCAAATTTAGTGCTATTTTCTTAATAATTTAAAATTGAGCGCAATTGTTTAATTTTATTATTAATTGTTGAGAATTCAATTTAGTTTTTTAAATTATTAAATAGTATTTGATTTAATGTATTATATAAAAGGGTTATGACTAAATTAATATTTAAATAATTGAATCAATTGTTAACATATAGTCTCAAATGTTGAAAACTTTTAAACTACCTTGAAAAATCAATACAATTTATTAATTAAATATATAACATAATTTGAAAACTTTTTTATTAATTTTGCTATATATAAATAAATCAAGAATAAAATTTGTATTAAAAATATTATAATTATTAAAATTTTAATAATTATATAAAATAATATTAATATAAAAGAAAATATAAAATAAGAAATAAAGAATTAAAATATATATTATTAATATCATTTTAAAAAAAAAATTTAAAATATAGATATATCAAAATGTAAATATAAAATATTAATAAAAAAATATTAAAATAAATAATAATTTTTCATCAAATTAATTATCATATTATAATAGATATAGAAGATAAGTAGATCAATTTCTCTAGATATTTTCTAAAATCATTGCATACTTATTCACAAATTAAATTATCACTATTAAAAAATAATTTAATAATTTTTGAATAGGTCATTTAAAATAAAATTAGATTAAAATAATATATTTATTTATATATTGATTATTGAAACATTAATAAATCATGAATAACATTCAATACTATCAAATAAATTTATGATTAATTTTAAATGAACTTATTATGTTGCAAAATTCATTTCAATATTGTCTAAATTTTAACAATAATTACCTTAAATCTACTTTTAAAGTAGATAGCTTATTCAATTTTTCAAGTGATTTACCAAATTCAATGCATCCCTATTCTCCAATTGAATTTAAACTATTAAATAATTATTTAATTATTTTAGTATAAATTAGGTTAAATTATGCTATAAATATTATAATTAATATTTATGGTGATAATTGTGAATTAACAACGATGGAAGGTATTAATTGATAAAAATTTGATTAAAATAATTTAAAAACATAATTAAATAATATTAATTTACTTAATGATTTTATTTAATTATTTGTATTTTTTAAATTTTAAAATATAAATTGGAGTGACAAATGATTAAATAATTGATTGATTTAGTAAATAAATGATTTATTGAATAAATAAAGGAGTGCGCAATTTATTAATAATTAAAAAAATAATAATTTTTTAAATATTTCATTTTTTTATTGTTTATTGGAATATATAAATAGATCATTCATTAATTTCGATTCGATCACTTAAATTGATAATTAATTATAAGTGTTATTTCTATATTATCTAAATTTTAACAATAATTACCTTAAATCTACATTTAATGTAGATAGCTTATTCAATTTTTCAAGTGATTTACCAAAATCAATGCATCCCTATTCTCCAATTGAGTTATCACTATTAAATAATTATTTAATTATTTTGGTAGAAATTAGGTTAAATTATGCTATAAATATTATAATTAATATTTATGGTGATAATTGTGAATTAACAACGATGGAAGGTATTAATTGATAAAAATTTGATTAAAATAATTTAATAACATAATTAAATAATATTAATTTACTTAATGATTTTATTTAATTATTTGTATTTTTTTAATTTTAAAATATAAATTGGAGAGACAAATGATTAAATAATTGATTGATTTAGTAAATAAATGATTTATTGAATAAATAAAGGAGTGCGCAATTTATTAATAATTAAAAAAATAATAATTTTTTAAATATTTCATTTTTTATTGTTTATTGAAATATATTAATAGATCATTCATTAATTTCGATTCGATCACTTAAATTGATAATTAATTTTAAGTGCTCTTTCTATATTATCTAAATTTTAACAATAATTACCTAAAATATACATTTAATGTAGATAGCTTATTCAATTTTTCAAGTGATTTACCAAAATCAATGCATCCCTATTCTCCAATTGAGTTATCACTATTAAATAATTATTTAATTATTTTGGTAGAAATTAGGTTAAATTATGTTATAAATATTATAATTAATATTTATGGTGATAATTGTGAATTAACAACGAGAGAAGGTATTAATTGATAAAAATTAGATTAAAATAATTTAAAAACATAATTAAATAATATTAATTTACTTAATGATTTTATTTAATTATTTGTATTTTTTGAATTTTAAAATATAAATTGGAGAGACAAATGATTAAATATTTGATTGATTTAGTGAATTAATGAGTTATTGAGTAAATAAAGAAGTGCGCAATTTATTAATAATTAAAAAAATAATAATTTTTAAATATTTCATTTTTTTATTGTTTATTGGAATATATAAATAGATCATTCATTAATTTCGATTCGATCACTTAAATTGATAATTAATTATAAGTGTTATTTCTATATTATCTAAATTTTAACAATAATTACCTTAAATATACACTTAAAGAAGTTAACATATTCAATTTTTCAAGTGATTTACCAAATTCAATGCATCCCTTTTCTTTAATTGAATTATTTCTATTAAATAATAATTTATTTATTTTAGTATAAATTAGGTTAAATTATGTTATAAATATTATAATTAATATTTATGGTGATAATTGTGAATTAACAACGAGAGAAGGTATTAATTGATAAAAATTAGATTAAAATAATTTAAAAACATAATTAAATAATATTAATTTACTTAATGATTTTATTTAATTATTTGTATTTTTTGAATTTTAAAATATAAATTGGAGCGACAAATGATTAAATAATTGATTGATTTAGTAAATAAATGATTTATTGAGTAAATAAAGGATCGCGCAATTTATTAATAATTAAAAAAATAACAATTTTTTAAATATTTCATTTATTATTTTTATCGTTTATTGAAATATATTAATATATCAATTATTTATTTAGATCCGATCACATAAATTTATAATTTATTTTAAGTGCTCTTTCTATATTATCTAAATTTTAACAATAATTACCTTAAATATACACTTAAAGAAGTTAACATATTCAATTTTTCAAGTGATTTACCAAATTCAATGCATCCCTTTTCTTCAATTGAATTTTAACTATTAAATAATTATTTAATTATTTTAGTATAAATTAGGTTAAATTATGTTATAAATATTATAATTAATATTTATGGTGATAATTGTGAATTAACAACGAGGGAAGGTATTAATTGATAAAAATTAGATTAAAATAATTTAAAAACATAATTAAATAATATTAATTTACTTAATGATTTTATTTAATTATTTGTATTTTTTGAATTTTAAAATATAAATTGGAGCGACAAATGATTAAATAATTGATTGATTTAGTGAATTAATGAGTTATTGAGTAAATAAAGAAGTGCGCAATTTATTATAAACAAAAAAAATACAATTTTTTAAATATTTCATTTATTATTTTTATCGTTTATTGAAATATATTAATATATCAATTATTTATTTAGATCCGATCACATAAATTTATAATTTATTTTAAGTGCTCTTTCTATATTATCTAAATTTTAACAATAATTACCTTAAATATACACTTAAAGAAGTTAACATATTCAATTTTTCAAGTGATTTACCAAATTCAATGCATCCCTTTTCTCCAATTGAATTTTTACTATTAAATAATTATTTAATTATTTTAGTATAAATTAGGTTAAATTATGCTATAAATATTATAATTAATATTTATGGTGAAAATTGTGAATTAACAACGATAGAAAGTAATAATTGATATAAATTATATTACAATAATTTAAAAACATAATTAAATAATATTAATTTACTTAATGATTTTATTTAATTATTTGTATTTTTTGAATTTTAAAATATAAATTGGAGAGACAAATGATTAAATATTTGATTGATTTAGTGAATTAATGAGTTATTGAGTAAATATAGGATTGCGCAATTTATTAATAATTAAAAAAATAACAATTTTTTAAATATTTCATTTATTATTTTTATCGTTTATTGAAATATATTAATAGATCATTCATTAATTTAGATACGATCACTTAAATTGATAATTAATTTTAAGTGCTCTTTCTATATTATCTAAATTTTAACAATAATTACCTTAAATCTACAGTTAAAGAAGTTAATATATTCAATTTTTCAAGTGATTTACCAAAATCAATGCATCCCTATTCTCCAATTTAATTATTACTATTAAATAATAATTTAATTATTTTAGTATATATTAGGTTAAATTATGCTATAAATATTATAATTAATAATTATGGTGAAAATTGTGAATTAACTACGATGGAAGGTATTTTTTGATAATAATTAGATTAAAATAATTTAAAAACATAAATAAATAATATTAATTAACTTAATGATTTTATTTATTTATTTATTTATTTATTTATTTATTTATTTATTTATTTATTTATTTATTTATTTATTTATTTATTTATTTATTTATTTATTTATTAATTTATTTATTTTTTTATTTTTATATATTTTTTATATTAAAATTATTAAATAATTGATTGATTTTTCCAATATATAAATGATTGAGTAAATAAAGGAATGTGCAATTTATTATAAATTAAAATCATACAATTTTTTTTATTTTTATTTATTATTTTTATCGTTTATTTAAATATATTAATTGATCATTCATTACTTTCGATTCAATTACTTAAATTGATCATTAATTTTAAGTGAACTTATTATTTTACATTATTTATTTCTATATTCTTTGAATTTTAACAATAATTACCTTATATCTACAGTTAAAATAGTTAAGTTATTCAATTTTTCAAGTGATTTTCCAAAATCAATGCATCCCTAATCTCCAATTGATTTATTACTATTGAAATAATAATTTAATAATTTTGGATAGGTTAGGTTTAATTATATTATCATATATAGAAATTAAAAATAATATTTTAATTCGATTCAATACTATTGAATATTATAAATTCATTTTTTTAATATTTTTAATTTTTTACCTAAATTATAGATTTAAAATTAATTTTTCTACTTTCTATAAATATTAAATATCATTTTAATATTTTAACAAGTTATTATATTCTCTTTTATTATTCTTTATTTCTATTTTCAATTTTAATTTATCTTTAAATTTTTATCATTAATATTTTCTTTTATTATTTATTCCATATCATTAAAAATTTATTTTATTTTATTTAAAAACTCATTGTTTTTCTCATTTTATGATTTTGAAATTTATTATATTTAATCGTTTAAATTATCAGTAGAATCATCTTCAAAATTTATTTATTACATTTGATTTATTATTAATTCTAAATTTTCTTTATTCCATTATTCTTTTTCAGTGCATTTTATTAATAATTCATAATATTTATCATTTGAATCATATAATTCTATATATTATTAATTATAATAATCTTAATAATTTTTCAATATTTATTCCATATTCTTCAATGCTATACTTGCACATTTTATTATATTTTAACTTTATTCTAATTAATATTCTAGTTCTCTTTATAATTATTATTATTATTTATTTTATTCTTATTATTATAAGAACTTTTTATAATTTTATTTTAAAAATTATTTGATTTATTCGTATTAATTTGTATCATCATTTTAATGACTATTAACATGTTCATCAAATCCTACTTAACAAAATAGTTAATTTTTTTATTAGCATTATTTTAATCTGCAAATTAGTTCTATAGGATTATTTTCTTCATTATCCTAATGTTTCTATTTTTAATTTTAAATTATTTAATTTATCAAAAAATTATATATATTTTTGTTTAATATACTTCACAATATATCACTCTTTGTCTGTTTATTTCTTTTATATATTATTCAGAAGATTTTTTGTTATTTTTCATCTCTATTTATTTAATAATTAATTAAAATTAATATTTTTATTATATTTTAGTTATAGTATTTATTTAATTTAAAAACTTTAATTTTATTTAATATATTATTAGATGACCAATTAATTATATATATATTATTTTATGGTTATATTAATTTAATTAAATTTGTGATATAATAAATAAATAACATTGATAAGAAACAAAGAGAAAATTAATTACAATATTATGTCATTTATTTTTTTATTATTATTTTTGTTCAAAAATATGAAACAAGTTATAAAAATTTGAATTATTTATTTAATTGTTTGGAATTTTGAATTATTTATTAAATACTTTTGTAATTTTCATTCATAAATTTTATCTTAATAGAATTATAATGCTATTTATTTGAAATATATTTATTTTTATATTAATTCAAAATGATTTTTATTATTATTTTATCAAAATATTTAATTTATATATTTGAAATCATTATTTTTCTTCATAGATTACCTTTTTAATATTGTCGATTTGTTATTCTTTGCAATTAGTTTATTATATTTTTTATTTTTTATTTCTATTTAGATTTATTAATTATTTTATTTATTTAAATTATATATATGTGTTGACATACATAATGTACTCGGACACACATATATATATTATAAATACATTATTTTATATTATGTATTTATATTTCCTATTTAATTATATATAATTATACATATGATATTTTCCATACTATTGAATTAGTTAATGAAATATTTATGTATATATATCCATACAATAATGATTTAATAACTTTTGTTAATTAATTAAATTTAATAGTATTTTACCTTTATATTGTTACCTATATATTGTTATGAATTTAAATATGTAGAAACTAATTGAAATTATACATCTGAACCAATGAAACAGAAAATAAGAATGGAATAATAAATAATTAAAAAAACAATAACATGATTAGAAGTTTAATGAATAAATTTATTAAAACCAACTATTAATTAAAATGATATTTATAAATTATTGTGTTAGAAAGCAGAAATGAGAAAGAATAAATGTATTTTTTCGATAGGATGAGAATTTTATAGATCATTTTCTATATAATCTTATCAAAAAATGCAAATAATTACAAGAAAAATGATATTTTATATTATTCAATTGAATTTTCTTTAAAAGCTCATGTAGAAAGAAATTATGTTGTTATTTTAAATAAAAAATAAAAATAAATAATAATATAACTAACAAATAAATCTCTAATCTTTAGTAGATAAGTAAATCGGAATAAAGTGACAGCTTAAAAATATATGAATATTAATTATTTAATAATAAATAGGTAGAAATTTAAATTAAAATAAAACAATCATTTTAAGACATATCCATTATTTAAAATATTAATAGTATTACAGGGCTCACCCCTTTATATTGTGTGAATTTAATTTTTAGTAGAATATTTCACATCAGTTTTTTATTATATATTATTTATATAGTTACATTATTCCCAACAATAGTATTTTATTTTTTTATTTTTGTATAAAATATATTTTAGATAAAAAAATATATTGTTTAGTTGGAGTTATTATGAAGAATGTACTCAAGCGTTTATAACTTAATTTATAAGCTAATACGAATAAATATATTATTGATAATTTAATATTGTGATTATAAGCTTATAGATAATATATAAAATATAAAATATTAATATTACTAATGATATATAAAATTTTTTATGTAATCATATTATTAAAATTCTCCATACGCATATTATAATATTAATTAAATTTATTTATAATAATATATATGATTCTTAAGTTAAACCATTCATATTCTATAATAAGCTACATACTTTTGTTTATAATAAATATGTTTTAATATAATAATCGCCAATTAAAAATACCTAAATAAATATAAGCGATTCATTATTATATTTCAAATCTATCGTATACAAGTTCTAAGAAAAATTTCGAGGCGGGTTTTATTAAGTTATCATTAAAATCAAAATGGCAATTATGAAGCATTACATCATTCTATACTCTGCCACTTCCCAAGAAGAAAAAGGCTCCAGAAACTTTTTCAGTAAAACAACCAAAGTCTTCAGAAGCCCTTTATTTATTTCATAAAACAATAAAGCTCCACTTAAAAAATCAAATATTTAAATAACAAACAATTACATCACAGGAAGACACCCATATCCAACTCGATCGAAAAGTTTAGAAGATTTTCCAACACGTTCAACATGCTCTGCTTCCTCTTTCGTATTATTCAGTACGTCAAACTGGTTGAAGAATTCTAACTAGAAGTCAGAACCTGGAAACTCTGTTTTCACCTCTTCCAGCAAGACTGTCATATCTTTTTCTAGTTCTCCCGGAATAGTGGTTTCCAGAGTTCTCAAAGTTCCCTCCATATGGCATGTATTGGCTGTGATAATAATATTTAAAAACGTATAAAACGTAAATAGAGTAATAAAATTTGTTACCGATAACATTGAATCTGTCTCCAGCTTTTAAAACAGGAATATTAATAACACACTTTCGATTTTTATATTTTTCTTGTAAAATTCTTAATTTCACGTGAAAACAGACGGCCATTTGAACAGGGTCGATACACATCTGAGGCTGAGAGCCATGACCTCCTTTGCCTTTCAAGTCGATACGGATTATCACAACTTGTGCCATAACTGGGCCTGGTCTCACGGCCAAATATCCAACAGTTTCTTTCGGCCAATTATGATACCCATATACCTCATTTACTCCTTCCAAAACTCCATCTTTTATCATTTCTTTTGCTCCCGACAGGGGACCTTCTTCACAAGGCTGGAAAAAGGCTCTGACACATTTATTGCTTGGGATTTCGTTTTGTTTTTCTAAGAAAAGCTAAACAAATCCGAGTAAACTAGTGGTGTGACCCTATTGATTAAAAATGTTCTCATTTTCATTGAAAGAAATGGAATTTTATTTACATCATGGCCGCAGGCATGGGCTGCATTCGTTTAAGATTTGTATTCTAATTCAGGATTTTCTTCTGTCATTGGGAGAGCGTCTATATCTGCTCGCAATGCAACAGTTATATCCTTTCCTTGCGGACTGGCTTTTCCTCTCAAATCAATATACAGACCTGTGCCTGCACATACTTTGATTTCTTTTTCCTAAACTCCGCTTTTCAGGAGGAATTCTTTTATTGCTTTTTGGGTTTGGAATTCTTTGAAGCCGGTTTCTGGTTACGAATGCATGGTTTGTCTAAATTTCTTTAGATCTAACAAATTAAAAATGCTGTGAGAAGACATTAAAAGTAATGATTTTTTTAGATATCTGTTGGTTCAGTTTGTTTTTTAGATTACTACTCTTTTTTAAATAGTATTTTTTATTGAGTTAATTTGAAGTTTTTATTTTCTATTTTTTATTGATGTAATTGATTTATTTAATTAATTGGGTATTTACAAATACTCAAGTCTATTAAATTTTGTTTACTTAGGGTTTATGGTGTTGTATTTTGTGGAGAGAATATTAATAAATTTGTTTTATTAGATTTACTTTATAAAATAATTTATAAATATGTAAATAAATGGGAAGAAGATAGGACTCATATATTAAATAAAAATTTAAACATTTTATATATTTTTTGTTTTATAATTTATTTAAATCAAAATTCTTTTCTAATGATACTCTTAGTGACATCGACTCCTTTCCATAATTCTATTTTGACGGGGTCTTATCCGGGGAAGGGGAAAATTCTAGTTTCAGTCCACCCACTAAAAATGATTAAAAATTATAAGTATAATTATTTAAAATATATTAAATGATAAAATAAATTACACGGAAGGTAAGTTCAAACAGATACCAAAGGCACATTTTTCTTTAAGTTTAACTGTGGGGTGGGAAACCCAGACTCCCAAATCGATGCTGATGGGGGAAATTCCGGCACTGACAAGTAATTCTCCGAAGAATTTGGTTGTGAATCCGGCCAAAATAACTAAGGCCAGGTATCCGTGGAAGAAAAGACCTTTAGCGACTACTCTAATTTTGGTGATGTAAAGATCGACTCCTGCTGATCCTTCTGCGGAGACTTGAGCATCAAGTCTGGGAGTAAACTTAACTTGTCTGTCTTTGACTCCGAATTTAACTGTGAAGTTGGCTTATGCTCCGACTCCAAGAGACAGTTCAAGTTTAATATATATAGGGGTTTAATATTCAAAGGAGTGTTTGATTTATTTGTTGAAAAGTTCTTTTTCGAATAGTACTTTTTCAGGGAATTGGAATTTATCTATATAATTAGTAATGATTAATTAATGAAAAAATATAGTTTATAGATTGAGTAAAAGTTATTTTACCGAAAATGGCGAGAAGTTGAGTTTTGAAGATTTCATCGAGACCTCCCATTTGTTCGAAGACTCTGGCGTCCATTTTGGATTCTAGGTTTCCTCCGTTGGATTGGAGGTCGAGAAGGAAGCTTCCGATGGCATTTCCTTCAACTTTTTCGACTACTTTGTCTTTGAATTCTCCATCCAAATAATCTTGACCTTTGTTGAGGACCTTTTTATAGATATTGTCCATGTCGGAAAGGTTGAAATCGGGGAGGGATCCTTTGAGTTTGGCGGCGACGTCTCCGGCGATTCCGAGTTGTCTTCTTCCGGAGGGGGAGCCGAAGAGTCTTCCGAGTCCGAATTTTTGTTTTTTGAATTTGAGGAAGGGGTCATAGATGGTTTACTTCAAGAAGTCCTTCATGGCGATGAAGTCTTGGGGGAGGGTTTTGGCGAGTCTGATAGTCTTTTTGATATCGGGGATTTGGAATTTGAGGGATTTGATGTCTTCGATGAATTCTGCGATGTTGATGAAGTCGGAGGCGGCCTGTTCATGGGACTCCCAGTCTTTTTTGTTTCCTTCTTTGATGATATCGATGATTTCGGGGATGTCTTTTTTGACCAAATCCAAGACGAAATTGACTGATCCTTTGACGGATTCAATGGTGCTTTTGAAGTCGTCGACGAGTTCTTTGACCATTTCCTTCATGTCTTCTCCGATTTTGGTTACTCCATTGGGGAACATGGTTTGGAAGTTTTTGTTGAATTCCAAGAAGGCGTCTTTGATTTTAACGAATTCCTTGTTTTGATCTTCGAAGACGACCAAGAAGTACTGCAAGAACTTGTTGTTGGAGTTGAGGATGGGGTTGTTGTTTCCGTCGGTGATTTGCAATTCGTCGATTTTGTCTTTATAATACTAAATATTTAGCACGTCGGCAACGTAGTTTTCAAGGGCGTCGATTCCGTTGACTCCTTGTTGCACCTTTTGCAAACACATGTCTCTTACGTCTTTGAGTTTGGCGAGGTTTTTCGTGGAGAGAGAAAGGAGTTTTTCCTTCAACTGTCCTTCATATTTCAGAGCATATTCTTTTCCCTTTTCGATGGCGCCGAGGATTTTTTGTTCGGAAAGAGCGGACACGATCACGTTGGAAATTCTTTCGAAAAGCTTGTCGAAAATGTTGGGTTTTTCCTTCTTTTGGTAGGTGAGGTCGTATCTGAGTTTGGCGATGAATTCGAGTAGGGGAGGGGCGATTTTCTTGTCGAAGAAGTCAATGGCGAATTTTTCGGCTCTCTAGACCTGGACATTGATCATATCTTCGAATTGCTTGTATTTTTCTTCCAAAACGTAGCACACTTAAGAACTGGTGTTTTTGACCTGTTCGATGGCACCCTTAGCTTGGTCAATGGAGTCCAAGAAGGAGAGGTCTACGTCTTCCCAGGTTCCGAGTTCTTCTCTGATGAATTTGAAGAGCACTTTGAAGAGGATTTTCTTGAGTTCTTCTACGGGATTGCTCAAGATGGTTTGATATTTGGAGGTGAGGAGGGCGACAGTGGTGTCAAGTGTTTCGAAAATAAGAGTGAGTTGTCTGTCGTAGATTTCCTGGTTTTGGTGGATGGGAGCAGTGAGGGGGTTGGTGGCGGGGTTGACGAATTTCTTGATGTCGGCGATCAATTCGTAGGCGTTGTTGTTGATGTTGTTGAGGTGGAACTCGATGTCCTTCTTGATTTTCAATAATTTTTTGAAAATGTGGATTCTGTACCAGTTGAATTGATACACGTATTTCTTGATGTGCGCCTTCACACTGATCGAGGGGAGGGTCAGCACGTTGGGTCCGAAAGACACTTGCGGCACGACTCCGCACGCGTCCTTTTCTCCTCTCTTTCCTTCCACGCAAATGAACTTCACGTACCCCTTCGCAGGCATAGATAGCACGTCGAATTGGAACAGTTTGAAGGTGTAGGGCTCCAAAAGCAACTTGGCCTCTCCGTCCAAAATGTTCGCTCCTCCTTCTCCTTCCAGTTGTCTCAGTCTCTGCACGAACTGGTCTTCGGAAGTGTCTTCTTCGAAGTTGGGGTGCGAGTTGTTGTATTCCTGTTCTTCGATCAAAAACTTCGTGTAGTCGTTCAGACTTTTCGACTGGATGTAGTTGAATTGGATGTGCTTTTTCATATCAGCCACACTCTTTTCACTCACGTTTTCTTCGCTCACTTTGTTCAATTTGGCAGATTGCTTAATGCTGATGTCTTCAAACATACTGAAACTCTCTTGCACTTGTTCAGCTTCTTCAGAGGCCAAACCGTCCTTCATAGTAGTGTCTCCCTTATTCAAATTCATTTCTCCGAAGGCACTACTGCTTTCCAATTGACCGTCCTTGATAGTAGATTCTTGGGAAAGGTTCGACTATTGCGAAATAGAGCTTCCATTTTCGGAAGGCTCGGAGGCTGAATTGTAACCCTTTTAAAGTCTGGCCTTGTTGCTTTCAGGGTCAACTTCTGCGTTCAAATCTGTCTTCACGTCTCCGAACATGGTTTTTTGAGAAGTTTTCTTCAAGTCTTCTTCAGCCAAAACTCTTCTTTGTCCGGTTTTAGCATCTCTTACGGAGTGATAAGCCTAAAATAAGGAGATTTTTATTATTAAAAATAAGGTTATATGATATATTATTTTTTAATTCAAAAATTACATCTGCGTCAAGAATGGGGGAGTATTGACCCAAAATTTGGGGCACGATGTTCTTGATATCAGATCTTAGGTTGATGGGGAAGTTAAGCATTGAAATGGTTCCATTTTTCAACATTTCAACCTCGATAATGGGGATGATACTGTTGGAGAATTGTTCTTTAGAGATTTTCAAGTCTTTGAGTAATTTTTCTTCCCATTTAGTTAAAGTGACGTCTTCATCAGAATTTCCAGCGGCTGAAAAAAGGGTTATAAAAAAATTATTTTATTTTTTTGGTTCCCCAAAAATTCTATTATTAAAAATGCTATTCATTACATCCTTCAGAAGCTGAGTCAATTTTGCTGATCATTTCGGGATATCCGATGACTTCTGTGGTTTCACTGTCGAGAATGAAGGTGGAGTTATTGAAAGACATGAAGAATTTGAAGTAGTTTTCAGTAACATCAGTAGTGACGAAGTCCACCAAGTATTTAGTAAGAGATTCCTAGACAGTGGTTTCTCCCTTCATTTTGTTGGATTGGATGTTCTTCATTTCAAACAAATATCTTTCCTTTCTGTTTTTCTTGAAAACTCTGAAACCTCCTTAGATGTTTGTTTTTTGACCGGCCAAACTGATGTCGATTTCTTATTTTGTGACTCCCTTGTAGGGTCCGGCACAGTCGTTTTGGCTTACTTCGTAATATCCTTCTTGACATACACATTTGGCTCCTGTTCTGAATCTTCCTTAGCAGTGTGCTCCGGAACTGTAGTCTTTCAACATTAAAATTCCGACTACCAATCCGATAACGAATAAAATGGCTACAATGATACTGGCGATCAAAAATTTGGTTTTTCTTTTGTTTTGGTTTTTAATTGTGATCAGGTTTTGCAAATTTTGTTGTCTTTTGAGAACATCGTTTTCTTTTTCATCTTCGGTTCCCAACTATTTATCATTATTTAATTTATTAATAAATAAAATTATTAGTTTTTTTTTTTTTTGCTTGCTATAACTAGGGGTTTGCTTTTGTTTTTAATTAAGTATTATTTATTTATTAATTGAGTATGATTAATTTTATAAAATATGTGTATTTTGCGTATTGCTCTTAATTAACTGATGGCCTATCATTCTGAGTAATGAATTTCATCAATATGATTATGCCCCATATTGGTAATATTAATTAATTACACCATTAGCCACTTACTTAATTAATTAATACCAATACTAACACTTTTTTTAATAAATTATAGCTCCAATTAATTAAAAGTCTGTGTAGTGATAAATAAAGACTAATAAATACACAATTAAGGAATTAAACAAACTCTCTAGTTTAATTTCAAATTAATAAAAAAGCAATAACCCCAATAAAAAAATTTAGCAATTCCAAAATTCAAAATTATACTTAATAAATTAATTACTCTGAATTTTCTGTTTGAGGACAATTCATCATTGAACAATTAGCTGCTACTGTTGAAACTACCTCTTCCCTTTTAACTTCTGGAATTGTCAACCAAGTTGGCCTTTGAAACCTATAGAGAATCTAACATATTTGAACTTTTGATCTCAGTGACTTCTTCGTTTTTCTCGATACTAGTGGCAGATCCTATTTATTCTTTATCTTCATTATTATGTTGCGTTTATTGCGACTTCAAATTCATGGTAGTTTTGAGTTTTTACGAATTTTAAATGTCTTCCAAAGTTTCTAAATCAACAGCTTCTTCGGTTACTTTGACCATGTTATTGGTATTTTAGCGGGTTTAGTTGAATTATTGTTGCTATTGAGAAATATTGTGGGTCATTTCGGAGTGGTTTACGTTATTATCTTATTTGGTTTCGGATTGGTCTTCAGGTTCGAATTGTTAGTCTAATTCGTCTATTTCCAAATCGTCAGATTGCAGTTTCTTAAATTGGTTTTATTACTATTGGAATTCTCCTATTTATTGGAATTCTTCTTCATCTTCCTAGTTGTTCATAAATTCGCTGATTTTTTGGCCATTGTTATCGGAAGATTTGGGACTTTCATTTAAAGAAAATTCTTGAGTTCTCTTTTTGGTAGTTCCAGCTCTTTTGACGGTTTTTTTAATGGATGTAGACTTTCCTAACCCATAGGCCTTCATGATTTTGGTGTCTCTGGTTTATTGTCTTTACATTCTATGGACCTATTCTTCAGACAGTTCTTATGACTACTAAGACTGGAAGCCTTGAGAACTGCTGAAAAAGTTGCTGATTGTGTTTTGGTCGTTATTGTTTTGCATTTGTTAGCTTAAAAAAAAGATTGTATTTATTTTGGCTTGCTTTATCAAACAGAGTTTTTTCTTTTTTTTTTATTACTTCTTTTTTACTTTTTTGATAATTTTATTATATTTAAATAATGTCTCGAGAAGAAAATTAAAAACTCAGATTAGTAATTTTTATTATAGAATTTTTTTAAGAGAAATTTAGGTTTTAATTTTGTTATAGTTTTTTTACTTAAGATCATTTTATTTAGCTAAATTACACCGTCACTAAATTGTAGAAGTTTAATTTGGTGATATTGGGATGCTTGCTTAAATAAATCATAAAAATAATATTTATCTCTTTTTTTCTAGTATTAGGTTTAATAGAAAGTTTATTTTAATAGTTTATCTCAAAAATAGTATGTTTCAGTAAAAATAATTATAATCTAGAGCAAGTTAAATTAACCCCTCACCTTAAACTTCCAAAGAAAAAAAAATATTTATATACTTTTATACATTTAAATGTTCGAATAATCGTAAGGTATAAAAGCCAAATTTATTTGAAAAGTTTAGATTCCATTACTTTTATTCTAAAAATTTAAAATAAAGAAGGGTTTTAATAATGGTTATCTACTAGATTTAATTCTATTTTATTAAATTCAAAGAATAAATATTGGTATATAATATAAGATATAGGGAGTTTTTATTGGAATTTTTGGTAGGAAATTTAGAGTCATATAATTATAAAACAGGTATTTTTAATATATAAATTATAATGGTTCATTCCACTTTATAAAGTAAATTATGGAAATTTAAAATGAGCTTTTTTATTAAAAAATACTTCTAAATTAGAAGTATATTTTTTTCTTTATCAATATCAAAAATTAAATATAATAGTAAGTAAAAATAATTATTATTGATATTTTTATATTATAAACCCATATGTCTACCTATAAAATTATTAAGACAGTGAGCAAACTATATTATATTTGCATTAAATAAAAATAAACAAACGTATAATTAATTATCCATAGACATTTTTTCTAGGTTGATAATCATATAGAATTAATTTTTTACCAAAAATATTTTATCAATAATATAAACTATACTTAAAATTACCAAAGTACTTAAATTAAAAAAATATATTATAATTGAATTCAACAAATAAATATAATATTATAATACTGGAATTTTATAAAAATTAGAATTATAATTTGGCATATTTTAACATTGGAAGGTGACTATAAATAAATACCAAACAATTTTAAAGTAAAATTATGTTTTATAAATATTTACATTCATTCCCTTACTAAATAATATCAAATTATTTACACAGTTACCACTTAGAAAATAAATACTATCTTAGCCTCGAAAGAAATAATTTTTCGAAAAAAATATTTTGGTAATTAAATAAAACTTAATCTAAGCTTGAATGAATGAATTAGTATGATCATCTTTCAATATTGCAGCATTTAAAAATTTCATACAAAAGTAATAAAGACATAAACCATGCTATATTATTATACGTATTTCTCAATTAGGTATAATTCCAAAGGATTAGAATTACTCAATAATTTGCTTATTTAAAAACCTATTTATTTACATACTTGAAAGTTAGACAAAAAAGAAATAAAATGTAACATAGGTTAAATTTCAGATTTCCCCATAATATTTTTGCTTATCTCGTAAAACATACTTTTTTTACAATTATTAGCAATTGTTTGGAAATAAGAAGAAAAGAAATATTATTATTTTTATTAATTTATTTATTTAAAAAGAACCAATTTACTAGTTCTAAGATTCTTGCCAAAATTTACTATGCAATGAGAATTAAATATTTATTTGATCAAATTACTTTATTTTAAGCATATTGAAATATTATCTTTAAACTTATATTAAGCATTTGGTCTTATAAAGCATATTTCTATGACGTATATAATTGAAAAAACCTTCTAATATACCCTAATAATATTTTGCTAAACTAAATTAAATAAAAAAAATCAAAAAAAAAATACAGAAAGAAAAAGAGCAAAAAAGAAATTACTTCACTCTTTTATAAAAAAAGTAAAAAAATAAATAACTTAAAATTAAAATAATAAAGCAGCACAGCACTATCTGAATAATAAAGATGAAGAAATCTTTGGTAACCTTGTGTTTACTATTTTCAGTTCTTTTCATTGCTTCTCACTGTCTTCCATCCAAAACTCTTAAAGAAACTCTGAACTTAAAGAACTGCAATTCTAATGAATTCCAAGGGTTAGCCTTATAAATTAATGACTAACTTAAAAAATAAATCACAGTCGGAGACTTAAATTCTTTAACCAATGGAAATGTAAAACAACTCCAGTACCCCATTGTTTATAACTAAGAAATGATTAATGCTATATAACGAGCTATTGACGAAAGAAATTAAGAAATGGTAACATTATATAATACTTTAATTTAAATTCTTATATAAATGATTAATTTTGCCTATATTATTAATATGATAAACTATTAATAAATTAAAGTAGAAAAAGCGCTAAATTATATAATATATATAAAAACTTAAAAACTACAGTAAATTAATTTAAATTTGTAATATTTAGGTTTTCAAAAAAGCTTTTTAATCTATTGTTGACACCGTTGCCTAGAAATACAGAATTACTTTGGTAAATTTTCATATTTTATATTAATTATTTACTTGTGAGTTTGGCATATATATATATTAATTAATATGCATAATGACTGGTAATAAATTAGACAATATTATTGATTAATTGTTACTGGTGTGTATACTCCTTATAAACCAAAAATAAATTTGATTTTCTATAATATTTCACACATAATTAATTTAAAGCTTAACTTTTTTTAAAACCTTTATTTTCATAGTTATAATTCACTGACTGTGGGGCTACACATGAAGAACCTGGAAACAGTAAATATGAAACTGGAAAAGTCATTTATATCGAAGATTCTAAAGAATGGGAATACTATTTAGTAAAGAACAGCTTTTAAGCTTTAGCTGAATACGGTCATTTCTAATATACTGGTTCATCCACCCATGATATGCAAAGTAATTAAATTCAATACTATACGATATAAAAAGACCTATAGTGTATAAGAGCTTCTTAATTTTTATTTGTTGAAGCTTTGTTATTTATCTATAAAAATTTTATTACTTAAATATCATAACAGAATAAAACTAATTCTAAATATAAAATTCCAATTAAATTAGAGTGAAAAGAAAGTATGAATATCTGATTCAAATATAATTATAATCTTATATTTTTTTGGGGGGGGGAAACAAAGAAATTTTTATTAGTGACAAATTAAAAATTACTAAACTAAATTCTAGATAATATAAGAAAAAGAATAAATATTAATTTCAAATTCTTTATATTAAATAATTAAATTCGTTTATAGAGGAATAAGTTAAAGCTTTCTAAACTTTATATAATGAGTAAAACAATGGATTATTACCTACTGACGGAGTAATGGGAACTCAAATCGAAGTCGCCCTTTTGCTTTCCTATGCCCACGGATACAAAAACAAAAACATGATAATTCCCACCTTATTCGCTCAAGAAGAAGAAGAAATCACTGAACTTTCCATTTTCCAATCCAAGGGAAATGTTTAAGGATGGGTTACTAATCCTCCCGTCAAAAACTTCAAAGCCGTGGGAGATATTTCCGCCTCAATTTCCGGATATGAATCCAGTTTATTCGAATCTTAAATCACCAAAGTCCCCTACGATTGTAATTGTCAAGATAAGGAAGAGTGTTGCAAGTAAAAAATACGAACAAATTTTATTATATGCTTTTTAAAATTAATCATTAATAATTATTATTATTATTTCAGCTGGAGAGGATGGTGTGCCTTCAAAAAATGTAAGAGATGGAAAGAATGTGACACTTGCTACAATAAATAGTTCAACAACGTCAAACAATAATTCACTTTGTCCAGAGATTTGAACAATTTGCACCCTCACTACAGAGTTAAATTCGACTATAAAGGAATTTTCTAAGATGCCATCGACGGAAACGACAGTTTGGAAATCAAAATCGACGGAAGAGTCATTAAAACCTTCAGAATCCAAGACGCCGACGCTAATAAAAAGGTCGCTGGAACTTTCGAATTCGCTCACACAGACTCCAACTTGAAAATCGAAGTTGTTTGCAACACAAATCTTTCCCCTCCCAAGAAGGGATGCGCCACCTACTATGCTAAATACACCATTTACAGATGTCAGTCTGGATGTCAATCCTGTACAGACTACAACTCTGGATGTAACTCCTGCGCCAGTCAATTCAACAGAACTGATCTCCAGGTCAACAAAACCTGTCCCTGTAAGGAAGGATTGATGGACGACGGGTACACTCAAAAATGTTTCGACAAAGAGACCTGCAACCACAACTACTACGGACCTTACATGAACGAGGACTTGCGAGGGTGCTTCGGAAGTTGCGAAAGCTACGAAACCATCCAGGAGGCCATGAAGCTCTGTGACGACGATATCAGATGTTTGGGAATTTCATACTCTAAAAAGAAAGGAAACGAAAGAAAGTGGGGCTATCATTTGAGAAGTAGCGACGTTTTGGTTGGAGTGCTCTCCACCAATGACGAACACTCCGTGCAATCTTGGCTCAAACACAAAGAGGCCACCTGTTGCGCCTCTCAATGTACGACCTGTTTGAAAGCCGGAGACCACCGAGCCTGTACTGGGTGTGTGGCTCCTTACTTCTTGCAAGACACCACCTGTCAAAACCACTGTGTTTTCGGATACTTCAAGGATGAATAAAACAGAAAATGTGTGAAATGTTTCGAATCCTGTAAAACCTGCAGCGGAAGCGGGAAAAACGAATGTCTGGAATGTAAACCTGGGTACTTCAAAGTCGGAGGAAAATCCAATTACGACGAATCTGAGTGTGCTGGCTCCTGTCCTCCCGGTCAAACGTAAATCGTCGGACAAATCGGACTCGAAAACACCTGTACTGATTGTGACAAGGCCTGTGCTCAGTGCAGAGACCTCACCCATTTAAACTGCCCTGTCTGTGCTCCCAACTTCTACCAACACAAAGGAAAAGAATGCCACGCCCAATGTCCCAGTGGATACTACGGAATCCTCAGCGTCGCCAGAGGAAACACTCTTGTTTGTGATAAATGTCACACCGCCTGTACTACCTGCTCCGGACCCGAAATTTAAGACTGTCTTTCTTGTCCCAAGGGTCAGTTTTTGGATGTCGATATCAGATCTTGTATTGATTCTTGTGAACAACCCAAATTCAAATACGAAATCAGTGGAGTTTGGCACTGCGCTAACATCTGTCCCGGAAACTTGTTCGAAGACTCTCTAAACTTCAAATGTTTAGAAAATTGCCCCTGCCCCTTCAAACCCAGAACTGGAACCAACAAGTGTATTCTCTGTGAAAAGGAAGGACTTCTCAACGAAGGAGAAACCTGTGTCGCCACCTGTAGCAACGGATTTTACCAAGAACAAAGCCACTGTTTGCAATGTAACAAAAAATGTTTCACTTGTAACGGACCCAATTCCGACAACTGTACCAGCTGTTCCCAACCCTTCAGTTTGGATGGAAGCAGATGTGTTCAATAATGTAAAGATAAACAATTCTACAATCTGCCTGAAAAGAAATGTGAATGTAATGAAATTTGTTTTTTTTTGACTTATTTATATATTTAGTTTTTTATTATATCAAAAAATATATGCAATAAAATAAATTAATTATTTATTTAGGGTGCTTCAACTCTTGCAATGTGTGTGAAGATTTGACTCACAAATGCTACGAATGTGATTCAAAATACCCCTACTTTGTGCCTGAATCAAACCCTCAATTCAAAAAATGCTACACCAAATGTCCTCCCGGATACAAAAAGAAACTTACCGACAACGCCTGGGAACAAAATGCCGTTGAGTGTATTCCCTGCTTAGCCGGAGACGAATGTGAATCAAACAACTAAGAAATAATTAACTGTACCTTAGGACACACTTAAGTAGCTGGAAAATGTGTAAGTTGTAAAGACCTCAACTGTTTGAGTTGTTCCATAAATGCCGAACTCTGTTCCGAATGTGAACACGGATACTTCATCAAGGACGGACAATGTGCCCCCTGTCACACCAGTTGCAAAACCTGTACTGGACCCAACAAGGAAGACTGTTTGACCTGTTCCGAATTCTACGGAGTCGATGATTCCAAAGAAGACTTCTTCAGCAACAGCTTCGAACCCGCCCCGGAAAAACCTGTGTTGATATGCAAGGAAGACCCAACGTTGACAACAGTGCCCAATATTCCAGAAATTTCACCAAAAAATACAGACTTTCGGAATTCAAAAATATCAAACTTTCCAACTCTAAAATCTGTACCTACCAAAATGCCTACGCCAGGGTTTCTGCCTACACCCAATAAGTCATCACCACTTGTGAAAATAAAGCCAACGAATTCGTCCACGCCCCCTTAGATTAAGCAGCTCAAGGAACTGATCTTTCTCTTATGTCCACCTTGTTCGCTCACCAACAAGTCAAATCCAACACCAACGAATCCGGAATTGTTGAAATAGATGAAATTAACAGAACCTTAATGTCTTTACACTCCGTTCCCAAAAAAGCCTACAGACATTTGACAAAAAGCCCCTTCACCTGCAACTAAATTTAATGTGACTACACAATTGAAACTCCTGTTATGTTCACCTTCGGAGAAAATTCAGTTGTCAACATTTTGGAAAGAAAAAACCAATAAATTTTCTTGAAAAACAGTGGAAAAGTGATCAACAACCAACAATGCAGACTATTCTCCCAAGCCGATTCCAAAGAAATGAAGCAAGTCAATGACCTCATAAAGGCCAATGCCGAAAACACAAGCACCTATTTCATTTTCTACCTCTGTGGACAAAGAAAAAGCTCCAACTCCGGACAGTTCGAAAACCTCTTCTTCCCTGAAGAAAAGGTTTTGGTCGAAAGCTACAACGCCGCCGACGGAACCTATACCGTTTACAGTCCCTCCAAAGATTCTTCCTTCAAAATTTCCTTGGCCGGATCCAGTACCGGAAACTCCTACTACCAAAACTACAACGTTAGAGTCATCGAATAAATCACTTCCTTCAAAGAAAGAGTCCACCCCAACTTCAGAATCGGAGCCTCCATCAAATCCAACTTTGCCGCCGTCACCCCCCAAAACATGCAGTGTCTCAGAAACAAAAAAATCGAAAGAGTCCTCATTCCTTCCATGGAAAGAGCCACCGTCGAAAAGGCCATTCTTGCCGGACTTACCGTCGACTTGATCATGACCCCCTGCGCCAATGCTGACATCAATACCTAGGTCATCAACATTATCCAAACCTTCGTCCCCAGAAACATCAACACTATTTGGATCAAACTCGATGTGTCTCTCAACACTCCCCAGTGCAAATGGGACACCAACATCCAAGTTAATGCCGATTTCTTGAAAATGCTCCTCTACAAGTTGCAAGCTGCCGACTACAAGGTCGGAATCATGGCCAACCAATATTCTTGGAAATAAATTATCAACATCTCTGAATACAAAAACGCCACCTCTGATCAAAAACTTGAAGTTATTTACCTTGAATACAATGAAAACCCTGACTTCTCTGAATGGAAACCTCAAATCAATCCTAAATAATTCGGATCCTTAGAAGACGTTAGAGGAAAATAATTCATTTACTCCTACGATGGATTGTGTGGACTTGAAGACACCGGTATTTTCTTACTGAAAGATCCCTCTTCCGAATTAGTCCCAAAAGCTGTCATTAATAAAAGAAGAATCTTATGATTCATTTGATCAGTTAATTTATTGATATACAATTTTTTCGATGTATATTCAATATTAAATTAAAATAATGACCCTATTTAAAAAATAATAAATAAATATTTTCTATAAGTATAATTTTTTATTATTAAAAAATTGAGTATCTCTTTTTTTTATCGGTTTAAATAAAAAAAGTATGATTGTTTGTTTTTTTCGTATTAATAAAATCAATATAGAGGATTATATTTACAATAAAATTAATAATGATATGATATTTATAATTTTTAATAGCGATTAAATACAATGTAATTTATTATTTTTATATCATTCATCTATTATTAATAAATATTATTTTATCCTTTTATTAATTGTTCCCTTAGAAATAATAATATTTTTAAATAAATTAATATTAGAATAGAAACATTACCATTTGTTTCTTCCTGTATCTATTTATAAAATAAATTCATAATATGATATTTTAATTTTCAATTATTCATTGTTATTTAAGAGTTAATTCCTTTAATTAAAATATCGGCTGTATTTAAAAAAAATATGTGTTTTTAATAAATAAATAAATGCAGAACATAATAAAATGTTATTACTACCTACTACCATGAAATTCAATTCTTAATTAATAATATCAAATACTATATATAAAAAAAAAAAAATTAAATTAAAAACTTCTATAACATTTGTTTACAATAAAAATAAAATTTCGGATGAAACAATAAAGAAATATTTCATTACAGAAAGAAATCAATATCTTAAGAAACCATTCGGGTTAAAAAGCTCAAACCATCAATCCGAACTATTTCAGTAATCCGATGATAAAAACGCAGCCTAATTCTGTATATACTTAAGTCCTCAACAAATAATAATAGTAAAATAATAATAATAACAATCAGTCTTCCACCAAAAGTACAAAAAAAAACTCTAATCAAAATTTTAACAGAGCAAAAAATATTTTATTTATACAAGAATAGCTTAACCCTTTACTGAATCAAGAAATTCAAAAGCAAAAATAGTTGTATTCATAATAAAACAACACAACGAATCCTTCATCTTCAAATTCATGTTCCTAATAATACATTTTTGAAAAGAATAGATAAGGAAGTTTAGAAAAAAATAACAGCAACAAAAACTAAGAAGATTCTCACTAAAGTAATCCCCACGAATCTTTAGTAAAAAAACTAAAAATTAATTTAGAAAAAGTACTATTCATAATTAGATAAATTGTAAAACGATAACAGCAAGGATTAGGGAGATTTTCTAACTTTTGCTGATGAAAAGCAGGGCGAAGAAGAACCCTGCACAACTCCCACTCCCAAATAACAAAGCTATTTCTGTCAGAAAGTATTTTCTCCAAACCCCTCTACTACTTAAAAAAAGACAAATCTCTCAATCATAGCAGCAACAATAACAACGATAATAAATAAAAATAATATATAACCTTAGGAATTGATAACAAGCAGGTCAGTATTAATAAAAATATAAAAACTGAAATGTTAAATTTATAAGATAAACTATACAAAACCTGGGATCGAGATTAACCTTCATCAGGAGAAGATTTAAATACGTGTTCCACTTAGTATAATGGTTTACAACTATCTAGTCTTTATAACTCCAAAAATTCTCAAATAAACTAATAAAACTTCAATAACGGCAGCAATAATCATAATAATTTAAATCATCTGTCAAACAGGTATTCTGATATTCATAATAACAGATTAACAGCACATTAATAAAATAAATCTCAATCTTCACTCTCTCGTGAAAAGGCAGTAGTCTACAGCAGTCTGCAGAGGACCAATGAAAATGAAATAAATATTACGAATAAATAAAGGTCAATAAAAAAATAAAGATAACTATATGAAGAAATTCTGAAAAATTCAGCCAAAAAACCAAACAGAAATAATGCGCTACAAAGATCGAAAGAAAAACATATTTAACAAAATTTGGTTTCTCCAAAATGTAAAAAGGTCCCTGTCCAATTTTAAAGCAAAAAGAGACATGATATTAATAAAGAAAAACAATAATAATAAGATTCAGAAAAAAAGAGCAAACCAAAGTAAGAAAATTATAATCAACATAAATAAACGAAATCCATAACATTCACACACCAGCGAAACCCCTTACACAGGTAGCAATAATTATAATAACGAATTAATGATCAAGATAATTCGGTTCCCAGTTCTTTGCAATCTACAAGGGCCTCAGGAAATTATATTCAAAGTTTATTTACAAATATTTTAAATGGAAGTCATTCCAATAACCTCACAGGAACTGAATAAAATCATGTGAAAGATTAGATAAGAGAGAATGAATTTGAAATTCCCAATAACGACAAAAATCTAATAGAACTTGATTCAAGTAGTAATAATAAACAGCACTAAATTGATGTGGTAGATGAATAGAAAAATGTACACGATTAGGACATAAAAAATATATCTTCATTGCTTTTCGAAAGAGAGACAATCTCTATGCAATCTAGTATAGGAAATAACAATAATAAAAATTAAATTTAAAGTAAAACAAGATAAAAATAAGCTAACACAACTTCCAGCACAACTAAAACTAATTTAAATACCAGCTTAAATGATATCACATATAAAAAAATGAGATTTGCTAACTCTTCCCTCAATAATGTTTATGAACTTTTATAGTAAACTTAAATAATTTAATAATAAGAATAAGAAGAACCACAAAACATTAGTTAGGAAAAAGGCTAAAAATAAGTTATTAATATGGATTCTTTTGAAATAAGTAAATATTAAATATATTTTATTGATTTGCAATTTAAAAATATTTTTATTATAAATTATTTTTCTTCATATTAGACAAATCCAGTTGTAAAAAATCACAATAAGGCGAAAATCTTAATTTTTCTTTTTGTGAACAGCTATAAAATAATGAACAGGAAGAAAATTAGATAGCAAACGATAATGATAAAATTATTATCAAAAAAAACGAGATGGATTCAAATTAATTATAAGATAGTTTCAGTTTGTTAGAAGTTTAATAAAAATCTATAAATGATTAGGGAAATTTATAATAAAATTAAATGAATTCATAATCTCTGCTACTAAGTAGAAATTTTGAAATATAAAATGGTAGTATCAAATAGTAAAGCTATAGTCAAAATAATACACCGAGATAGCTAATAAATATCCCCTAAATTTCTATGAAAAAATAATAAGAAAACTCTTCTGCTTATGTTTTAAATACATTTGGTGAAGAAAAGTTAGATTAAGAATTGATAGTTAACGATTAAAAGGGTAATTCATTTGATAATGATAAAAATAGGAATTTTTTATATAAAATGAAAAATCATAAGATAAATTTTAAATAGATAATACAAATTTATCTACTACTGGCTTTTCTGATAAAAATAATTTATAAAATTTGTAAAATTAGTAATTTTAATTAGTGCTATTTAGACTGAAAAATTAACTTGAATTAAACTAAAAAAAAGAATCTTTATGGAAAGAAGAAAAATAAATACTATATAAAGAAATAAATTAGCTTAAGTAAACAATTTTATAAATGAAACTTTTATAGTAAAATAATTTCTAACCTTGAATATTTTTTTATTTTGATTTATTATTTTATATTAATATTATATTTTAATATTTTATTGTATAACATCTATCTATCTATCTATCCATTAATTCATTTATTAATTATTCTATATATATATATTAATAAATTTAAATAATTTATTGCATTTATAAGTTATGCCCTATTGCATTATTAGTAAGGTAAAAAAAAAGAATTGTAAAAAATATAAATAATACTTTTATCTATACCAATTTGTAAATACAATGTATATATAACTTTTTATATTAAATTTTATAGAGGTTTATATAATAAAATAAAATGGATAAATTTTAGTAGTTTATTATAAAAAATTTAAAAAAGTATTTTACTTTATTATTTTATAAATCAAATTAATTCTTATATTTGATTATTCATCTTTCATTTCAGAATTAATTTTTAGCGGTTATTTATAAAATTGAATATAGTATTAATATTTATAGCTAACAGGCAATTTCATTATATATTAATTTTGCCTTAAATTGTTATATTTTTATTTATTATGACACATATATAATACATACAAGTATCTTGTCTTTCGATCAAATGTGAGCGGTTTTTTTTCTAGCATGATGTATAAACTTTTTTTCTGGAACTTCTAGATTATGTAGTTTATGAGATAGATCATGATATTCATTAACTTCTATATCACATTAATATATTAAATCCCCTATAAATTTGGTGTTTTTGTCTTATTTACAAATTTAGCCATAATTTTGACTTAAATTCCCTTTCTTTTTTGTCTCAGAATGTTCTGAAGAGGGGACACTCAAAGAAGAGTTTGAATATTCTGTTTTTATCAGCTTATTAGACTTTATTGATTTAATTGACCTCATGGACTTCATAGATCTTCTATAAAACGATTTAGGACCATCTGCTCCCCTTAGATCTATAATAGTGGATGCATTAAAATCAGTTTTAGAATCTTAATTATCTTCTTCCTATTAGCAAAAAATATTAAAAAATGAATGCTTATTATTTAATATTTATTTATTATAAATAATTTTTATACCGATCCTATGATTGATTTTTTTTTGTTGACTTTAAACTTTTTGTACTTTTAAATGATTTCATTGTTAAAATATCTTCCATCCCATTCCACTAATGATATTTTGTCATCCATGGACTTTTTAATATATCCTTTGTAGTATATCTATGGCTTGGATGTGGTTCAACCATATTTCTAATTAGTTATTTGCATTCCTAATTAATTTATTAAATAAATTAATATTTTTAATTTATCAAATAAAATATAATATATTATTATTTAATAATTTACCTCAGTTATTTTATTCCATACATAATTATCATATTATATATTACATTTTCTATTGTTTTCCAATACTTCTTTATAGGTTTTACCTTTAAAGGGACTCTATCCACTTACAAGACAATATAAAATAATCCCCACCGAAAAAACATCTCCCTTTTCAGTATAAGGTTGCATTTTAAATAGTTCTGGAGGTAAAAAACCAGGTGTTCCTGATTTGCTAAGCAGCTGTTCTCTGTTGATTTTTTCGGCAAAACCAAAATCTATTAGTTTAACTCTAAAGTTATTATCTCCAATTCTCATCATAATATTTTCTAATTTTAAATCTCGATGCACAAACTTTTTGCTATTGAAAAATATGTAATTTTTTTATTTATTTATTTATAATTATATATTTTTATAATTAGGAATTTAAAAAAAATATAATACTTACCTATGTAAGCACATTAGCCCGGCTGCAACATCAAATATAATTTATGCAGACTATTCTTCATTAAATCTTTTTAACTAATATTTCGATAAAAAATTTTCAATGCAAAATGAAAAATAAAATAATATTTTATTTGCAAATTAATTTATTTTTTATATTATATATAATAAATTATACCTATCTCAATTTTGCATATATTTCTCCTCCTGCTACATATTCCATAACATAAGCGCAAAAATCAGCTTCCTGAAATACTTCATATAGAGCAGCTATGCATTCATGATCCACTTTCCGTAGTGTGTCGTATTCATTTAACATCATTTACTTTTTTATAATAAAAAATTATTTTAATTTTCATATTTACTAAAATAGAATTTTACAACAAATTTATCTTTATATTTGTTTTCTTCAAGTTTCTCTTTGTGGTATATTTTTGCTGCAAATATTTCATTGTCTTCTATTCTCATTACTTTATATACCTTTTTTTTTAATTATAATAAAGCATTTGGTTCTATCATTAATTATTAAATTTTAAATTTACGGTTGCAAAACTTCCTGAACCTAGAAGATCGATTTTTTTATAATGATCTTTAAAACCTGTCAATACACATTTTTCTTTAATGCAAGTGAACCATTTTTTAACTACATCTGCTTATCGCGTATACAATTTTCTCATATTTGAGTCTTTACTAAATTCTAAATAATAGTAATCTTCATTTTTTCCTTATAATTACTTTTTTTCTAAAACAACTTCTTTCGTTAATTTTAAATAACCTTTAAATTCTTCATCCTATTTTATAAATATAATATACTTAGAATAAGCACTAAATCTTTAAATAAATCAAACATTTAAATCTCTAGTAATAATTTACATCTTTGTTAACATAATAGCACAGATAATTTCCAAATAATCTATAATAATAATTTTTCACATCTCTCTTTTTTCTCCCTATTCTTGAAAGATATCCTTCTTGTTCACAATCTTCTGTATCAATCTCATCCACCTATTCAAAAAAATAAGGTGAAATAATGTATATTGCTAATTTAAAGGTATTGTAACTATTATACAAAACTATATTTTATATTTTGCTATTTATATTTATAAAAATTAAAAAAAATACTTTTTCTTGTTTTTATTAATAATATATTTTATTTAATGTAAATATTTTATGTTTAAACTATTATTTAATATAAATATCGCTATAAATCTGGATAAATGATAATGGATACTAGTTTAATCACGTTGTAATTTAGTATTTAGTAAATCTCATGTTTTATACTTTTTTAATATTTAAAACTATAGATTTCTATTATAAAATATAATTATTATTTACAGATTATTTTTGCCAAAAAGAAGTATGTTTTCCTGATCCAGTCTCTCTACCAAAAACAGGCCAAAATTTACTTATTTCATCTTTACCCTCTTCTCCATTTACATGCTATTATTGAGGCTATTATGCCATTTTTAAAGATATTATTGCCTCTATTTGTAAAAAGTCGATTTAGACAGCAATGTTGTTTTTTTTTTTTTAGTGTATTTATATATATGCTTTGCCTATATACATATTATTATAAATTCTCAATATAATAATTAAAAGTACTTAATAATATATGGGATATTATATTTTATTTACTATTCTTTAATAATTTTCATTAATTAATAATTATTTATTTAATAAAATTAATTCATATTGAATTTATATTTTGCTTATAAATGTTTTAACTACTTTTATACTCGTTATAAGCAATTTTATATATTAAAAATAATAAATTATGTTTTTTTTTTAAGTTAATTGGTTAAATTTTAAATTTTTAAATATAATTTTTAAAATATATTATGTAAAAATTTATTTATAACTTAACAATTAAATTTTCCTTTACCATAAATTGTCCAAAATGTATATATAAAAATTTAGTGAATTAATAAATATTATAAATTAGTTAAAGAAAAGACTTATACAAATCAAACATAGTTATTGTTTCCATCACAAAATTCTTATCCTGCGACAAGTCTCATTTTTCTTCTCCATATATCATTGTAGGGGATCTAAATTCATAAAAATTTATTAATTTATCATTTGTTTATATATAATAAAGACATTTAAATTTATTTTACATCAAGTTTATAGCTTTTTTTGGCAAAGTCTGTTACTCCTTTAGCAACAATTTCATTATGAGTACCTGAAACATCAATGTAATAGCATTCAGATGCAGCATAATGGCAACTAATAGACTTTCTGAATCCCTGAGTTCTATTCTCTCCACTACCATGGAGAACATGAGGATGGAAGAAGACACAATCACCAGCTTTCATAACAGGGTGAACCTGAAAATAATGTCATATAAATATATAATTTTATATGATAAACTTAATTTTTATTTACCTTTTCTGACTTATGGTCGGGCATATACTTATCTAATATACCCCAATATCCTTTATTGACTCCTTCTTTCCATTTAGGATATCCATGTTCTACAAATGGCATTTTATGAGTTCCAGGGAACAGAACCAGTCCTCCATTTTCTCTGCTTACATCTTCCATGGCAGACCAGCAACAAACAATTCTTTCAGAAGGTCTGAAGGGGAAATAGGCTAAGTCCTAAATTAAAAAGGCATTAATGATGCAAAGTTTATTATTTTATATTTAAAAAAAATTAATAAATTTACTTGGTGAAGAGGATGTCTTTAAGTAGGTCCAGTGTTAGGGGGCTTGTTGATCAACATGGTGTGGCAGGTTTTTATATTGGGTCCGATTATATCTCCAACAACTTTTAAAATCTTTTCGTTTTTACAAAATTCAAATAGCACCTCATCGTCCTGCCAGTCCTAAATTTTAGTTACAGCAGCTTCCCCTAAATAAGTAAAACAGAAATTAATATTTTTATTGAAATTTAAATGTTATTTGGTCAAATTTTTTCATTTTATAATCACTTATTGATTAGTTTTTTTCAAATAATAGGAAACTAAAAGTTTCTATCTTTAGAAATCGACATTTGATTTATTTTTAAATTTTATAAAATATATGTAATTACCTGTAGCTTTTTTTCCAGATTTGACAAGGGCTATGTCTTTAACCATTGCCATTCCAGGGGGACGAGGTCTTCTTTCTTCACAATATTCTAGAAATCTTTCTACATATTTGGAGTATTCGCTTTAGTCGAGAAGACCTCTTACGATGATGTATCCATTATCTTCATAGAACTATCTATCTTCAGGAGATAAAACATTTTGTTGTTAAGTATAGAAGTGGTTTCCTGTGTTTTAGGATGTAATTCCTTCCAATCTGTGCATTTTTCTTTTGATTTTATGAGTTTATTTTTTTTTTTTTAATAGTTTCTTTAATATTTTTTTATTTTGATAAGAAGAAATATTAGTTCTCTATGAACTCAATAAATATGTGACCGTATAATTATCTCTAATAAATTAAAAAGTGATCACTTAAAATCTCTTTTGTGTAAATCTATATAATTTATTTGGTTAAATGACGTATATCCTACAATAGAAGCCGAATTTCAAAATTATTATAATATTCTTTATTATAAGTAATAGATATTTGTTGAATTTTTTAATACATTGCAAAGTTATATTTCAGTGTATTATATTCAATATTTTTTGAGTAATGGCATACTATTACTTTTTTATATATTTATAGAAATTTAATTCTTCAATTATTTCAATATTTAAATACTATTGAATGTTTGAAGTTAATGTAAATTTTGCTATTATTTTGAGGTAATGTAATATGTATAATGACGTATTCTGGGACTAAGGTTTAAATATTCTTCACCACTATTTAAAAGAGAATTGCTATATATAAACAAACTTTATAATAATAATACTATTATTTTAATATTGGGCATTAAAAAGTAGCAGATCCTAAATTATATCTCTTTTATATTTAAGTAAAAATTTTCTTAAAATATATATTATTATAATATTTTATTTTTTTGGATATTGTTAAAATATATATTTCCCATAAAATGTGTGTATGTATATATTATAAAAACGACTAATTAAGGAAATTAGAATTAGTATATGACTTTTATATGTATTCATATTAATAAATAAGACGTATAAATATAAGCTATATTATAAGATTTAAAAATTATAAGTGATAAATCAAAATAATCCATAATACAAAGCATCCTAAATTTTAGTAAGAGAAAATTAGGAAGAATATCGTTCTATATATTGAGAATTAAAAATATATTACAAAAATATACCAAAACAATTCTAAATAAAAAAGTATATAAAAAATTAAAAATATATTTTTATAAAATGCAAATTAAAAAGTAATTTTAAGTCAAATGGAAAATGCTTAGATAAAGTTATTATAAGTTAAATATCCATTATTATTATAATCAAGGACTTCAAAAATTTTATTAATATCGTTTTTACTTATATCAAAATTCATTTCCTATAATGACTAAGCTAAGTCAGAAAAAGAGAGAAATCCATCATTATCTATATCCATTTATTAAAAGCGTATTCATTTGAAATTTGGTCATTTTCCATTACGTTTTTTAATTTTTCAAATACTTATTTTACTACTATATTTTTATCTATTTGGTTTTAATTTAGAAAATTGTTATAAATTGGAACGAAAATATTACTATTACAATCTTTTAAAATATTATTTTAATTTTAACCTATATTTCTTTTACAACTAACTATTATATTTTTTTTAAGGGTTTTATAGTAATTTCCCCCTTGATTTTTATTTTTTAAATGAAAATTTGATTTATATTTTTATTTTTCTTCATCGTGATCTAATATATACTGAGTAACTTAAATTATAAACTCTTTTTCACTTATTTTACCTTCTTAATTTTCTGAAATAGATGATAAAACAGCTTCTATTTCCTAAATTTTACAAGAAAAATCGAGTTTTCTTAAGAAAACATATAAATCTTTAGTTGATATATGACCATCATTATCCTAATCAAGACTTTTAAATAGGTTTTGTATATCGATCTTAAATAAAATAAAATGAAGTAAAATTTTAATTTAACTTAAAAAAGTATAAAATTATTTACTTTTTGATTTAATATGAATTAATATAGTCTTTCAAGAACTCTTTCAATACATTATTCTAAATTTATTTGTGTAGTTGGTTTTTTTTCTGGGAGACCAACTTTCATACATTTTTTAGAATTAATAATTTAGATATATGCATTTAAAATACTTTATAGTTTATTTTGTTTTACAAACTCTTGTATATTTATCTTAAAATTTAATTATAAAAATATAATATATAAAACTATTTTTTATTAAAAAAAGAATTTAAAAAAGTACCATTTAGCCTTCATCCTATACATTACATATATGATATAAAACAGAATTTATATCATTTTAATTTAAGGTATAGTTAGTGGAAGTAAAATATTCACGAAACTATTAAACATTACATTTATTAGCATATTTTTCAATAAATTAATAAAATGTCTCTTTATTATTTTTAATTTATTTTATAAAATGCTTTTATAAATCTTCTTTTTATTATAATGATAATTAGATTATTGGAATTTTTTCAGGTTCTTCCGATACGATGATTCCATTTTCTCCATATTTTAAATTATTGATATTAGTAATATTTTCTTTTAAAGACCGTTTAGTCTAAAGTCCTGTAAAAGGTCTTTTAAATTTTTAATCTTTAGTTATTTAAACTTTTTTTACCACGCAATTTATATTGCTATCTATTAAAATAAAATAATAACTAAGTTATTATGAAAATTTATTAAAATAGTAATTATAATATTGATATTACTGTTATTGATGTTATTTAAAAGTTAAATTTAATTGTTTTCATTTTCTTTTTCTAATTTTCCTTAATAAGACGAGTTATATCGATTCAGAATGATTGGGCTTTTCATTCGAATTTTTCTTAATCCCTACTTTTTATAGTTAGAACATAAAGTGGGAGACATATAATTCTAACTAGTGTTATTATTTGATTATACTTGCGTTTAAGCAGAATTAGGTCTTTACTTGGTTATGGATCTACTTGCGTAACTTCCCTCTACTTTTAAAATATCATTAATATTTCTACTACTCTAATTTTATTATTATTTTTATACTAAATTGGTTAAACTTCGAGCAGAATTAAAAATTACTCTTTATATTATTTTAACATTAAACTATTTAATTCTTAGTTTGACATCGCCTATGTTATATTTTAGTTTTCAACACTTTTTTAATTTCTCTTAACCAACATTTTCTTTTAAAGACTCTATTATAATTAAGTAAATTTAATATCTATTTTATTTACTTGTGGGTAATTTTAAATCCTTTTAACAATTTAAATATTATTATTATTTTATTCATAGTTTTAATTTTAAGATTATAAAATAACTTAATTGGTATTGTTCATCTTATCTGTTTCACTTATATTATTTAATGAATTTATTTCATTTTCCTCTTTGATTTATTTTTCTTTTTCTATTGCTTACGCAGTTTAAATTTTTTCCTCTTCTTTTTTTTATCTATTTTAGAATTAATGTTTGATTTACTATTAGTTTACTATTTTTCTTCTTAGGATTGTATTTTTTCTTCTCTCTATTAAGTAAGAAATTATTTATATTTATTTTGGACATTTTCTTTAACTGGGGATGAATTTTAAAGATTTTTAAACTGTTTTATAATAAATTGTAAGAATAATAAAAGTTTAGAACGAAATAATTAAATTGAATTAGTAATACATATCGATTTGTAAGAAGGGTTAATTCTTTCCTATCATTTTTATCATAATATAATTTATGTTTATTTTCGTTGCGAATTAATTTGGCTTCGTTGATAAGAACTTCAAAACTTGAGAAATCAATTTAATTTTTATACAATTTATGATAAATATCATCTTTCTCATAAGCCAATTTGTAGCTGATATTAATTGCTTGATGTACTACATGAGGAATCACATTTTACTATGTAGTTGTACAACAATCTAAAGCAGGTGTCATATTTATCTCAATTAATACGGGCTCAAGTTAACTGGTAATCATAATATCACCTATATAATTAAAAAAGCACCAATAAATAAATATCCTATTATACCATTAAAATTTCTTACATCCTAAAAGTTCAAAAGATCCTCTATTTCTTTCTAACTTATGCAATCCACTTGATATTGTATATTTCAAAATTTTTTTAATTTTATTATAAATATTTTCAATTTCATTAGCCTAGATCCCTAATTAGATCATCAAGTATTTCTAAATGGTAATAAATTTATAATAAACTAAAAAATTATAAAATTAGTGTTTGATTTTTTAATACCTCAAACCTTTCCATACTCCATATAGTTTCCTCTTTTTTTCATTATATTCCTAATGACCATATTAAATTGCTTAGTTAGTTAAATGACACACTAAATCTTAATTTTAGTCACTTGCTAATTTATTAAATTAACTTAATTATAACCAATAAAAAAATAATCTAATTTTTACGTTATTAGTATTTTTCTATACATTTTCTTATATATCCTTAATGAAATAAAACTATAAAAGGATTAGTACATGCAATTAATACATAACATCTTATGTCAAACTTATGTCCATATAAAAGTAATGGGTTTTCAATATATTTTTAAATGATATGAGTATCTGCAGCATTGTTTTTACTTTAAAAATTTCTATTAAAAAATTATGTAAAACTGTTGGACATTAAATTTTTTATATTTTTTTGTTATACGTCTGAGGAGTGTATTGCTACAATTTTTATATATTAATTTAGGCATTAATTTTATCATTTCTAATTTTTTCCTTAAAACTGATTAAATCTGTCACAATTTAAATGCCTTTTCCTCTATTTTCATAACATGGTTTAAAAATCCATATTCCATATTGTTTTTCCCTAAAAAATTTTCTTTCATCAGTACTTTATTTACCAGACTTTAAATTTAATTTGTAAGTTTCAGGGAAAAAGTTTTCTATTCTCAATTCGTGATCTAAAACATTCTCTTCAAAAAATTTTAATGTATCAAGCAAAGAATTTTTATTACAATAGGTAGGAAGACAGTTTTCTACATGGTTAATCTTGTAAAATTAATATATTAACTTATCATTATGACTTAAAAATCTGCTAGTTAAAAAAAATATAAAATAAAGTAAAGATACAAGAATTCTTTTATTTTTTTATATCTTCTTTCAGTCTATAACTTAATAACTGTTTGTCCATTTAAAATCATATCCCATTGAAGCATTATTTGTTCCCTCATGAACTACCCAATTCTTCCTAAAATATATTTTGTCATATTGAAAAATATCTAAAACATATTTACTATAATATTGGTATTTATTACTTTTATTTTAAGTAATTAATTATCAATTTACTATTATTTCCTTTTTAAACAAACGCATATTTCGTTTCTCCAATATTTAAACTAGAATCACATCTTTTTAAGTTTTATTCCTATAATTATCTAGGAGAATTACTAGATGCTGTTTATGGTCTTTTATTCATTTTTTCAAAATTTTATGAACTTTATAATTAATTTATAATTTTTTATTTTATAAAATGAAAAAAAAAGTCTATAACAATTGATAACTCAAATTATAATAAATATTATGTGGAATAATTAATCATCTCCTTATATTTTCTGTTTACTACACATTTATAATATATAATTATATTATTAACAATTAATTAGAAAAGAGCAATATAATTTTTATAACTATTTAATAAATATGAGAATGAAACTAATAAATAAAAATCAATAAAATTATTAAGGTGGAGGATCATAAAAGTTGGGGTTATTTGATGGATTATAGTAAAAGTTCAATAATTCTCTATATTTCTGTTCTTAAAATTCGGGAGATTCAGATTTATTTAAAAATGGCTTAAATTATTCGAGTTTACTAAAATATGTTGCAAATTTATTTTCGTCAAAGTTGTCAAATTCCTAAATTTTTTATTCGAAAATTATAGATTTTCTTATTTCTTAATAATCTTTAATAGCTTTTTCTTTAGAGCCTTTTGCATATTCATATAACATATTTTTCAGCATTTTTCTTTTTTTATTTGTTAAAATTTTAGGAAACCAATTAAGTTTTATTTTCTTTTTATCATTTTGCTATAAAAAAAAAATATCTATAATTATAATAATGAAATAAAATAAATTAAAGAATTTTACATAAATTAAATCTAAAATATGTTCGGGATTTTAAAGAAGTTATTCAATGAATTCGATAATAAAAATACCACAATCATAACTATTATTCTATCTTGGAACCTTAAATTATTTATTAAATAAAATAAAAAATATTTACTTAAAAATATATAATTTTACCAAAGGCTATTTACAAGGTAATATTTTATCAGTGAATTTTAAATAATCTATTTCTTCTTATTTAAATTCATTGCTTAATTATTATTTAAGAATTCTTTCTAAATAGCTAATCATTATAATATAATTATTAAATCAAAGCAATTAGATATTATATATAAAAATTTATATGTTTACCATCTAATCATTTCTATGTAATGTTCATCATAGTTTTAAAATGAATCTAGATATATAATGCAAGGCTAGAATTCTTCTTTATCATCTTACTAATATTATATATAATCGTCTTAAAACTCTTCAACATCTTCTTCTTCCTCTTCTTCATCATCAAAATCATCATCTGAGTCATAATAATCATCTTCTATGCTATCACTATCATCAGATAAATCACTTTAATCATTTTTTTACTATTCAACTTATTAGGTTTTAACATTCCCTTTGTTATTTGTATCGGCCAGTAAAATTTCTTTTATTAAATCATCATCTTCCTCATCTTCTTCATCATCCTCATCATTATCATCATCCTCTTCATCAAAGCTATCATCTTTTGTGTTTTGGGTTTTTTATCAATTTCTACTATTTGAATATCACTATCATCTTCTGTTTCTATTTATTATTATTATGGTTTTTGATTTTCCACCTAAATTTGTTCAGGTTTATTAGCATTTTCACATACTCCTATTTATTGATTCTTATTATCATTATTTTAAACTAATTTATCATCGCTTTCTTTTTATTATTCAGCTATAATGGGAGAATTTTTATCTTATTATTTTTCTTGCTATTCTTCTTAAGTTTAATTGTCCTTATCTTATGCCGAGCCCACTTGGTTTTATTCATTACCTTATTTTGTTTCATCTACTTATTCTTTTGCATTTTGATTCTATTATGTTAAAAAAATAATATATATAATGAGTCAGAAAAATTATAATATGCAACTAAATTGTACCTCTTCTGATTCTGAATCTAAAATAATATTGGGAGTATCTTTTTTTTTCTACTCTTCAACTACTTCTACATTTTTTTAATAATTAGGTTTTAATTAGTTCAATTTTTATTATAATTCTTCTCTAGTTTTATTTTTTTTTCATCTTATTCTTTAAGTCTTTCTCTTCTTTGTAGCAAAATGTCTTTGATTTAATTTTTTAATTTTTATGTGTTGTACACAACGATCATTGACCAATGTTGTTCCTTATTTAAAGGGAATATTATGTATTTTTTTTCATACAAATCTTCTTTAGCCCACTATAATATTTTTAATTATTGATCTGTATATTAAAAATTAAATCTCATTATATTACTTTGCACATTTTAACCATATGATCACCTTTATTATTTACTAATTTATTTCTCATATTGTTTAAAATTTCATATTTGTGTCTATATATGAAGTTGCTAAAATCTCTCTTTTTTTGAATTTCCAACTATCTTCCGTATTCCATCATTTCTTATTCGCTTGACAATTTTGTTATTAAAAATGTATTAAATAAATAAATTTCCTTCATATCCATTTTCAAATCTATAACTCTTTCATTTATAAGAAACCTGATAAATATTGGTATTTTTTATTTTTACTACCAATAAATTTAAATTTCTATAGTTTTTTTACCTCAAAAAATAGTTAATTACGGAATCATTCAAATATTGGCATTCTTTTAACGTCTTTATATCTCTTTCCTATTCATTATACATAAATAAACAAATTTAAATTTCATACTTCTATTTATAATACATTGATTTCTTCATGTTTTTAAAGAGTTCCCTGTTTATAAGACAAAGTATGTTTAAATCCCATCCATTTATTATTTTCTAATTCAGATTCCCAGTTGTTTTGCATAGATATAGGTCCATATTTATTATATTCTAACATATTTTTAATTTTTTATGTTAATTCCTAAAAGTTTTTTTAATCTTTTTGTAATTAAAGATTCTCATCAAATTTGAACTTTTGCTTCTTTGTCATAAATTCGATCTGATCATCATTTAAATTCGGAATAGTCAACTTTGCTTGTCTTTTCGTTAACAAGTTACTATTTCCATTTACTTGAGATTTTGTATAATTCAAATTATTATTTGAATATGGAGATTTTTGTAGGGATTGACTAAGTTCAGAAGATTTTTAATAATTAGGTTAGTTATTATTTCCCAATAGAGATTATAGCATATAATTTAGATTATTTGTTTATTACTATTATTTTCTAAAAAATACAATTACATTAATTAAAAAAATATATATAAAAAGTATCCATATATTTAATTTACTCATTATTTTTATTTCTTTAAATTTTTTCAGTTCTTTTACGACTTTCTCTAGGATTTTTTTCACTTAAATCCATAAATTATCCTAAACAATCTTTTCCTTAATGCACAAAAGAGTGATTATGGACGCTTTTCAATAATTATTTCACATCATATTTTTCTCTTTATTTTTTCATGTTTTTATTTTGATGAATAGAAAATATAATATTTAAAAATATAATTTTGTTTATATTATATAGTTTTTATTATTTTGTTAGAAATACTAATTAATGATATAATTTCAGATATATTATATTTATTGAAATATATTTTAATGAAATCAACTCATTAATACAAGCATTTAATCTAATAAAATAGCTAAGTTACTATATCAAATTGTATTTATAAACAGAGGTTTATTTAATGTAAAAAATTAATATTAATATATAAGTTAAATTGTTTATAAATAATTAATAAAATATTACTTGATAAATATATATATATTAGTAATTTACAGAATCATATTTATTATTAATTTTCATTAAGTTAATTAAATACACATAATAAACTATTTTGAATAAATATTTAGTTAAATTTTTGACTCATATTAATATTTTAGTTTTATTCTTATGGTACTTTTTTTTTGGTTTATACTATTAAATTATTTTATTTTAATTATAAGATGATTTTACCATGTTCTATATCAACTATGTTTATAGTTTTAAACTTTATTTCAGGGAACTACATTAAGCATTGATCTAGTCAAACATTTGTTGTTATTCTTAAATACTGCTTTCTTCTTCTTCTTCACTTAATTGATAGTTGTATAATTTATCAATCTCATCCATATCTTCATTTTCAGATTCAGTATCATGTTCCAATGAGAATTTTTTATTTCGATATTCTTTTTTATTTATGTTGTTAATTATCCTTATATAAGTTTATCTTCGTTACCATTTGAAGATTCTAAAGATTTAAATTTTTTAAGATTAAACTGATTTTTATCCTAGTTACGATTAATAATCATTAAATTTTAATTTTTATTAAAATCATTCTAAGTATCATTTAATTCCTAGTGATTTAAATTTATTTTATTTCTACTTTTAAAATTAAACGTTTTGCTCCCAATATTTGTAATTTCTAAACCATTACTTTCACAATTGCTTACCTAGTCAGTTTAGCTATATAGAGTTGTTATATATTGATTTTAATGATCACCATCTTGTTATTTTTACTCTTCTTCCTCTCTACTATCATCTTCTTCGAATTATTCACTGTCAATATTTTCTTCTAAATAAAAACCTGACTATTAATTTTTAGTATTTTTTTTATTTCTTATTAATTAATTTTTAAATCTAAGTATTTTAGAGGCTCTAATTTTAGAAAGTAATGGCTCATTTTAATCAATTTCTTAATCAGAATATTGTTGATCAAATATTCTTAGTCTTTATCTTTATAGTTAAAACCTTGGATATTAGTATTAATCAAGCTAAAATTCACAAAATTTTATTTATTTTTTTCTTTTAATATAGTATTTTTATCATATTCATCTATGATTTGTTGTAAGGAGGGCATTTATTTCTTTGAACGAAATAAATCAGGTTGCGGTTTACTTTCTTTGTTTTTTAAACTTTTGTGTAATCCTTATCCAATATCATTGTTATTACAAAGAGATATTTTTACTTTTTTTAAATTAACTTATTTACTTTTTTATAATTTTTCCTATTATTATTAAAAAGAACTATTATATTCATTATCTATTTTTAATTAACCTTTAATCTTAATGATAAGAGAATTAAAAATGTCTATGAATCTTGATTAAAATTTTAAATATTTTTCTATTTCTAATTTATTTTTTAGAGTAGAACATAGATTTAAATCTTCTTCAAATTTAGAAAATTCAAGTTATTAATCTTCCATAAAAATGCTACCATTTTATTTTTAAGGAACAGCATCCAAATTTTAAAATATTTAAGCATTTTTTTCAATAAAATTATTAAACAAGTCTAAAGCTTCATTAAAAAGATTTTCTTTATATAGTAAATTTCCAAGTATTAATATTAATTATATTTTTATTTAATCATTATTAGCAAGTTAATCATTATTTATATAGTCTAATATTAATTATTTTCCTTACATAAATTTATTTTATTTTTAATAAATCCTAGCCTTTTTTCTTAATATATACAGCTTATCCTGTAAATTATCTTCTGAAAATTATATCATATTCATTGCTTAACTGTAATTTTACAAACTTTACTAATATTTTTTTTATTTATATAATTCATAGCTAGAAAAATTTAAAATATAAAGTAATGAATTTGAATAATTTATATATATAATTAAAATTTACGAAGTTTATAATTATCCAACAATGCTTAATTTTTCCTATACTATGTATGATAACATTTGATTTTAAAATTCATCAAGTAAATCTTGAGACACCTAAAGATAAATTTAGGCTAAATCATATAATTTGCAATTTTTAAACTTTTCACTTTGTTCAACCCAATAATGCTTAATAATTTAAGAAACTTCATATTCTATTTACTCATCCATAAGGAATTTGTCACAATTTTTTTTTAAACACATTTTTTATACCAGTTTACTAAATATTTACATCTTAAAAATAAAATAATTTATTGAATTTATATTTCAAAAACATAAAAAATTGAATCTAAATTACCTATGTGAGTAGTTTTCATTGGAATGATCCTTCTTTATTTTTTTAATTAGTATAAGATATTCTTATAAGTATTCAGCTTGCAAATCAAATTCTTATAACTCAAAATAAGTAGCTCCTATATTTCCAAGTCCTTCTGCATAGTTTTCATCAACTTCGGTTGATATATTTGCATAAATTTATTAATATTGCAATAGTAAGTTGATTTTTCGATATAAATGACCCTTTATACCTTAAATTTAGGCTAAGTTATATAAAATATTAGCATACTTTCTATTGTTTTAATTTAATTGGTATTCTTCTCTTATTTATTTTTCTTTATTAAAATATAATTCAGCTTTTTCAATGTCATTGTTTTCCAAATGAAATTCTCCAAGCTTACAAACAATCACAAAAATTAATAATCATAAATTTATATTTTTAATTAAATTAATTTAATTACAGATAAATATATTTCAGCTAGTTCTTTTTTGGCTTATTTTAACTCTTTAAATGTAATGGTATTACAGTGGTTTATAATTAAGCAAATTATAATTTCTTCAGCCTTTAGTAGATTATTCAAATCCTTTAATTACTTTCCTTTATAAGAGTAAATTTTAGCTCTAAAGACATGGTTATTGTGTCTATTATTCTAAATTAATTCTTCATATAATTATAAAATGTTTTCTTTTTCCTAGATCGGATTCATTTTATATACTTTTTCTAGTAATATATAATTATATATTTCAATATCTTCACATTTAAATCTATTTTGAACATCTTAATCAAATTATGTCTCTAAAAGATAGTGCAATTCTTCTTCTTTATCTAATTCTCGCAAAAATTTTACATTATAGCAAAATATTTCTGGGTGTGCTGTTTTATCCAAATCTTATATACCAATTAAATTAATTAGTTAATTATTAATAATTAAAATTTTTTATCATATCAATATACAATTACTTTTAGGTAAAGTATTTATTTTAATTAATCCTCTGCTGTAATATTAAAATTAATAATAGAATTTGAGTTATTTTAGAATCTGGTTTATAAATACTCTCTACTACTCCTGATAAAATACTTACCATTTATAATTCATACTAATGCTAATATTTTTATTTTTTTACTAAATATTACTAGTACTGGTACTACCATTATTTATATTATTTTAATTTTTTTTACACATTTTATTTATAATTGCATTATCTTGAGACTATTGAGCCTATTATAGTAAGCTTTAAAATACTTATTCATTTGCATTCTAAGCCTATTAAGAAAATTTATCTTATTTTTACAATTCTATGTCTTCAATCTAGTATGTAATATAATAGAATTATAATTCATTTGTAAAATAAGAATTTTAAATCAAATAATTTACTAGTCTTTCCATATCTTATATACAATTAAGAGATTTTGGTTTTAATATATTTATTTGATTTTCAATATCATTAACTTAAGTTTTTAAATTTAGCAACATTTCTATTAAATCGCAAAAATTTTTTTCATAATATATTCTTAATTTTTCTATGCACTTATGGATTTAAATAATGTCATTTTTTAATAATTTTTTTCTTTTTGTGGATGTTTTTACTCCTATGCCTAAAAAGGTTATTCAAATTTCTCTACACTTTAAAACATTAATTCCTATAATAGTCGACCAAGTTAATATAACTCAGCTTTAAGTCTTTGTTCTAAAGTCTCAAATTCAAATAAATCCGGCGGGAAATAGAAAGGAGTATAGCCTATATAATATGGTACAGATAATATTTTATTTATTAAAATATAGAAAACTTACCTATTATGGTTTAATGCTAAAACTAAGCACACCCCATATCAATCAGTTTAATTTTCAATTTATGTAAGAAGTCTTATTTTATGACAATTATATTCATTAATTTTAAATCTGAGTGAAAGCACCCTTTTGAGTACAATTTCATAATATACTAATACATTTCTATAGCAATATAGATTAATTCTTTCTATCTATCAAACCAATATATGTTCAATCTAAATAAATGTACAAACAATAAATGAAATTCATTATATTATTTTAACAGTTATTGATATGAAAAGTCTATATTACTTATTCCTTGCCTTACTAAGTTCCCCTAATGTACATATTCCCCTTTCATAAAATAAACTTTTTTCTTCGGGATCATCTTTAACTAATAAAGCTACAAATTAAGATAATTCTTCCTATCCAAATAACTTTTCTAACGTTTTCATTGTGTTTTTTTCTGCTTAAAATTCTTCTTAGTCTTTTATAATTTTTTTTGCATATCTAGAAATATAAAAAATGGTCTAAATAAACTCATATATAGGTGAGTTTATACCTGTTTCTAGTAATTAAATCACAATGTTCTACAACAACTCCAAATGCCCCTTTACCCAATTCTTCAAAGCTAAGAAATTGGTTATATTTTTATAAAAGTTTGACATAATCATCATTTATTTAAAATAGCCTCTTACTTTATTATATAAATTTAATAATAAATTAATTTTATATATTTTAATGAAAGTAATACATTCTGATATTTAAAGGAACAAAACCAAGTTCAGTATCAATTAATAATTTAGGATTCTTGAAATCCTGAATATCATGATCGATGATATCATCCTCTGAATTAATTTATTTCTAATCATATTATTAGGTAGATCCCCTGCTAACAATACTACTCTATCTTCTAACTCTATTATCTACTAATTACTTTTTATCACTTTAGTCTGAATCCTATTTATTAAATTTTATCATTTAAGCTAGTTTAGAGGTACTCCCTCTTTTATAGGAATAACTACTTGCACTATTTTTAGCAATTTGCTGAATTCTTTAAAATTCGTTATCTTTACTGCTATTCTTCTTTGATATATTATTTAATTATTTGTTTTAATCATGTTTATCTGTTTCTAATACTCTAACTTTATCACTTATTTCAAGAAATTCCTTATTTCCATTATTTTATGGAGATTATATTTATACTTTTCTTGATTTCCCAATATATTAATGAGTTTTTTGAGATTATGAATTGATATTCTATTTATTTTAAAAAGACATTGAACTATTATCAATATGATTTGAATCCTACTCTAATATTTATATCTCATTTAGCTCTATATTAAATTATGTTTTTTTTTGAAAATGCTTTTAACAGGATTTTGGAATTACTATTATTATTTTTAAGGATACTAAAGATTAGATTACTTATTATCTATAAATGATTTTCTTTTAAGATTTATTCTTTTATTATTATTCATTAATAGCTACTATGAATCTTCTAAGTTATTAACTTTCATCGAAATGTTTTAGGTTTAATCATTTTTTTTATATTATTTGTTAACGTAGTGATTGGGGGGAAGAATAATTAATGCTGAATTACACTCGAAATCATTCATTATATTGTCATTTAATAATTTATTTTAAAGTTGGTTATTAGAATTGGATTTTTCTTAATTTTATTCTTGCTGAATGTCCTTGTTTGTTGATGCTTCAATAAAATCTTGAAAATTATTATCATTATTATATTCTTTTAAATGATCCATAATAAATTTGTTTTATAATGCTTTATAGAATATAAAAACTATAAAAAGTAGAAGTCAAATTATGTAATATTAATTATTAAGAAAAATATATTATAAAATCTACTTTTTTTGTAAAAAAAATAAATAATTAAGATCACTATAAATATACTATGTGATTCTCACAAAAAATATAAAATAGACACTTTTAATTTAAATAAAATAATATAATTTATTATTAATTTTAATTTAAATATATAAAAACAATATACATATATATTATACGATAAATAAATATTTTACATAATAATTTGTTATTGTTCATTTATTCATTAAATTGAATTCCTCTGTACTTTGATGCCTTTTATTTCCTTTATAGCATTATAAATTAGCTCCCAAATTATCTATTTTATATGAATCAATAGTGTCATGAGCTTTGCTAAAGTTTTCTTATTCTTCTTCTGAATTTTAAAATAAACACTCTTAAATTAAGTTTTCACTAGTAAACATTTCGGATTTCTATAAAATATGAATAATTAATTTAAATACAAATATAATTTTGAAAAATACCTAAGGCACATTGCTACAAGTCACATCATCACTCGATTTCCAGTTGTCATTTTTCTAAAATTCCATAAATTTCATAAATTGATAAGATCTACTTATTTCAGGAACGTTAAATAATTTATTTAAATAATCCTCCAAATGTTTCATTCTATACTATTTATAATATAAAATAAATAATATTTTATTCATTTCTTATTTATAACTTAATTTCAAATAAATAATTTACATCTGTTCCTGTTTTTATTCCAAAAGGAGAAAATTTAGGAGGAAGCAATGGGAGTTTAATATCTGAAAATTTGTTATTCTATTGTTTTAAATTTTTATATCTTATCGAAAGACTATCATTTAATTCATCAAATTCTCTATAACGTTTTTCAAGTACTTTCAAGAGACTCTTCCCCTTGTATATTTCAAAGCAATATATAGTATATGAAGTAGTTTTAGGATCAATGATTTATTTAGGTCCTAATCTCTTACAAGTAAAATCAGAAATATTTTTCTAAAAAATGAATAAAAAGGAAAATGATATAATATGTTTTTATATAAAACAATAAAGAAATGTACTTCTTCAAAAATAGATTTCATTATGATTTCTTCTACTTCTTTTTCCACATCAATGAACTTCAATAGAGGGGGACAGAAGAACATTTCATCATTTAATAGTTAACTCAAATATTTTTCCAAAGCTTATTTTCTTTCAATTAATTCCTTATATAAACATTTATAAAATTACATATAAATAAATAAATAAATAAATAAATAAATAAATAAATAATAAATAAATAATAATAAATAAATAAATAAATAAATAAATAAATAAATAAATAATAAATAAATAAATAAAATATATTTATAAACCCTACTTCTTCTTCTATAAGTAGTTTTTTTCCAGGCAATTTGGGAAGGTGACTTTTTAAATAAGCTTTTAATTTTTAATGTAAAGCCTCAAAATCAGTATATCTATAAAGAACATATATTATCCTTATAAAAATATCTACCAATAAATTCAATTTTATTTATTTACCTTTTATGAATCTTCCATTTTTCTTAAGGTTTTTCAGTATAGTTTAGCCAGAAAACAAATTCTACATGATCATTGCTAAAAGCCAATTAATCAGCTTAAACATCAAAATAAATAGAATAAATTTATATTTCGTTTTCGGATTATGCCGAATCTGTAGACTGTTTGCGATTTCTTTTTATAAACAAGCTTTGATTTTCTTACTATGAATAAAATAATGAATGAATTAATGAACGAACGAAATAATGAATGAATGAGTTAATACTTTATTTTTAGCTCCAAATTAGGTTCTTTAACTACTTGTATCAACAAATGAAACAAGTTTTTTATTTTTTTTTAATTTTTTCTATTTACTCTCAACATTCTAATCCTCTTCTTATTCTAAATCATCAAGATTTTCTGTACTATTTACATAACTAAAGCTATCTTTAAGGGGATTGATGATTTATTATTAGATATATAAAGAAAAATTAAATAATATTAGTATATACTTCTATTTGCACTTCTAACATTTGGACTCCTTTATTATGATAATTCCGTCTAAAACTGAACTGGAGGTACATACAAATTTCCTGATTTTTACTCAATAGGAGAGCCAATTTCTATATTTTCTTCAGTAATCATACGACTCTCTTCATCTTCCTATTCTTAAATTTCTTTTAACCTCTTCATTAATTATTTTTATTGATGTTCGGGGATTTCTAAAAAATCTAAAACGAAAGATTCATACATTTATAATTCTTAGAATAAGTCTTAAAAGAATTATTTAATAACACTCCGAATTTCAGTATAATTTTCCTTAATTAAATAAAAATAAAATCATTATTCTGTAAAATTTGTTTTAATTTTAAAATATTTACAATGAATTCTTTTTTTAAATTTATATTTCTTTTTTCTTGTAATTATCTCCATTTATTTCTGTAATTTTAGTTGTTTTATATACTTATCAGGATATTTTCTTCTAATTCTTCAAAATCAGTTTAGAACTTTTATATTTTTTTTTATTTCCCATAAAGAATATTTCAAGTTTTAATTTCATTTATGAATTTTCTAATAAAATCGCCCTTGTTACATTAACTGATAATTCTTAGTTTAACAAGCCTCCATTAAGAAAACTTTTCTTTAGAGAACTGTTGTCATTTTCTGGTTTACTAAAAAGTGATACACAATATTAAATTGTTTTTATTTATTTTTTAAGATGAGAAAATTAAAAATTACTATTATGGGAATGCATATGGTAGTCCATTATTAAAGAATCCTAATTCACTAAATTCTGCATGATCCTATCTTTTTATCACAGTAATAGTTATTAAAATTATGTATAAAATTAAACTTAATCCTGATCCAAGCCAATTAAATGCTGAATTTTCAACTTTTGCTTCTATTTAAATATAATAATACTTTTTTATAATTAAATAATACATGTATTATTTATTACCTTGGGTGAGTTTTCTCTCTAATAAAATTCCAAAAATCACAATAATTATTTCATTTATTAGACAGAATATCCAATATATAACATGATAATACATGTAAGGAATTTTCTTTGAAAATTAAAAAAATATTTATGTTTGCTTTTTTATTTATAATATGTATTTATTCTTATTTGAATTATGTACTTTATTGTATTCTAATGCTAAAACTCCCATCTATAACCAAAAAGTTAAAATACCTAAAACAATAAACCATTATATATCTTGGTACTTCCTTATACCTATCCAATAATTAGGAATAACATAACCCCATATAATTTAAATAATTAACAATATTGACAACGAAAGGATGAGAATTGTCCTAATTGTAAGCCATGGGTTGTATGTAATTTTTGTTATTGATAACTAAAATTTTTAGAAAAATTAATTGAATTAATAAATAAAATTATATAATTTTCTAATGTGCATTGTTTGCTTTATTACATTTCTTAACTATTTTATTCTTAAAAAGCAAAAGATACTGAAAAAAAATGCTATTAAAGCTTTTGTATAAAAAGATGTGATAGCTAATGTTATAAATTCTGTTTCACAGTTTTATTCTTCACACTATTTAACAGCATTTTGCAATAAAATATTATATTATTCCTCTGAATATGTTTTGAACATTTATTTGAAGAGTATTTAATTGAATATTCTTTAAACTTTCAAGCTCCGCAGATTAGTCCTAATATGTTTTGTATGTTTTATTGTATATTAATAATTTATTATTAATAAAGTAATTTTGCATAATTCTGGTTTAGTAAGTAAACTACTAATTTCAACTAAATTTTTTATTACATTTATTATAACCTATATCAAAACTAGAATTGCTCTATCATAGATATATATTAATATGATAAAAATATTTTTTAAATAATTTTGAAAATTCGATATAATATTTTTATCATAATTAAATATTATATTTTTATCTCATAATAGCTCATATTAATACTATTTAAAATTTTTTCAGATAATGTTAATTTGTTAGAAATATAAATGTTATTTAATATAATAAACACATAGCAAACCAAATTCATTTATTTTTATTGTACTTTAAACAATTTTACAAAATAGTTAGAAAAATTATATATTTAACAAAAACTTGAATAAAAAAATAATATAGAGAAATTTTAAGAATTATTGAATACTCTATTTAATTTATTTAATTTAACAAGGAATATTTAATGAAATTTAATATACAAACCCAAAAACTTTTTTTATAATTTATTAATTATGCTTAAAGATAATTCAAAAAGAAAAAAATAATAAGCATAATAATCAGAACTTATAATCTAAAAAAAGAAATTCTAAAAAAAAAATTATTTTTTTTTTCAATTTAAAAATAAAAATCACATTTCAAAAAGTTAAAAGAAGAAGATAACTATATTATATAATGTAGATCTTAAGAAAATAATTTAATACTATAAATCCGAATACTTAAAAAGAGGGCTAGTAATAACAATAATATTTTGTTCAATAAAATAACTTCATTGGATAAGGGTATCTAACAATTTTAATATATTAAAAAACTATATTACCAGAATAATAATTATTAAATACAGATTTTAATTTTAAAATATATTTCAAAAAGTAATGGATTTTAAGGCTAGGGAGGTTTTATGATCCCTGGATAGTAACAATAAATTGGAGGAATAAAAACTATGGCAGGATAAAACACTTAGTAAGGAGCCGTTAGAGGAGTTCCTCAATAATAATAATAACTACAAAAAAATTATAATGTATCAAATCTGCAAAATTCTTAACACCCACAAATGGTATATAAATATAAAATGTTAGAATTCTTTTAATTTAGTTTTAATTGGATAGGGAGGATAATAGTTTAGTCGTTCTAGAGAATAAATCCCTTTTTAATAGCAATAAAATTAATAATAACAAATTCCCCCAACTACCAATTTAGGTATTGATGTTATTAATAAATGAATTTAATAAATTATAATATTATTTTTTTACAACAAAGGAGGATCTTTTTAGGCTTAGGAAAATGAAAAGCTAAAGAAATAAATTAATAATTTAGAATTTATTATTTAAGTTGCTTAAGGATTTGAGAAAACACAAAATGTTATTGATCTTAAGAAATTTGCATAATCTGTAATTTATTTAATGATTAAAGAAGAAGATAAATTAAATATTCATGTTTCTATAATATATAATATTTATTATTAGTACTAGTAGAAGATTAGTGAATTAGTTGATGAATTGTATGATAATAAGTTGAAATATGAAGAAGAAAGAAAAAAGTAAATATTCTATTCAGAAATTATATTTTTAGTTTTGTGATTATATTTAAAAATGAAATAGAAATTAAGAACTTGAATAGAAGTTATTATAATAAAATAAACCTATAGGAAGCAAAGAAGATGGAAATAATAATTAATAATTACATAGCCAAATTGATGAACTAAATAAATAAAACTTGCAATTAAAAAAATAAGTAGAATCGATGAAATCAGAAATGGAAAACACATAATAAAAATAGGCTAACCAGGAAGAATTTACTGACAGAAAACAAATGATCGATCAAATTAAAAACTAGTAATAGACAATAGAAAAACTATCAAGTGAGGTATTACTATATAACAAATATATAAATGTTGATTTTTTGATTTTATTGAATACTTAAAATATATATATAAAATAGGTGAACGAATTATCTTAAAAAAATCAAGAATATCATTAGAATTTAAAAAAAGAGATTTCTTTAAAGAGTATGAAAATAATTTAAGAGAAGTAATTTTTAAAATTATTTTATCAAAAATAAATGAGAAATGGTATTTATTTTACTTAACAAAAGGTGGACGGATTAAGAAAAGAAAATATGAAGGTTAATTTAGAGTTAAAAGCTAAGAAAGATGAAATTGCACTTATATAAGGAAAGTAGCCCCCAAGTTAATAACAAAATAATATGATAGCATCTATGAATATGACAAAGAATTTTTGAACAGAAATAACTAAAATATTATTTTTCTACCATGGATTTGCTTTAACAAGATTAGCAACCATTCAAAAACAATTAAATATAATTTAAGAAGGAAAATTGTATAATTACTAATAACATTACTGAATCATAAAATTGAGATAATTATTATAAAACTATATTCTATTTTCAATATAAAATTTAGATTTTCCACCTTAAGTATGTTTATGTACATTTCTCTGGTTATTCTTAAAAAATTAAAATAGAGAAAATAGAAATTTCATTATTATATTAAATTAGTATACAATAATATTTTAGAATTAATTAATTAGTTTAAAGAAAATATAGCAAATTATATTTTTTTCAATTTTATGATTATTTTCTAAATTTTAATTAATTTTGCTTTTCCTAAAGTTCTTGCAGTTAATTCAACAACTCTAGTTGTAAGTGTTGTTCTTCTACACTCAAATTTGTTTTATTTTATTCTTTTTGCTACATATCCATATCTGTTTTACTATTCTTCAATTAGTTGCTAGAATTTATTTATAAATTCTTTAATTTCTGTTATTGAACTTACTCTGCCTAGTTATAAGATTTGATTAAAGAATAGGAAAAACTCCATGCAAAAAATATTATAAATCCTCTTTTCATATATTTGATGGGCTATAATTTCCCAAGCTAAAAGCTTTTATTTTGTAGTTTCTCAAAGTCATAAGTAAAATTACTTTCCAATATATTTTTACTTTTATGCTTCATATTTTCGATTCTATTTTTTACAAATTTTAGTTTTTCTTATTGCATTTTTTCTTACCCATCTCCCGAAGGCATTTTGGATTTTAAGTTATCAAATTATTTAGATATTCCTATTTTATCAGACATTTCTCCAATATTAGTAGATGTTTATTTTGCTTTCTATTTTGCATTTTCAATTGATTTATTGGCCTTATCCTACAATTCCAAAAATTTAACTTATACAATACTTTATCTTGTGCAAATTTACTGAGCTTTTCATCTCTAAATTTGGTCCATTCGGAGTCTACCTTATCAGCGGATGCCGACTATAACTTTTCTTCGATCTTGACCTTTTCTTCAGAATACATTTTTTTCAAATCTTTAGAATATTTTTCTCTTTATTTTTCTGATTGCTTTGAAAATTATTTAAACTTTTACTTCTCAACTTCAAATTTATCATTTATTTAGATTTTTATCTATTCTATTTTTTATTTTAAATTCTTCATCTGAAATTTTTTATAATTTTATTATATTTTTATGAAATGATTATATTTTATTATCAAAATAATTTTTCTTTATAAATTAGAGAGCTTAATTTTTAATGAAAAAATGTACTTGTTCATTATTATAAGCAATTTTATTTTATGTATAGATATATATGGGTATACACTAATCATTCAAGTATTCCAATAAAATATATTAGTTCATTAAATATTATTTTAATTAATCCACTCAAGGATTTTTTTAAATATATAACTCTCGGTGATGTAATAAAATCAAATGAAAATAATGTTTTAAAGTAAAAATTAAAAAATTTCATTTTATTTTATTTACTTAAAATTAATTTTAAATAATTTAATTCAATATATATATATTAAATAATAATAATTATTATTTATTATATCAAAAATAATAATATATGTTATTATAATTTATATAGGAGTTTTAAATTCAATATATAACTAAATATTAATAGATTATTATTTAAATAATATTTTCTCTCAACAATTTTATAATAAATATAGAATATATCTCCTTAATTTCATAAATTCCACAGGACAATAAGCTCTAGTCCCATGAAAAGAATATGCTATCATTTCTTATCGAAGAAATCTAAAAGCTATTATTCTTAAAGCCCTTCTAAATTAACAAATTTCATCATAGTTTTATCTAATAGTTTCATTTGAAAAGAGATTATAAAACTATTTTTTACTTTAAATCTCAAAACTCTTTTTCTAATAACGTTTAAAAAATTTAATAGAATTTATCCCTAATTTTTAGAATTAATTTTGAAGACTTTTTTTTTCTTGTTTCATATAATTATATATAGCTCTGCATATGTTCTTTAAATAATTTTTTTTTACTTTTAAATAATCATTTTTCACCTTTATCACCTTTTTAGGTTGCTAAATAATTTATTAAATTTAATTTACATTTAATTAATTGCTTTAGTGTTGTTCTTCAATTTTTTTGAGTTTGATGACTTTGAATATACTATTTATATTAAATTAATTAAAATGACATAGTGTTATTATAAGAATGAATTATAAAACATAACTACTTTGTTTCTCTTAAGATTCTAGTTATATTTGAGATTTAAATATGGTGTAGAACTTATTTTCCTTTTTCCCCTCTTTAGAAAAACTGTCATTTGACTAACTATCACATGCTACATATTTTTTTTTTTCGTTTGAATTTCCCTTTTCTTCCTCAAGTAAACTTTACCAACTCTAATTTATTGTATTATTTTAATTTTCTACTTACTCTTTTACTATCTTAGATTACATATCCCCATTATTTTTATTTTATTTTATTAAATATTTTCTAAAGAATATATCTTCTTCATCATTTTCTTCTTCCTAAAAATTAGTAACATTTTTGTTTAGATTTTTTAAACAATGTTTAAATTTATAATCACCATTTTCTATTTTGTTTTATTATTAGTATATTAAAAACTTTATTAATAAAAAAAAAAATACTTACTGAATAAACTTTCTCCTACTTTTAACAACTTATTTGTGCAAATATTGGCTAATATTTACCTTTCATCATACTTTAACCCTATAAATTTAACAATTAGTTTCTTTCCGCAGCATTCTAAAATACTAAAAAATTATTATAAATATGGTTTTAAGACTTTAAGTTTGTCATCATCTGAAAAAAATAGGAATTTTTTCAGAGTGACTTACATAGCATTTCTTAAAAGTCTTAAGATTATTCTTACTCGTCTCTCTCATTTTTATAAACACTTATCGAAGCCTATAAGTGTAGATTTGTTTTGCTAAAATTATGATTATTTGTGTCTCTCATTTTTTTTTTTTTTTTTTTCTTTTTAATAAAAAAAAAGACTAAATTATTATATTTAAAGGTATTTTTTATATTTAAATACTACTAAATATTTACCAGTGTGTTTCATACATAAAGATTTAATAAATATTAAAAGGTATATTTCGTTTTTTAATGATAAGGTTTTTAACTTTTATTTTTTTAATTTTTTAAAGATATCTATTATAAATTATTAGTAAAATTTTAAGTTATAATATCATTTTACTATCCTATCAATCTAATTAATCTTTAATATAATATTTAAATAAAATTATAATATACTTTAGTAAAATTCCATAAAAGCTCGGAAAAATAACGTCTAATCCCTATATAAAAATAAACTACTTTTGATGGTTTGAGTATACTTTTAAACATTAAAATTTCTTTTATGGACAAAAGGCTAATCAAATTATAATAAATGGCTCTTTTATATTTTATATTATAATGGTAAAATAAAAAATTTCTTGAGTAATTTGATAAGATAAATTATTAAATAGATATCCTAAAAAATAATGATATATGATAAAATGAAATTAATTACTTTAATATAATATTATTATTAAAAAATTGACAATATATACATAAATTAGATCATTTTTTAATTTTAAATATAACTAATTTTTTGAAAATGTAAGTTCAGTAAAATTATATTTTTAAAAAATTATTTCAATTAAATCATACATTTATTATTGAAATAATCTATTCATTTATTATTTAACATATAATTCATATGAAATTAATTAATAATATAATATAACATAAAAATATGTAAATATTTGATAGTTTAGTATGTATATATATTTGTTGTATTAGTATAATATTAGTTATCATTATCTAATTATTAAACATTAATATTACAAACTAATATGTTTTTAAAACAAAAATTACTGAATATATGTATTAAATACCGAAATAAAAATCATTTAGGAAAAAAATTAATAAATTACAAATACTTAATAAAATCGTATACATAAAAAAAATTATAATAAAATTGAAAAACAAAAATTAAATAAAAAAATATTTTAAATTTTTTTATAATATTTATAATTATTAATCATTTTTATATTTTTTCCTTTAAATCCTTTATAAAAATAATTACCTTCAAAGTATATTACCATTACTTTATTTAAATCAATTAAATATAAAACAAGCGATCTTATTAATAAGATTTTATCAGATTAATTATAATAAAATGAGATATTGGATAAAGGGAAATGGATAGTTTATAAAATGTGATGTTGTTTATATGGCGGAATTTTTCAATTTAATATTGTTCTACTAATTCATTTAATTTAAAAGCTTTTAAATAATAAATTACTTCGAAACAAAAATAAAAATAATATTATTTAAATAATAAAAAACACATAGAATAAAATTCAAAAATAAATAGGGGAAAATTAAAATTAATATTTAATAAAATTATTTTTCCAAATGTAAAACAACCATTAATAATAAACCATATAAAATCAGCTAATAAAAAATACCGTACAATCACAATTAAAACTGAGAGATCTTTTAATGATATTTGATTAAAATAATAAAATTTAAAATGCCTCTCCCATACAAAAAATGGAATTGATAGATTTGTTAATAACCATACTTGAAAATGAAGCAAAATTCCCAATAAATTATATATTTTTACCTGAGTATACCCAATTTGATTATATGAGAACATATTTTGGAGTAAATTTTGAAGTTTCTGAGTTAATAAAATAGAAATTTGAGCATATTAAGCAAATCCAATAAAATTTTGGAGAGTAAAACCCTTTTATATTTCGCCATGAATAAAAGTAGAGCATTGCTTCACAATGGAAATAGTAAGGAAAGAAATTGAATTCGTAGATCTATATGGATAAGATAAAGAGATAAAATGAAAATAATAAAAGATAGCTTACTTTATAAAGAATATAATAAATAAAATAGATGTCTAGATAAAGTGATACACCTAGAAGTATAAATAAAGAAATAAGTCTTATAGACAGCGTCTTATATGAATAATTACCCTCATACAATGATAATAATTAATTCTAAATTCCTAATACTGATATTCTTTCAAATTAAGAAAATGATTCTATTAATTCAGAGTGTAGCACTACTTCTTCATAAAGATAAATTGATGTACTATCAGAAAAATTCAAACCCAATGGCAATATTGTAAAATAAGAAAATAATGAAGTAAATTAAAAAGACAATATAAAATAAACCAATAGTGATACTAATAAAACATAAATGTTTTTTGATTTTGATTCAAATTTAATTAATTCTGAATAAGCGTCTACAAGCTTAGATATAATAAAAAATAAAATAAAATAAATAAAAAATAAAGTAATGGGATAAACTAAAAAGTTATTGAATTATTGAACTATTCGAAAAATGAACAATAAAAATTGAATATATAATATTAAATATAAATTGATTTATTAATATGAATATAACTTATAAATAAATAATAATAGACTTTGTTATAATAATATATATTAATTATAAAATATATGTTTGAATAAAATAATAAAATTATGCTGTTTTTATAAAAAAATATTTTTATTATTATTTTATAAAATCATTTCTAATACTTATTAATAAAAGGAGTAAATTTTGCATTTTAACTATATAGTAAATTAAAATAAGCAATTCCATTTTTAAAATTATAAAATTATTAAAAATAATAAATCTATAATAATAATAAAGTGAACAGATATTAATAATATATATATTATAAAACTAAAGACTAATCAGTTATAATTTCAAGATGTATGATTAATACTATTTACTATATTTTGTAAGGTTAGAATTTCTTATTTCTCACTGATATTATTTTATTTTATTTTGCCAAAAGATTAAGATTAGTCTTATTAAATCTATTTATTTAATATAAAATTATTATATTTATTATAACTGCATATTTACTGCTAAATAAGCTGCGTTTTTAATTTATTTTTAATGATATTATTAGAAAAAATATTAAATTTATTTGGTTTAAATTTATCATCAATAAGACTTTAAAAATACTTAATACCGTTTTCTGTCTTTGATTATTTATATTTATTAATTATTGACTTTTTGGATGTTTATTATGATTCTATTTTTAGATTAGGGATTTTTATTTTGTCTATATATTTTTATTCTTATACTGAATTAATATAATCCTTTTTTGATAATAATTCTGTTTAGAGTTTTAAAAACTATACTCTCCATCAGTTTTATATATAACTATTATAGTTTAAGTTATATATCTTATTATAATGAGGACTGATACTTTTAATTTTAACCATTTTTTTTGTCTTTTTCTTATATTTAGGTAAGACTTCTTTTTTTATTATAACGATTTTGCTAAATAGAATATGAGTTTTATATATTATAATTTTAAGACATTTTTATTAAATGGTTTTTTTATAGATATTCTGTTTAATTTAAAAAGTCTTTATTAAAGGGCTCATCTGATTCTTAAGTGTACGATCTTTTTTATTAAAAGCTAGACGAATTATTAGGCTTTATATAATAACTACATGAATGTTATTCATTTTCTACTTATTGACTCTAAAGCAAATTATTTGAAGATTTATTTTTATAACTGCTTTTATTTCGGAATGTAGGAGTTTAAACGTCACTAAATGATTTAAATAATAAATTTAATATTATTTTAAGCTAAAAATTAGCATTTTAATAGAAATGTACTATGTCTAAATATATAATTTTTATAATTAAAATTAAATACCTTTCTTAGATATAAGATGTATTAACTTTTCTTCTACGAAAAATTTTTTTCAATTTTTATACTTAAAAATAAGTGTCTGAAATAAAATTTTCATTTTTTTTTTCTTATTTACTCATTTATTGGTCAATATTTTGACTGATATTTTTTTGGTCATTTTTTTTACTTTAAAGGTTTAAAGATCTGACAAATTTTTTCTTGAGGGAAATCCTTAGTGAGATTATAAATTATAAAATCTTCCATTGGCTGCTTGGTTTTCATTATTTTAATTCAGTTTCCCTATGGCTACATTTTCATAAAACTTATTTTCTCTCACTTGATTTTCAAATTTTATTTCTTTATTCATTTAATTTTTTTTTTATCAATTAATTTTCTATTTTTTTAATCTTCTACTAAATAAATACAAAACTTTTATTAGAATATTAAATATAGAAAAATTATTAATTAGTGTAAATAATTCCACTATTTCAAGGTACATTTAAATTATTGATAAAATATGACATAAATATATTTAAAATTGTATCAGAACTAAATAATATGATATAATCCATATTAATTTAGAAATTAGAAATTAGAAAAATAAAATATTAAAAATCAATTATTAATCTGAAGGGCTTTTAAATTTATGAACTAAGAATATATTTTATTTTATAAATGAAAAAAAATTAGCTAAATATTATTCCTTTAAATTTAAATTAAACAAATTTAAAAAGGATTAGAATTATTGCAAATTAGAATTTTATGATTATTCCTTAATATTAATTTATTGCAATAAAAAATTTTTAAAATATTAGAGCATACCATTCTAATTAATATATAAGAATTGCTTTTTTATTTTATTTCGTTTTTAGACTATTTTTTAAACATAGCTTTTAAATTATGCATAAAATGCAAAAATATTATATTTATAGAGTTTATCCATATAAAAGATAAAATCGGTTGAAAAATAAATATTATTTCTTATTAATTAAATCATAAGTTTAGTTTATTTATATATTTCTATGCTAAATCAACAAACTTTTCTTCATAAAAGTCTCTTGGACCCCTAGAAAATTCTTACTCATTCCACGAAATTAATTCGCTTTTAAGCAAACTTTTAACATAGGCAGCTCCGTGAGGACCAAAATAAGGATGACCAGCATTAGACTTGCCTCTGGCTTTATCCCATTCTCCGTCATCTTTAGCCCAAAAAGTAGACTGGGAACAAATACAGAAGATAATACCATATCGTTAGGCACGACAGGGTGTATTAGAATTAAGGCACTCACATTGTATGGGTTTTTATAAGCATATTCTATAGAAGTTCTACCGCCCACACTTCTTCCCATTATAATAGGCTTTGAAATTGATAATTTATTTACTATTTGTTCTAGAACTTAAACTCCATTTCTTCTAAAATCAAATTATGATCCTGTACTTTTTCCATACCCAGGCATACTTATAGAGTAAATGTCAAAATTATATCTGTTAAACTACTCCATAACGGGAAGCCATCCCTAATTATCAGATGAGGCTCCGTCGCCATGCATAGCTATAATGGTTTTTTTCTTATTATCCTCTTATTCGTTTTAAGTATTAATGCTTCTTGAAAAATAACAATGTATTTTTCCGTAATCAGTGTTTATATTAATTTCTTCAATTTTGTTTGTAATAAATTTTCTAAAGTAAAACTAGTCATTTTATATATTTTGCAATTTTAAATATATTTTTTCAAAATTATATTTTTTTTTCCTAATAATTTCTGCCTTTAAAACGCTGAAATGCAAAAACAACTCACGATTTTATCTATTAATTTCTCCTTCATTATTTTTGTTTACAACTTTTAATAAGGTGTCTATATACAATTTTTGTTGCATTGTTTGGGGTAAAGTGTTGTTTTAGTGTAGATCTATGATATCATTTAAATCTGTTCCATAATTTTATTTAAAGTAAATATTAGAAGCTTGTAGAGAGGGCTTTTCAGACAAATCAGAAAGTTCTTCCTTATCAATATCTTCTGAAAAGACAATTTGCTGACGTGAAATAACATCCTGAGCATGCGTGGATCTAATATTTTCTTTTTTCGATAGTAAAAGTGATTTTGTATTCTAACTAGCATCTTAATTACTTTTATTTAAAAACTGAAATATTCGTTCAGATATACTCCTGGAAAACATTTAATACAGATTCTGGGCCATTTCAGCTCGCCATAGCTTAATATCTACCATTTGTATGTCCACTTGTGGTATTTTTTGAGCCAAATTTTTGAATTTCGGCCACGGATGAAGTTAATCCTACTTTACCCATAACATCATTGTAGGTACCTACATGCTTTTAAGTTCATCCCGATTATCTTCTGACTCTCCATAGGCCGGCATAAAAGAAATAATATGAGAAAATGACTTGGGATTTTAAACTCCAAGTCGTAATGAAATAGCGGCACCCCAGTCGTACCCCATGAGCACCACATTTTTGTGATCAATTTTTAAATGCTAAATGATTTATTTTACAAGTTCACCAGGTCCATTAGGGTCTAGAATGAACTTGGTTCTAAAAGACATTTGTTCCCCACCAGATTTTCCCTTTCCTGGCATATCAATCGCTAATATCCGATATTGCAAAAATAAAAATAAGGGACAGAAATGCTAAAATTCAAGTCCATTGGAGCTCTTAGCACTGCCGTGTAAAAAAATAACCAATTTTTTTTAGCTTTAATGTACTTCTTCTTCTTGTTAAATACTTTTCGCTTCATAAACATTTATGTCACCAAATCTTGGAAGAGGGAATTTTTTTTCATTAAGAGTAAATTTAATGCATTCCCAAGGATAATTTTTACCTTCTTTCAAATCATTTGCAGCGTTTTTTTTTTATTTTTTCAAAACTGGCATTGCTTTGGGTATAGATCCTGTGTATTTATTTGCAATTACAGCATTTTATATTTTTTTGCAATTCATTGCAAATTATAAGGTGCTGTTAGATTCTTTGCAAAAGAGTTTGGAGGGAGACAAACAGGCTATCATTGACGTCTAACAATTTCCACCGATACTATCGGAGAGCAATTAAGTCAACTTGGAATTCCTGTAGTTTATAAACTGATTCTAATTATTTCTTTATTCTAATTTGCAGCTATTTTCACTCATTTCAGATAAGCTTTTGATCACCCTGGCGAAATGAAAAAGAGATTTATTAATGAAGCATGCTTCTTCCAATTACTTACCTTGCGATTTAGAGTCTTTAATTTTTTCAGAACCTGCTAGGTCTACAAAATTTAGTTTGGCAGATGTCAAACTTTGCTCAAATTTATCAATTATATTTACAGTAAGAGTTAAAATAAGATGAGATCTACTGCTGACTTCGTTCATATTTGTGCAATGTTAGGTTCTATTTCTTTGCGCCTGCTTAATAAACTCCATTACTTAGGCTACGGAAGTCACTTAAACTTGAGCTAAACCTTCAACATAGTATTATTTTTATTTACTTAATTTTAATTTCAGAGAAGCTTGGTTATTCATATCAGAAAGCAAATCAGATATATTTTCATTGTAAATTTGCAAAACGGACAAAAATACTTGATTTGCTTCTTCTACTTCAGAAAATAAGGTATCTGAATCGCTGCCCTCCTCATTTTCTTCTCCCAAATTTGTGGAGTTTTATTTTTCTTCTTCATCTTCAATTTTTGTTTATGGCTTCTTTTCTTCGGTTTTTGCAGAAAACTATTACTGATTTCCATTAAGTCTTTAAAATATTTCCTATACGGATCTTTATATTAGTCCTACATTATCCTCTTATATCAAGGAAATACTGGGCTTTTCATCTCCAAAAATTGTATAGGTTTTTCCTGTACCTGTTTGTCCATACGCAAATATTGTTGAGTTGATGCCTTTTATAACTTCACCTATGGACGGCTAAATGAATTCTTGGTAAATTTATTCCTAAGTTGATTCAGGTCCATACACTCTATCATATGTGTAATTGGTGACTCCTTAGACTACATTTTATGATTTTTCCGATTAAAATTTACTTATCATGCAAGGGGATTCTAAAAGAGAAAGGAAAATTTGCTGGTATTTTTTATCTTCAATGTAAGGGCCTACTGCAACACAATTAGTAAAAGTATTATCACTTATTTCTCTGGGCAAGGGAGGCCTTACTCTTATGGCAACTTTGATATTTGAGATTTAAGTATTAATTTTATTAGATTAATTTTCCATTTTAAATACAAACTATATTTTTATTTAATATTTAATTTTGTTTTATTATTATTAGAAAGTAGTAGCAGTTCTCTGTTAAAATCAAATTAATCTGATTTCTCATATTATAAATTCCGAGACGTACGATAGTTTCTGATAATATAAATAACAATTTTTTTTTTATTAATATTTATAAAAAATTTATATTTATTTTTATTTTATCTCTATAAGTATTATCGAATAAGAGTTATTAATTCATATAAGTATATCTATTTATTGATTTACACACATAATCAATCTTATTACTCGAAAAATATATGATATTTTAATAGACTTTGCATTATTAATATTATAAAAAAATGAATGAAAAGTAAATAATTTTCTATATTGAAATATATGTTATATTATAAACTTAACAGTAAATAAATATATAAATAATTATAACAAAGTGTTGTAAAAATTAACAAAAACTTCAAAACTTAATAGTTAGTAACAAAATAATCAATTAGTTTATTAATTAACTAAGCAAACAAACAAACAAACAAACAAATAAACAATCAATCAATCAAGCAAGCAAATAAAAACAATTGAATATAAAAATTTGTATTAAAATAAAAATAAAAAATAATTTTTAAATCAAAATGCAACACCTAAATGACAGTGGAACACTTGGACTTAAGTCAATGCAGCCAAATCCAAAAGTCAACCCAATCAACCATTTGAAGACAAACCAATATATTTCAAATGGGAATTCCTTTTGCAATTTGACTGATCGAAATTCTGATAATGAAGAAGAAGCTATGTTAAGGGAAAAAACAACTTCAATAGATTTAAAAATATCCAATATAAGAAATCTAGTTTAATAAAGTGGAAGTTACTATCAGGCGTAGAAAAGATTTTTTTCTGAATCAGCCAAAGTGAAAAAAACTCCAAAAAACCAACCTCTTTCTGAATCCCAGGAATATTTGAGTGATTTACAGGAAGAAGAAAAGGAATCAAGCAGAAATATTAACAGTGAATTTGAAGAATACAATAGTGTTCTAGAACATCATCGTTTTGCAGATAATACCTCCAACAATACTTAAATTAATATAAATTAAAATTACCAAATGAAAATAAATAATCATAAAAATATCCTTCCTAACTTTCCTTAATTGAAGGTAAAAATAATATGGACTTTTCTTAACATATATAATACCCTATTCATTATTCTAATAAAATATGGATAAATTTATGATTTTAATTAACTATAGGTGCCTTGAATCTCTTCTTTAACTGATGACGGTGATGATGATGAAGTGTTGTAAAACAATGAAGTAAATACAGCACCCAAATTTTAAAATAAAAATAGTTTTAATACAACAAATATAGCAGAAATTAATAATAACTAATAGCAAAAATAAGGTGGCTCTAGAAGCTATAGAGAAAGCACCTTCAATATTTAATCAGAAAAAAATGATTTATTATCTCCCCAAGTTAAAAACCATTCAAGTTTAGAAGCCTTTTAAATTGGAAATGATAATACCTGCACTTTAAACTTCAATAAAGATTCGTTTCTTGAAAACATCAAAAGCACAAGTAAGAAATCGAAATATTTAAGGAGTCTAAACAAACCAGTTATAGAAATATTTTTCCAATACATAAAAAAAATGCTATAGAATTTCCAAAAAATTATTCATTTGACCCTTAATACTTATAAATTCTGGATTTGTAGTTTAATAAGTAAATTTATTAAGTATTTCTTAATTCTAATAAATTTATTGCATTTTTTTTTTTTCTAAACCAAACAGATTCAAGTATATACCTGAAGAAGTATTTTCCTTTAAATAATTGAAAACTCTTAGAATGGATAATAATTTCATTCGAGACATACCGCCTGAACTCTTTAAACATGTAGATTTACACATTTTATCTCTCTCAAATAATTTATTGCAAATTATTCCCGATGAAATTTCATCTTAAAAAAATCTTCTTTATTTAGATATCAGCATAAATAGAATAGAAGAAATCTCTGTAATTATTAAAAAAAATTTGAAATTTAATTTATTTTATATTTAAATAATGTAATTTTTATCTTCTTAGTCTGCAGGGTTATGTCAACTAAGCAAATTAAAATGTTTGATAATAAACAATAATGAGTTTAGATATTTGCCATATGAATTGGAAAATTTGGTTGAACTCAAAGAAATTAAATTAGACTGGTTTAAATATTGCCAACCAGCATATGATTTAAAAATAAATTAAGAGCATATTATTAAGCAATTTATATAAATGTTCCCCCTTCTAAAAGAAAAAATTTCTTAAAAATCTTTGTTTAATTCAGAAGAAAGTGAATACTACAATTGTGAAGACGCAACAAGGGGGATTACTTTTATTTAATTTGTGGAGTATTTTAGTTAAAATGTAATATAAATACATAAAGACATAGTTTATATTAATTCTAATACCTACCTAATATAATAAACTAGAAATTCAATATAAACTATCGAGATCATAATGGCAGAACTTTAGCTCATCTCTCCTCAATAAATGAAGATATTGGAGCTTTAGTAAGTATTTTGGAGCAAGATTACGATTTAATAAATTCTCTAGATTTTGAGATGAATTCCCCTCTTTCAATTGCAATTCTGTAAGAAAAGTTTTTCAGTTCGAAAACTTTGATTACTAATGGAGCGAAAATAAATATTGGAGGGGGATACTACGGAAGTTGCCTTAATATCACCGTTATAAAACAATAACTCTATTTGGTTTAAGATATTTTGAAACGAGGAGGGGATCCTAACCAATGCGATGATGAGGGAAATTCTGCCCTTCATTACATAATGTCAATTTATGATAAAGATGCAAAATTATCAGAAAAAATATGTCAGCTGCTTTTAAGATATGGGGCCAATCCCAATCTGAAGAACAAAGAAAAGTAAGTTATATAATACCTCATTTTATTTTTAAAAATCTTTTAAATAACTAATTTACTTAATATAGATGGTGTCCTTGTCACTTGGCTGCTAAAAAAGGATAGCTGGCTGCCATATAATTTATATTAAGGTATAATAAACATATAGCTGGAAATGATTCGAAATGGAAAAAATTCAATCTGAATAAAAAAGGAGGAAAAGATGACTATACTGCCCTGCATTTAAGTAGTTATCATGGAGTACTCATTTTTTTAATAATGAAATTATATATATTTAAATGTAGCTAAATTATTTTTTATTACTAATAAGTATTAAGATATAGTATAAGAATTACTGGAAAGTGATGTAGATATATTTTCTAGGACTTTAAATAATAAAAGTGCGGCTGATTTAAGTAACAGAGATACCTACTTAGCAAAATTAGTCACATTAAAAGAACAATAGTATATTAGAAAGAACATAATACAGAAATTAGATGATCCTGTGTTAATATAATATAATAATAATACTCATAATAAGGCATAAAATCCATAACAGCAGTTTATAAAAGATAATAATAATAATTCTTAATCTAAACTGTTCAACAAAGAAAATATCATCAGTCATCCAGCAATAGATAAATCAATTGTAGGAAGAAGCATAGGTTCTTTACAGGGAATGAAAAAGAACCAATAAGTTATTAAGTATTCATAAGGAAATTCATACAATTCAATGGATTTTACCTATTTAGAAGAAGAATCTTTCGATGACGAGTAATTTAAGATTTTTAAATTTAATTAATAATTTAAAACTAATATAAAAATTACTATTGTTTATATTAGAGATATGGACGAGAACAAAGAAATATAAGAACTAATGTCTACAAAAATTAATATTGTTAACAGATAATTAACATATGTTCCAAATAATATATAATAAATAGAATAGTTTTATAAAATTAAATAGATAAGTGGAAACAAATAATAAAACTAGTTAGATACATCAGTTAGCGAATTCTCTCATCAATATGTTTCATAGATTAAGCATCTCATTACGAAAACTATAAACATAATTGACTATTATAGCAGTTCTTTAGAAAATTTTCATAAGGAATTGAATCAAACTTACACAATTTGAATGAAAAACTAAAATACTTGATAATAATGGTTAAACTTCACATAGAGTTTGAGTAAATGGTTAATCTAGTAAAATTCACCATAATTTATAATATATATACTCGTGACATACTTATTCATATTTTTTTGCAATTTTAAAGGTAAACTATGAAAAGAACAAAATTATGAAACACAACTTAAACTTGTGTGACGAATTTATAATGAAAGACAATCTTGCGTAAAATATAATAATGGATCAATGGATATCTATGTTAGAAAAAATGAAAGAAAATAAAGATTATGCCATTAGTAAAATTAAAGAAATGATATTTTATCTATTTGGCCACAATGTTTATATGAAATCACTTGAACTAATGTAAGAATAAATTAATTTTGCTCCAAATTACGTTAGTTTCGAAGCAGCTTAAAGCATTTATAAAATAAAATCAACATTATATATAGATTAAAACATTCGGGATCAGCAAGGATCGGATTAAAAAATGAAGGGTTTATAATAAAAAGCTTTGCTTACCACCTTTCCCAATATATCTGAACCCTCTGTACCTAATTTAACTTGCAGAACCTAAACTGAAGATGAAGTATATTAGTAACTTCAGTTAAAAACAAACATCAACAGTTGCAATATCACTCTAAATAATCCTAATTTAAGCTGGCTTAGCTAAGAACCAGAAAATTAAAATAATAGCAATAATGTAAGCTATCATAGTAATCATACTTCTTCCTCTATTCATAAAAAATATCAGCAATAAGATATATTAGCATAAAATACCTAAATTAATATGAAAAAAATGAAAGATATTGGAAAAAATACTAACTAAAATTATAAAATAAATAATTAAATTATAAGTGAGGCAGATGAAAATTTAGACTGCTCAGATGACATTGGCATTAAAACTGCTTTTAACAATTTGTAAGTTGTTTAAAAAGATAAAAAATAGGAAGAAGCTAGGGATTTTTGAAATCTATAATAACCATATATTAGTTATTAGAAGATGTAATGATTCTGATACTCTATTAGAGATATATATATATAATATTTTTATAATATATCTAAGAAATATATATAGTATTAATAAATATTAATTAATTTTATTTATACATTTATTTATTACTAATCTGAATTTAAATTAAATAATGGTAACTTTATATTTCTAAATACTTATTTTATCATTTAATTATTCAAATAAAAACAAAGTTATTTATTGAAAGTTATATTGTGAGCGGGAGTATTATTTATCAGAAATTATTATATTTAATTAAACTATGCTTTTTATATGTAATCAATAATTAAATTTATTAATAAAACGAAGTTTCTAAACGCAAATAATATCAAAATTCGTTCATTTATCAAATAAATAATTTTCAGTATATATTTATTTCTAACTTTTGAGTTATGGAGATTGAGAACAATTTAGAAACTATAGAATAATAATATAATAGATTATAAAAATAAGCTGTTTAGGCTGCTAACAAAGTAAGTATTGATTATAATTTACATTGCAAAGAACAGTATTGGGATGGATGGTGTGATGGAGAATTTTAATTATCTGATGATTCAAGATTTGAAACTGATGGTATTATTTAATTTAATATTTAATAAATTTACAAATAGTTTTTAGTTTTTTTTATTGAAAATTTGAAAAATATTAAGAAAGCAAGTTCTTAAATTGAAAAAGAAGAAATTTTATTATTTTAAATTTCCCCAAAAAAAGATATATCCATCATTTTTTTGCAATATAGCAAACATTAAATAATAAAGATATTACTTTTTTTTCTATTATTTAGGTAGCCATCCATATTATAGAAAATGGAAAATAGAGAACTTAACTTCTAAGTGTTTTGATTGCAAGAGAATTAGAGATCAATACTATTCGAAATTGGAAATATTAAACAGTAAAAAGAGATATTTGATAAGTTTAAGATCTATTATACTTAAGCTTCATAAGGTTAAAGATAATGATATGAAAAAACTAAATGAAATAAAATATAATACTATGATAGATATATTAATGTTATAAAACTATTTTAATAATTAGCCTTAATAGTTATGAGTAATAATTTATAATAAGACGCCAATAGTTCATAATTATTATTGAATTTATTAAGTAAAAATAAAATATAATTATAGAAATTAATCTTTAAACAAAATATTTGTAATTTTTTATTAAAATTTATTTTTGCGATTAGAAATAATATTATTGAATAGTTATTTAATCAATCATATACAAATATAACAATTAAAAAGCCAGCTAATGTAGCAAATATTAAGTAGGTGTAATAGAAAATTTAATTTAATTTTTTAGAAAGCATTAGTCTATTAAAATATACAGTAGTAGTTTAATTAAAAATTTATTATAGAGTATATATGAAAATTCCAAATTAATGAGTTAATATATATAGCACAATAATAATTTTATTAAAATAAAAAATTTACATTCTTATATTTCTTTATATCGGATTTTAATAAATAGACTTAATATATATAAAATAAAGTAGTATTAGATAATCTGTATAATTTAAGTATCATTTAATTAACTAATATAAGTTGTTTTTACTTTAATCTAATAATTTTTTTATACTTAATTAATTTGTCATATCATTTATGTATATATTCCTTCTAAATGTAATTACGTGACAACGTAATAGAGAATGGAGAGAATTAATGCAAAAATATCTTTTTCTTTATAATAACAAATTCACTTTAAATACGAATAATTCGTCATATTTTCTAAATAAGTTTTTGAATTATTTTAGAAAAAGTGATTTTATATTTTTATATTTATACTATGTTAGGATTAAAGATTAATTAAATCAAAATAAGTACGACTCTTAGCTTCTAAAATACGTTGTTCTAGTGTAAATCAACTTAAAATATCGTACTATAATAGTTAAGAATTTTAAAAATAAGCACTCTTAGAGAGGATGAAAAAATACACAAAGTTAAGAATGGCTAACAAGTAGATAATATATATCTTAATTTCAGAAGACCTTATAAAGCAATTAAAATACATAATTTATTAATGCAATAACTATTAGAGAAAATTATTAATAAAATAAAAAAAAAAGCAATTCAAGAAAAAACACAAATATATAGTCAAAATCTAATCAAGAAAATAAAAAAATAAAAATGTCAAGTAAACCTGTAACTCAAACTTAATTGACTACTTCATGGGGAGCTCCCGTTGATGATGATCAAAATTCAATGACCGCTTCAGAATTCGGACCTATTGTTCTTTAAGACACTCATCTTATTGATAAATTAGCTCATTTCAATAGAGAAAGAATTCCCGAAAGAGTTGTCCACGCTAAAGGAGCTGGTAAATAAAACTTTTTGGTTTCAAGTTGAGATTTATATATAAAATAGTCTTGAGATTAATAATTATTACATTTCATTGTCTACATTAGCTTTTTTTGCACAAGAAATTAAAAAAATTTATGATAAGTTGTTTTAAATTAAGGAAATTTCAAAAATAGATATGAGAAATAACAATATGCTAAAACATAAAAATAATAAAAATATAGCATTTTAAATAATTCATTTATTTTAATTTTAGGTGCCTGGGGACACTTTGAAGTCACTCACGAAGTTTCCAAATACACCAAAGCCAAATTCTTAGACACTGTCGGTAAAAGAACTCCTATTTTCGTTAGATTTTCCACAGTTGCTGGTGAAAAAGGATCTGCAGATGCTGAAAGAGACCCCAGAGGATTCGCCATCAAATTCTACACCGAAGAAGGAAACTACGATTTAGTCGGAAACAACACCCCCGTCTTCTTCATTAGAGACCCTTCCAAATTCCCTGATTTCATTCACTCATAAAAAAGAGACCCCGTTACCAATTGCAAAAACGTAAAAAATTATTATAAAATACCCCTGGCTATAAAAAATAAATAATACTAAAATTTGAAAAAATAGCCTGACAGCTTCTGGGATTTCTTATCTCAAAATCCTGAATCTTGTCACCAAACCACTATTCTTTTCGGAGACAGAGGTATTCCCGCCACCTTCAGAAACATGAATGGGTACTCCAGTCACACCTTCAAATGGGTTAACGAAGTTGGAGACCAATTCTGGGTCAAAGTAACTTTCTAAATTCAAATAATAGGAAATAATGTTAATTATATTTTATATGAATAGGTCCACATCAAAACTGATGAAGGAATCAAAAATTTAAGCGTTGAAGAAGCTGCCTAAATCAAATCTGTCAACCCTGACCACGCCACTCAAGACTTATTCGAAACTCTCCAAAAGGGAAACACAGTCAACTGGACCTTCAATGTCTAAATAATGCCTCACGATGATGCTTACAAATACAAATGGAACGTTTTCGATGTAACTAAAATATGGCCTCAATCTGATTATCCTTTGATTAAAGTAAGGTTTTTTTTATATATATAAGCAGATTAGTATTATTATTGAAATATAAAACATGAAATAAAATGTTTGATTTTTTACTCATAAATTAATTAATTTATTCATTCATTAAAGGTTGGAAAATTGACTTTGAACAGAAACCCTGAAAACTACTTCGCCGATGTCGAACAAGCTGCCTTCTCTCCCGGACACTTAGTTCCCGGAATTGAAGCTTCTTAAGACAAAATGTTACAAGGAAGATTATTCGCTTACCCCGACACCCACAGACACAGATTGGGAGTTAACTACTAATAAATCCCTGTAAACTGCCCCTACAGAGCTAGATTATCCAATGTTCACAGAGATGGATAAAGTAATGTAAATGGAAACTAAGGAGGAAGAACCAACTTCAACCCTTCTTCAGTTCACCAATACGCCACTACTGAAAATGCTAAAATATCCAAATTAAGAATTTCTGGATTAGTTGGAAGATTCCCCGCCGGACACCCCAACTGCGATTTCTCTCAAGCCGGAAACTTATACAGGTAACTAATGAAATTCATTTTTTTTTTTTTAAAATTTTTAAATTTTTAATATTAAAATACAGAAAAGTCATGGGACCTGAAGAAAGATAAAGATTAATTTAAAATGTTGCAAATCACATGAAAAATTCTAGAAGAGACCTTCAAGAAGCCCAAACCAAAATCTTCTTTAAATGTGATGCTGAATTTGGACAATAATTAGGAAAAGTCTTAGGTTTCCCCGCTAGAAAATCCCACTTGTGATTTTAACTATAACGAATGATCTATATTTTATTAATATATTATTGAAAAAGTTTATCAATTTATCTATGAATGTATGTATGTATATATATATTGGTTTGGCTCAAAAAAAAAAAACTACTATTAAAAGTCAAATTAATAAATTTAAAAATTTTTTCTATGAATGCGATGCAGTTTATTCTCTTCATCAAATTTATCATTATATACTATAATAATCAATGCGCATATAGATAGATAATAGAAGAATAAAAATTAATATTATAGTACTAATTTTATATTAGTAAAAAAACTTCTAATACCAAAATAAAGTGTATATTGTTCCTAGCAATTTGCGGTTAAATAATTAAAAACAACTCAAAACTGCAATCATTTATTTAAAATTATCAGATTTCTAAAAACTCATTAAACGTTTTAAAACAAGGAAACTATAAATAATGAAAGATGTTTACACTCCTGGAGTTCTGATGATAAGTTTTTCCATATTTATGCTTCTTAGTGTGAATATAGTATTGGGGAAATATATGTTTTGGTAGTTTCTATTGATAGATAAGAAAGATCCCTTCTAATATTAAATGGTGTGGTTTTTGCCATTTGATATATAGGTTACTCTGTACTTCGTTGTATACCAGTCATTATTCATACTGAGTTTCGTTTCTCTAACGCAGACTCAGTTTACATAGCCCGGATATGTTGATAGAAAAAAAGTTGGCATTTTACAAAGTCCTCCCACTTTACAAAATATAGAAAAGTACTACAATCTCGTGAAAAGTAGGTCTAAGCATGGAGAAAAATAAATTCAAAATATGAAATAATACCTAAAGGAAAGTGAAATGGATGTCTTTCCGGCAGACAAAATAAAACATTGTCAAAAATGTCTTAGTTAAAATTGCACGGATTTTCTGTAGAAAAAATAGAATAAAAAAGAAGGAGAAATCTCTGATTTGCAGTCTTTGGAATTAAAGTTTTGGAAACCTCCTAGGGCACACCACTGTAGAGTATGTAAACAGTGTGTACTAGGAATGGACCATCATTGTCTTTGGGTTAACAATTGTGTCGGAATAAATAATTTCAAATTTTTTGTTCTTTTTAATTTCTACACCTGCTTGTATTCCTTCTTTTCTCTTTTGTCTCTTCTTTGCACCCTCTATTTATAAAGCGAAGTAAAATTTATTATTTACAAAAATTTTTAGTTTTTAATTCTCATCTATCTTTTTTTGCTTCAATATTTTTAGGAGAATAATGATGAAGGCCGAATCATCGTGATTTTATATTGTTTTGCTGCTGCATTTTTCACCTTCTTCACGTTTTGCTTTTTTAGCGACCTGTTAGAAGGGGTTGAAAAGAACTAAACTGAAGTATAAAAAGAAAAAAAATTGCTAGGTAAACCTCTTTCAATGGTCGAGAGCATGGAAAAATGTTTTGGAATTTAAAAATTACTTTGGCTTTTCCCGATTTAGTAGAAGAAAAGCACGAATTATTTAGAGTTGCTATACACACAAGAAGAAATTAATGCATAACCCAATAAATATTTGGCAGTTTATTTAGAAGATAGATTTAATGAAAATGATAATCCATTGTTTGAATTTTATTCTTTATATAAATTTTAGTGAATTAAATGAATGTAATGAATTTACAGTAAATAATATATAGTAATTTACTATTTTTAAATTAATTTTATATGAATAAACTTATATTTTATATTTACATAATAATAATAAAATTACAATATTACAAGTTATATACCATTGAATAAATTATTATTTATTAAGAATACTTCATCTATCGGTTTTATGATTAATTTTTATGTAGGGCGTCCCGAAAACAAGTTGTTAAATTTGAAGTTATTTATTCAATTCTTCTTCTCTTTGCAAGTCATGGAGGGACTTAATTTCTTTCTAACTTTTGAATGCACTTTCTTATTTCATATTGGCCACAGGTTTTCGGAAATTTTACTGAGATTTGAATGAATTTATGGGTTTTATTTGTGGACTTTTTTATAGCTGGTCTTATTTCAGATATTCTTTACATTCAGAAAGTGATTTCATGGACCCTTCTTAAAAATCCAATTATCTTTTTAATTTATATAGCAACTTGCACTCCTAAAACACCTTGTCTTGATTATTAAAATAAGAAAAGTCACTGAGCTTTTTTGTGCCTGGATTTTCAGTTTTTTAAAGCAATCCACTTAGAATTTTTTGTCGGATAGGACTGCCCACCGTCTTACTTTGCATTTCTTCAATATTGCTAAAGTTCTATGGTTTTCTTGATAGATTATTTGAAGTAGTACTTGTGTATGTAGATTGCAATTTCAAAATAGAATTATTGTGACTATTGTTTGAGGTGCCTGGCATAATCAAAATTGAGCCTTTCTTTTCGTATATTAGGGGAGACTCAATTTCTAGTTAAGCATCTGTCAACTCAGATTTTTGCTAAGAAGATGTAGTTGTTTGCTATTGTTGCTATAGTTATGGAATTTACTAGATTTACGATTCTGAATTGTTTCGAATTTTGATTTTATTAATGCGAGGCTATTATTCGTTTCCACTCTTTGCTGACACTATTTGGTTTTAATGGTACTATTTCAAATACTAAAAATCAACTGAATATTTCTTCTTCGATTTTGTTTCCACATTTGCATTTGTATTATTACTCTGTTATGAAGGCAGTTATTTTTTGTTATTATTATTATTGTTGTTAAGATCTTCATTTTTGGACTCTATAAAGGAGTTATTGGCATTTTCGCCCAAGTTATGACTGGAGTTTACCATCTTGGATTAAATTTAAATTTTAGCTTAATTACTAGTAGTAGTAGACGGTCTTAAGGCGTATTAATTTTAACCGTATTCTGAAACAATAATAGAGCACTTTTTCATTTTGTTATTGGGATCATTATTGAGAATGTGTAGAGATGCACAAGAATGGGATTTCTGATGACTTTACACATTTTTCCCTCTATTGTTCAGATTATTCGGACTTAGGAACATATTGGAAGCGCTGTCTAAATTTGTAGCGCTGCTGTTGCTATTCTTTCGTAAGGAGGAAAACAGAACATTTTATTTATTCTAATTTTGCGATGTCATTTACGGAGAGTGCATTTGCAAAAATGACAAACCTGAAGAATAGCGCTTGTTTTTTGCTGTTTAAATTTCCTAATTCTTTTATTGAGAGTAACTTTAAAAATTCGTTAGCTAGATCTGTCTTTTACCTTTGCTACTTTCTCTTTTTACGCCATTCGACTTAGCCGATTCGAGATGTTATTGAATTTTATTATTAAGACTGTTGCTCGTTTCCTATTATTCCTTTCCGTAGACATTATTAATGTCTTGTTGACTTCTTGGACTCTTAAGTTGAATAATGCTATTCTTCTGAAGATAATCTTAAATTTACTGTTTTTTGATTTATTGCTTATGTTTGAGAATGTCTTGCTCCTCTTATTCATTTTGGTCTTCAATTTTAATTCTCATTTTGTGTCTCCTATGAAAAATTTTTAAAAAAATTCAAATAAATATTAATACCAAAGAAAATAACCATATTTACCATAGTTTAAGCTGGTCAGGCAAAGGGTTACTCTACTCACATTGTATGGGGACTTGACTGTTGAGTTCACTTTGCAATATGTTTAATTGGTCATCACTTGAACTGTTGAGCAGTGTATTTACAGTTTTTTCTATTTGAAAGCTATTGTTGTTTTTTGCCAATTTTTCATTGCAGACATTGCTATTTCCTTTTTACGAATTATTAATGTGAAATGTTTAATTCCTGACTCCCTGAGGACTGTTGTTGCTGCTTCTGAATAAAGGAACTGAAGTCTTTCCCTTTTTCTTTTTGTATTCAGGAGAGTTTCTGAGGTCATAATTATCTCTTTCCTGCTATACAAGTTTCAACACATTCCCCATCGGAGAGCTAAAAATCTGAACGAAAAAAATTCAGTTAATTAAGTAACAAAGGTGAAAATAAAGAAAACCATTTGGTTACTTTCAGAGGCTTCTCTAAAGACGGTCGGTACTAGTCCATTTCTTTACGAGTCATTAGTTTTTACGGGACAAACGTTTGCGTATATCGCTGTTCCTTTTCTTCCATTTGTCTGGACTAGGAGTAGGTAACAGGTCTTTTTTTGGGATTCGGAATCTTTACTTTCACCGCTCTTATAAGAAAGTCGTTAAGGACAACTTCGCTGATATTTTGAATCGATTATTGCTGCTTTTTGAGATTTATTTAAAGTTCTTGGGTTTGGTTGAACTCTTTCTGTTTCTACGACTGTTCCTTTTGCATTTTGTAATAGTTTTCGATCATTTTTTCCCAATTCTTCATACGAATTTCCTCAAACTGGACCGTTTTGCCCATCTTTCCATACGTCACCAAGGTATCAATGTATTTCATCACCTTGATTCGCTGAACAGTTACGTTTGAAAGACAGACTACCTTCGTAACTCTTACACTGCTTTTTCTAGATTCATTATAAAAATTAGTTTATTTTTGTTTTTGTAATAGTATTATTCATATTTCATACATTTCATCCTTGTAGTCTTGTACTGAAAAATTGGGACTTTAAAAATCTTTGCAAAAAAGCTCATATTCTCCAAAACACGATACTGGCTCTAAGTTTGCGAGTTTAACTAAATTAGAAGACCTACATGAATTTTATAGATAATCCAAATATTAACTATTTTATTTTATAATAATACCAATAATTTTAAATACTATTAATTACTTTTTCGGAACGGTCATCAGGTCTTCAATTTTTCTATTTTTCTATGTACTATTGTCATTTGTATTATTATTTTATTTACTGAACTAAAGATTTATGTTTTTTTAATTTAAGGAATTGGGAGAACCTATTTATATTTTGTTTATGTTTATTTTTTTATTTTGTTTTCCATTATTTTCCTCTGTTCCAGAATAGAACTTATTTTAGTGATCTTCAATCACATTGGCTTTTATTTAAATCTAAGCTTCCCCCTTTTCCAAAATATATACGTATTCTATACTGTCTCCGTCTTCAAAGATGGAATCTCCGGTTCTGTATTCAATTTTTTCCAATTGATGGTCACATGTGATAGAAATTCCTTCCTTTTTCCAACTGCATGAAATTAATTTGATTATTTAATAAATCAGAAATTTTAAAACATTTAAAATCATTTTTTTTACAGATGGAATATAGGTAGACCTTTTAAAATATCAATCTTTTGATTAGTTATCGTTCTCTACTGTTTTTCCATAAACTCTTTGTAAGCAGTAATTGGAATTGAAACTAAAACACAATCAGATTTAGCAATTACTGAAGCTGTTCGTCTCGCCCCGTGTTCCTAAAAATAAACAAATCAAACAATTATTCGATCAATATACTAATTAAAATAAATGAAGAAGGGGAAATATTTTTTTAATTATTTACAAGAGAGAGTAACCCGAAGTTCTGGCCTTTAGTCATGACTCTTACGAAATTGTACTTTTTAAAATGAATTTAAATATATTCATCGAAAGTAATTGTTTTTTATTATTATTCTTGATTTTGATTTTCATTTTCTGCAGCTCTTTTCCCTTTTTTATTTAATATTAATTCATTTTTTTCAAGGCTGTATTCTTTTTTTAGAATTTAACTTTCATTCAATCCCCTTTAAGTCAAACTGTGAGATCGAGGAGAAGCTTAAATTGAAGATTCGATCTTTCGAGAATATATTGATTTAGGCGTACTTATAATAAAGGAATTAAAGATTCTAGAATAAACAAAATTGAAATTATATATTCTTCTATTACTTGCTTGAATTTTGATGCAAAAGTCTAGATGTCTAAGAAAAAGAATTATTTTAAGAATTTGATAAAGCATTTAGTGGTGACTAAAGAGGAGAATTAACTGATTTCTATAACCCCAGGTTAGGAACTGTATTCCCTTATTTATTATTATTAGGAAATTGTTGTTTGGGAGGTGATTTAAGTTCATCTCCGACCTTCGGAACCAAAATAGCGACTTCACCTTCCAAAATATAGTACATATTTCTTCCTATGTCGCCGAAATCGAAAATTATTTCCTTTTCGCTAAACTTTTATTAAAAATAGTTTTAATTATTAAAAGTTGCGAATTAGAATATTTTTTATTTTATTTTAAAAACTATTAGAAACACGATATAATCACAAATATTCGTATTAGAACATACCGCTTAATGACATTTTACCTTTTAAATTTAAAGCATTTTGTAGAAATCCGTGGGGGAATTACCATTGCTGGAGGAAATAATATCTGAAAAATAACTGACATTCTATAGTAGATCATTTATCAATTATTTGTTTGCTTTGTGTCTTGGGTGAATTTGCTATCTCTTATAAATAAAATCTATTTTATCATTAAATCCTAACTATTGGAACCTCTCATATTCCTTTAAAAATAGTATATTATATATAAAATATAGTATTTTAAATATAATTAGATAAATATCAGTCTAGATAGTAAAAAAGGTGAAAAATTATTTTTTTTTAGATGCTATTTCTTTCATCATTTATAAGAAATTACATGAATATAAATGAATATAATATTTTTCATTTTGTATTTATATTGAATGCAATAAAAAATATTTGAATCAAATAATTTTTACCTGTTCATCTATTTAAAACTGACTGTATCTATCAGATGATAAGACGTTGTTACTTTCCAATCTTTGGTATGTTTATTTATTAGTTAAGATTTCTGACTACCCTGGTCGTATCCCTGGGTATAATGAAAACTATGACTTTTACTTAACAGATGCCATGAATTGGTATATTGCTTACTTGTATTCACAGTATTTTGTATATAAATTTATAATTTAAATATTTTATTATTATTATTTATTCGAAAAAAGATTAAAACTTGATTTGATCGATAAGTTTCTTAATTTAGTTTAGTTTTTCTTTTTTAACAAATTTATTGCTAATCTAAGCAGCTTTAATTTGTAAAATAATTATGCTTGTATTACATAAACTCTTCTGTAAGTAAGCAATTTAATTACTAATTCAGATAATGCAGAATATTAAATTGGAATTCTCTAAGAATATATTTATATGAATAACAATATAAAGCTTGAAACTAAACAAATTTATTTATTTTATGCAAACATATTAGAGATTGATTTAATTTAGTTTTATTAGAAGGAACCTACCTAAATAAAAAATAAGCAACAAATTGAAAATTTGTATATGAATAATATCCTTGATAATACAGATTAATAAAAATAATTAACAGTTTGTTTTTATAAAAATAATTAGATTTAACAATTATTTTTGCATTAAATGTGTAAAATTTAATTAAAATCTTCGATAATTTAATTTTTATTATAATATATATAACAATATAATTATGTAAATATGGAATAATTTTTTTTAAGAAAAATAAATTAATTATATAATTTATTAGTATTAATAAAGATATATTATTATTATAAATTAATATTTTTTTTATTTTAATAAATAATTCATAAAACCTCTTCCTCTGCATCTTACTAAAGTTATTCCAATTAGTTATGTTATTCCTATTATTCATCTTCTTCATCATCTTCTTTTGCATCTTCCTTTATTTCATCATCGTCATCTTATTCATCTCTTTTTTGTTCGGAATCACTGCTGTTGTAACTTTAAAACTCCTATTCTTACTCATTGTGATTATGGTCTTCAGAATTGAAGGTGTTTATAATGCTTTCATGATTACTATTGGCATTACCAATACTATCAAAAGATTTTTTGATTGAAGAACTCATTTTCATTTACATTTGTTATTGTTGTTTTCTATCCTCTTCCTTATTTTCGTGATCTTTTATTATGTCTTCCTGAATCTGCTGGTAAAGTTGTTCGTCCTAAGAGATGGAACTCACATTATCTTGCGTAAAGTGTTTAGGAGTTTGGGCCGCAATTTCTGACAGAGATGTGTAGTCTCGTTTGACACTCATCAAACTGGCTGTAACCCCTCCCATAGTCTTCAATTTGTTGTACAATTTTCGCGTGTCCTCCTTCGACCTGTTAGAAGAAGTCACAGATTTCTGACTCTTAAGTTTCTTATTTTTGTGCATTTTTTCGCTCTGAGCTATTTACTAACTGGAAAAGTCATGAGCAATTCCGAATCCTGTTGAATTATATATTTATAAATGCCTTTTAAATGCATATATAAAATTTATTCTACCTTGGTATGAGTAAGGACTCATCAAGCTGCTGAGGCGCAAAGAGTCTCTCAAAACCTGGGAAGAAGAATCACTTACAATACTTTAGTCCTTTAATTTTTCAACCTGATCTTTTAATTCTTCATTGATACTTTCATAGTTTTCACATTTTTTAATATATTCCTTAAAATAAGTATTATATAAATATATATGTGTGTTGAGAAATAATTTTTTTTATTTAAAATTTACCTAGACTTATTCATCAGTTATTATCTATGTCAATCTCATTTTTTCACTATATTATTCCTCCATTTCTGCTATCTTTATCACAAACAAACAAAATTCATTATTAAAAATTATATTAAATTTATCATTATATTAATTAATAAAATAATAAAAACCTATTTTTTAAATTGTTATTCCCAGTCCGAATTTTATAATTAAACAGCTTATTCTAGCTTATCCTTTAATGTCTTCTATTCCTCCAATTCAATTTCTTTGTTAGATAACTAGGCGGTTAATTACTTTAATTTTTATTTATCTTATTCTTACAATTCTTTGTATATTTCTAATACAAATTTAAAATATTTTAAAATAATATTAAAATAAATTTTAGTTTAGCAATATTATTACATATTTAATTTTTATTTTCCATTACACTTCCGTTGTATTTATCTTCTAACTGTCTATATTTTTAATTTTACTTTTCCATATTTTGCTCATTTATTTATACTACCTATTCAAATTTTAATTTATAGTCCTCTACAAGACCTGATTTATCTTGTTCCAATTTTTTAATTTCTTACTCTTTATAAATTATTTGTTCATTTGCATACTAATATGCTTCTTAAGAGGCAGATATTTCATTTTCTATTTCAAGAAAAATTAATTAACAATTAATTTTAATCATTTTCACCTCACAAATTTATTTTTTAACTAATTTTAATTTTACATAAACGCTAAATTTCTGAAGTGTGACTGAGAGTTTACTTTTCAATCAAATCAGAAAGTTCTTTTTCCCTTTCATTTATAGTGTTTGAGTAATTTTCTTCCAAATTTCTGCACTTTACTTTCCAGTTTTCCAACTCTTATTCAGTCAAACAGTGGTTAGTTTCTTCAAAATAAATTTATTCAGTCAATGTTTAATCTATATAAAATTCTATTTTTACGTATTTATTATTTATCTTCTTATAAAATCTTGACTTCCTTCTTTAGGCCCTCAACTTCAGTGTGAAGCTTGTCTTTGGCCTCTTATTGAGCTTGGCATATTTCCTAAAGCCTTTCCTAGTCTTCCTATGTAAGCTTGCTTTCCTACAAACTTAACTTTAGTGAATTCTGCAATTATTATAATTCACTTTTCATAGTTTCCAGGTCATTTTCATTTTATTGTATCAATTCTTGCTCTCTCTCCTTCATTTCTTTGAGTTTTTTCTTCATTTACTCTTCCTTCTTTTCTGACTTCACAAGTTCTTTCTTCACTTTCTACACCTCCGAAACGAATTCTTTTTCTAATTTTTACAAATCTTCTTTGTGTTTGCTGATCATTAGATCATTGTTGCTTTCGATTTGAGTCAGAAGGGATTACTACTAGTTTTTTAACTCCTACTTGTTCTAAATTTTGTCTTTTTCTAACACTTCAATATGAGTCTATAACTTCTTTAATTCTTTCTATACTACTTCTTCCTTGTGAATTCTGTCACCCAACTCTGTTTAAAGCTAGTTTAACTTAGCCTCTCCATTTTTGCAAAAAATATTACTATATTTAAGCTATTCTTCCTTTTTAGTAATAATTTTATTAATTATGGAAAATATAATAAATTTTTTTATATTTACTATTTCACCCATATGAGCCTTAGATTTCATTAAGTCATCTCTTGCTATTTTCAATTAATTTGCTTGCTATTCAACTTGTTACTAAAGTTGTTTATTTTATGTTTTTTGAGTAGATATTTCGCTAGATTGTTATTTAAAATCTGTCTATTATTTTTGTTTTTCCTTTTTTAATAGCTCATTTTCAGCGATTAATTTCTGAGTTTTTTCGCTAACGAGGGACTCATACTGTTATTTTAAACTTTCATTGTTCTAATTGTTTTCATTTAGCAACTTGTGAAGCTTTTCTTCGTATTTGGATTCAAGAACTTTAATTTCACTTTGCTATTCTGTTATTTTCTTTTTGGTAAATTTTAATATTTATCATATTATAATATAGTTTAAGTATATATATTACATTTTCAAACTCTTATTTCTTGATCTCCCATTATTAAATTACTTCCGATTTTTCATTTAATGAACCTTCTAATTAACTTATTCGCAAGTTTAGTTGTGTAATATCATATTAATGTTATTCTTATTCTTCTTTCCTCGATTTTTGAGTTTATTCTAATTCAAATTAAAGTAGTTCTTCTTTTCCTTAAAGTTCTGAAATTTTCTACTTTTTTCCCATCAACTAATCATTCAATTCTTATTGCTCCTTTTAGTGCAACTTCACTCCTTCGTAATACTCATTTTTTTATTCTTTTAACTTTTCATCATAATGCTGCTCAATTTCTGATATTTTTTATTGATAGTAATTGATTTGCTCTAGATTTTTAATACTCAATTCGCTCATTTTAAACTATAAGTTTTACAACTATTGCTAATTTTCATTACTTTCACTTTCATTTTAATTAATTTTTTCTTGAAGATCTTCGATATTTTTTTCACATATATTTTTTTATTAACTTAATTCTTCATTTTCATTTTATAAATTATTGACTATATATTAAAATAATTACAATAATTAGTCACAAGAATTTAATTTTATTTATTACTTTCATTTTTAAACTTTTCTTCTAATTGCAAATTTTTTTCTTCTAATTAGTATATAATTTATTGAGTTTCTTCCAAATCCTTCTTTATTTTTTAATTTTCCTTCTCTTTTACCTCTAATTCCTAATTAAACTTTTATGTTTAGTTTTATTTATCTTATTTATCGTTTTCCTCATTTTTTTTAATTTATCCATTTAGTTCTTGAATGATACTCTCAAAATTTTTAATTTTCAATTAATTTTAATCACCTTCAGCTTGCATTTTTTTTCTTAGTAAATCTTCTTTGTTTTCCAACTCTTTCTTGTCTCTTATTTTTCCAAATAAATATTAATTTTTATATAAAAGTGATTAATTATTATCATTTTACTCTTCAAGTTTGTTTCTCTAAATATTGGCTGACAAATTTTTAGACTATTCACTCATAAACTAGGCATTCAAAAGTTCCATATCCTTATTCTTTTACTCTATTTAAACTTTGCAATTCTATAACTCTTTGGAAGCTTAGACCAGTTTATTTTCCAATAGTTTAGCTTGGGTGTCAGAGTTTTTTAGTATTTCTACTTGTTCTGCCAATTACCTTACTTATTATTCAGAAAAAGCGTACTTTTACTTGATTTCATTCATTTCATTTACTAAATTTTCATTACTTCCCATAACACCCTGGTGAGATTTTCCTATAATAAATTAAGAAATAATATTAATAATAGTTATAAAAATTTTAAACTAATTTTTTTTTAAAAAAAAGTATACTTTGCTATTCTATATTTTTATTTAATTAATCGAGTTGTTTTTTCAAAGAATTCATTTTTTCTTCATGTTCTTGTTCTTTTGTTGAAATTATTTTTTCATATTAAGTTATCAATTTTTGTATTTGTACATTTGTTAAATATGTTTTTATTCTAATTCCTTTACAAATTTATTTACCTATTTTTTTTTTTTAAATACATATTTATTTACTATATGTTTATCAATTAATAATAATTTTACTTATCTGTCTCTGTTTTAAATATGTAATATCATAGAATTTTTCTTATCAGCGCCTTATTAATCTTCATCTTTTTTCTTGTTGTCTTCTTGTGTTCCATTTTCGTTCTATCTGTTCATTAAATCACTCATTTTCCTAGAAGGTGGTTCTTCTTAATGGGTTAAAGAATCTAAAATTAAGTCAGTTATTTTATAATGCCCATTTGCCACTGTATTCTAATTTTTAGGATTTTTTTTTTATTCGGTGCAATTATTTTCATTAACTTATTACTAAACCTTTTTCTAATTGGCTTGCTGATTGGAGTGTTAAGTTTCTTTAGAGGCATCGACAGGTTTATTATTATTCCAATTTATTTCATTTTTTGTATTGGCTTTTAGGGCTGAATTTAATTTTTGAGTTTCTATTTCAATTTTAAATCTAATTCCTCCATTAACTTAGGAGTTTTTTTTTTTTTTTATTTTAATCCAATTTTAAATAGTTTTCCAACAATTTTCCCTATTTGTATTCCATACCATTATGCACACTCTTGGGATACTAGGTTCTGGTGGACAGAATTTGCTATTCTAAAATTAATTACAAATTTTTATTAATTAATAATAAACCATAATTTTATTTATAAATTATTATTTAAAAATACCCAACTCCCTTATTTTATTATTGGTATTAATGCTGCCATTGACTGATTTATTTTGATTCTGGTTTTTATTATTTTCTTAAGAAGATACCATTGTATTTGATTTATATCTGTTCACTCCGTTCCCAGAATGGTTATTATTGTAGTAAAATATTTAGTCTTTTCCCATTTTGACTTAGCCAACATTTGGGGAAATATGGGCACTTTAGACTTGCTTTAATACATGAGCATTGTGAATTCTATCCTATTTGAAATATATTAAAATTATTGATAGTGTATATATATCATTAAATTTGAAAAAATTTACATTTTTATGAAAGTCTTAGATCGGATCATTAATAGTAATATTTTCTTATTCCTACAAATTTTAGTTATTTTTAATCTAATTTCCATTTGAAGGTCGGTAACTCTAAGCTTGATTGGCCTGAAAATGGAAATTTTATTGATCCAATTGGGCTTCTACACGCTATTTAGAGTTTTTTTTAATTTCACTTAAAATTTTTTTTGATACTTCTTCTGAAAAAGCGTCTAAACTAGAAGAATATCTTTCATTTGTTGAGTTCTAAGTGTTTAAAGCGGAATGACTTTCGTATGTATTCATTCTTTCAACTTATGGTTACTGATGATATATGTTTAAATTAAGATTTTATGAAGAAGATAGATTGCTTTATTGCTATTTTTATTTATTGAATTTTTCTTCAAAATACTAATTGCTATATTAATTAGGATAAGAATTTTTAAGATTCTGAATTTAAATTTCCTAAAAATCACCAATAATTTATGTTAAGTAAAAATAAAATAAAAAATTATGGTTATTTTAATATAAAAACATCTGACTGTATATTTACTTCTTTTTGATTGTTTAGAGAATTGTATCTATTTATTATATTTTGATTGGCTATTCTATCTTCTCCCTGTTTTTTAACCTTACCAAATTTATAAGTTTTATAACTTTTAATAATTCTATTATTATAGTAGTTAGTACCTATTGCAACTTTTCCCTCAGTGAAACAATTTCTTACTGTATATTTTTCTAAGATAATTGTAAATAGTTCATAAACATCTATATGATTATAATATTTATATCATTTATATCCAAAAAAATTATCATTTTCAATTTTATATAAACAAAAATCGAAGTTAAAATATAAACCCTATACTTTTATAACCCAAATCTTATGATTTGATCATATAAAAGTAAGATTAATTGAATAACCTCCAATATATTACCTTAAATTCCATATCTTTTTCTCCTATCTTTGTTTAGGACATGGATAATTGAACAGGTTTGGTGTCTGATTTAGTTTGTTGATTTTGATTTACTTAAAAAGATTTAAAAATAACTAAATAAATATGCTTTTATATTTTTAGTTTTTATATTCTATAACAACTATAGATAATTGTAAAATAAAATATATATTGCATTTTTTTATTAATAATACATACTTTTGAAATAATGGGCTGAGGGATCTTAGGCCTTAGGAGTTCTGTATGTTTGTGTTAAAGGCTTATGAGATACTACTTCATTATAGAGCTAAGCATTCAAAGTTGGTCTTTCTTAATATTGATAGGGAGCTGTTTTTACTAGATTATTTCCATTGAAATTTAAAAAATTGTTTTATGGATTCATCTGATTTTGATTTTTATTCATTAAAGCCTGCTATTCCTTATTCATTTCGATATTATCTGTAACTTTAGTATTTGGTATTTGTTAAAGATATTTATATCTAATATAATTTATACAAAATGATGTTTACGTACGATTTTAATTCTTATTTTGTTTTTTTCTATTGAGATTTAATAAATATTTTGATTTTTGATAAATAACAATTGCATATGGGTGGTAAATTTAATACAAATAAACAATAAAATTGAAAAATTGAAGTTAATCTATTTTAAATCCCCTAATTATTAAAATAATTATTACTTTTTTTCGCAGCAGTAATTTTTAAAATTAAACATAATTCCCTTTATTTATTAGTTAAAATTATGACTATAGCTGCTGAAGTATTAATCAATGCTTTATGTAAATAAGAATGTAGATAGTTCATTAGTACATCCTAAATATTAGAATAATATAGCCATTTTAATAAACAAATTATAAAATTTCTTTGATGATTTCTCTATTTAATTTTTATTTTTCGAGTAAATGAAAAAGTAAGTAAATTTCATAACAAATATAAGATACTACTGAATTAGAATTATTTGAATATCGTTTTAATAAACTTTACAATACAGATTTTATTCCAATAATAAAATAATTAGTATTGTTAATAATAATTTAAGAATTATTTTTTTTCCAAATAAATATTGCATACATCGAATGATAATATTAATATATATTTATATCTTAATTATTTTATAACTGCTATTGAAAAAAAATTTAAAGTTATAATACATAGTATAGTATATCAGATTTTATTTTAATCATTTTTTTAATGTGGAAATTGATTTGCTCTTTACATGAGAAGGAAATACATTACTTAAATTATATGAAGATTGGATTTTAGTTTAGGCAGGTTAACTCGGATTTAAAATGCTTTAATTAGAAGTACCATATGAATTTTTATGATAGTAATTTCGGCATTAATATTAAACTTATCCCATAATTTTCGAATAAGAATCATTGTTTAATAAAATATGCGAATCTTAAGCTCTTTATCCCTTTTTATTATATTTAAATTAAAGATTTATATTTAATTATAAAAATATTAAATATAATTACCTGTTTCCACATTTTAGCCAGCCTAAGATCTTTTTTAGGCATAAATGGGCTTTCTTTCATTGTCAAGTCATTCATTTTCATAGTATTTATTGATTTTTCCACATATTATTTTTATCCTCGTCCAAAATCGTATAGATAGTTTTATATATTTTTTTTTTCTTCAGCTATTTGCTGTTTAGTTTTAACTACATTTTATTTATGCAAAATTTTTTCTTCCGCCTTTCTTTATTTAAAAGTCAAAAATAAATTTTATTTTTAAATTAAAATTATACTACTGATGAAATAAAAATAGTGTACAAAATTAAGTTTTCATCGGAAACAGTATAGCAGTTCTTAGAATCTTAAATTTTATAAATGTGTTTTTTCGACAACTAAGTCATGGATTTAGTTTAGTTATGATATCCTTACTTTTCCGAACCCTCAGTGTAAAGCTTTTCCAAATTTTATAAAGAACCATCTGGACTTTAGCTAGAAAATTGCTTCCTCTGCTATTTTTTTATTGGTTATTATTTGGTAAAAGAAGGTTTGAATCTAAAAGAAATATTATTTTTTAATTTATTATTTAACTAAATAATAATTGTATTAATAGTACTTCCGTTTACTATTTTCCTATTCATTTCTTATTACATTCTATTTATTCGGACGGGGTCATTAAATTCTCTTGTCATTTACTCTACTTGTTTTTAATATTACTCTTCTCTTTCTTGCGCTTTAACTTTGTATAATTTTCTAGCTGATCTTATTACTTCTGTAGGAAATCTTTTTCTCAAATTTTTCATTGAAATTTAAAGTAAAACTGCTCTGGTAGAATGTATTTTGGTGGTATATTGATAATACGACAATTTTTTCGTTAGTAACTCATCTCCTATTAAACTTCCAGGTCCTATTAATAAAACACTTAGTAAATTAAAGAAAAAAAATTTGTCATATTATATACCCAATGTTGTCAAATGAATTGTGTTTTATTGAGTAATTTTTGGTAGGGAGGATTAGCTTAAAGTGATACTTCTTTTTCTATAAAAATTTCTCCTTCTTCTATCAAATATATTACATCATCATTTCCAATTGGTTCTCTTCCTTGTTCTTATCTCTAAGAAAGTGTCTCTGTAATGTAATCTCCATTTCGATATATAATCGGCTGGTGTGGTTAAATTAATTTATTAAATTATATAAAAAAACAAAACAAAAATGCGAAATACTTCAAATGAGTAGAGCATTTCTAATTGGGATCCTGAAGAAAGGGTTTTGGAATCAGGAAATATTTATAAGATCAATTCTTTTCTTTTGTTCATAATTTATCTCAGTTTATTTATCGAATCTTCGAAATCTCTTTTATCAATAGTAAGCAATTCTGTTCCCTTGTTATTTTCAATAAATAAATAGTTTTTTCATTGTATTAAATTTATTTAAATTCTACTTCTTTGTCAACAATTATAGTAGCACTTCTCGGATCATTACTAAATAAAGCATATTCACCAAACAAATGACCTTTAACAAGTACTCTAATAAAAAGGTAAAAATATTAATAAAATTCTTTCTTTTATTCATATGGCTATTTTACTTTTTTTTAGAAATTCCATATTACTAGGCTAGTTATTGATGTTCTTCTGAAGATATAAACACATTATCCGACCACATAACATTATCGCTAATTCTCAGGCCCCTCTTTTATTCTCCAACTCGTCTTCGAATATTTCTTAATATAGCATATATTTTTACAACAATGAAAAGTCTATTTAAAAATAATATATAGAAATTATCATCATTTTTTTATTTGTCTTATCATTATAATTAAAATACGGGAGTTTATGAGGTTCTCTATTTCGTCTTAACAGGTTGTCTTAATGTTAGTTTTAGTTATTCATTTTGATTTGATGTTTTTTATCGGTTATTTTATAATACCTATTCATAAATAGCTTGTCTTCAATTTTGGGCTATTAATTTATGAATTTAATAAATAATTTCTAACTTTTATTCTTGTAGTTATAATGTTATAAAATTCCTGGTCACCTTTAGGTCCTTTTTGTGCTACTTAATTTTAGTTTCTTCATTTTCAAAGTTTACAACATTTTTTATATACAACATTACGCTCCCACTTAGTATGATATATAGTTTGTTATTAGATTTTTATCCCTGTTCGAAAATTACATCTCTTTTATGATATTTTTTGTATTATGTTTTAGAAAACAGCTGAAAATTAAAATATTTAAAGTTAACACAAATAAATAAGATTGATTTTGTTTTTACATGTACTAACTTTGAAGTGTCTGAACCTTTCAATAGTTCTTATACAAATATATTTAATTTTTCTAGCGAAATCATTCTTTCATAGATTTTCTAATATTCATGTGTAAAGTTATTTATTTATTTTATAAAATTATAAAAATAGTATTAAAAATTTTAAATAAAAATTAGGAAAAAGAAAATATAACTAAAATAGCAATTATATTCTTTACCATTTCATCATAAGAGTCTTTGTATTATTTTTTAAGTAAACAAATAAAAGCAGGATCACTTCCTCTTTTTGACTACTTTTTAAACATTCCAGTTGAGTCCTACCTTTCAATTTCCAACTAAAAATCTAACTATTACTTGCTCAAATCTATTTTTAAATCTGAATTTTCCATATTTGATTGAATATTAGGGTAACTTTTTAAGTCTATGTAATTTTATTGCTATTGAAAAATTAATTTTATTTTATTTTTAATTATATATTTTAGATTATTATTTTTTATTTTTATTATTGTATTAAATTTATAATTCTCAATTAGTAAACTAATACACTAAATATATAAATACCACCAATATACACGAAAGTAAGAATTTCCAAATTAATAGTGCCAAGCTATAAATATCAACAATGAATAATGATAGAACTCTCAGAATTGTAATATAAATCATAAATTATGTTTTAGAGATTTAATAATTTTTTTTTACTATTAGAATATAAAATTTTCCAAAAATAATTTAGTTCTTTATAATAATAGACATTTTTTCTAATAAATAAATATCAATAGGGAATTATAAATGTAGTCATTCATTATAAAATTATTTATTTTTACCATAAAAACTGAATATTACTATTTTAACACTTTTTAATTATTATTGATTAAACATGTGTGTTGTATTCCAGTTAACCTATCTTTTTCATATATTTTTAATTTTTGATATGTAAATAATATTTTTATTTAATAATATAATTAATAAAAGCTCACATTTAACTTAAAATTAAATACAAATAATATTTAAAAATCCATTTTTTTTTTACTCATGTCTCTTAGTTTAGATATAGATTATAAAAGCATAGTTGAGTGGCTCACATAAAGACATAAAATAAGTAGTGATTGGACTAAAAAATTAAAAGCAGCTAAGTTGAAAACATAATAATTGATTGAATTGAAAGATGAAATTGCTGATGAATAAATTAAAAAATATATAACCTAACATTAAGAAAACTTTACCTATTAATTTATTGATTAAACAATGGAAAAGCTAAAAAGTTCAGAATAAGGATAAAGCAAAACATTTTTCGGTGGGTATTCAAATAAAACGGTATCAGAATGGAATGCTTTGGATAAATTTTATCAAAAAAATAATTTACATATTGTCGATATAGCCAAAATAATATCATAAAATGTATAGTTTGAAATGTAAATAAATACAATTTTTTATTAGTTTAAATATTATAGATAGCAAATAATTTCGAATTAAAAAATAATAGTCCTGCACTAAAAAAAAATGTTGAAACTTCTGAAAATTAAACACTATAATCATAGCAAAAAATAAATGATGCCAATAACTCGATTAAATAATTAGAAGCAGAATACGAAAAATAATGTAGAAAATTGGGTTTAGAAGGAAAAGACCTCTAATCTGAAGTGCCCTAAATGATTAAAGGTTTACCTTAAATGTATGAAAGGATATCAAATTAATTATAGTAAAAGGAGTTGCAAAATTCTTTAGATTATTATTATAATTTTACTTCTTATGTAAATGGAAAATAAGAAGTGAAAAAAATTAGATTAAACACACTCGAGTATATGATTAAGTTCGGAGATGATGCCATAAAAGTTTTTGAATTTAGAAAAAACAATCACGGCTAAGAGCTTTCAGAATAATTATAATAATTAAATAAGAATAAATACTTATTTTATGAATAAATCGGGTAGTAATAATAATAGGTTAATAATAATGAGGCTATGAATATAGATTGGAGTTCATTTTAAGTAACAAGTACTGATTAATAATAAAAATAAGATTAAAACAGCAATGAAGTTAAGGAGATAAATTGGGGAATTTCAGTTGAAGCATAATAAGAAGAAGGATAATAATAATAAGTTGTTTAAGAAATTAATTGGGGAATAACTACCGTTTAGGATGACAAACCCAAAGAATCAGAAGTTTAGGAAATTAATTGGGATGTATAAATTGAAAGCTCTAATAATAATGCCGAGGAGTAAATTTCTGAAGAAATTCCCACTATTTTATCAAATATTGAAACCAGAAACCAATTAATTTCTGAGTTGAATGAACTTTATTATTTCTACAAACATAGGTAGTTTTATTGATATACCTAATATTTAGCAAAATAAATAAATTTAAAAAAATTAATAGGGGCTACGAAGCTAAATCTCACTCAACCAATTCCCTTCTATAAATATATGATCAGTCAGATTCTTCTTAATCGTTATTTGATTTGAGTAATGAAGCTTTAAGTAACTATGAAACATTAGCCCTTAATGTATTGCTGTGTTTAACCGAATACAGATTTAGACACTTGCTCACGATCAAAGAATAACCTAAATCATAAGAAAGAATCATTAATAATCTGTTACAATTTAAGGATAACATTAAAAAATAAGAAAACAATATACAAAATTTAGAGAAAAAATAATTTAAATACAGGGTTCCAAACAAGAAAGTTAGGCTAAATTTGCAGATTACTGTAATCAAACTGTAGAATTGAAAATGCTTGTTGAAAAATTACTTTCAGTTGCAGTTAAAAATTAAGTTAAGATTATAGGAGATATAAATAAAATAAAAAAATTGTGAATAATTAGCTATGATTATTTTTAGTTTTTTATTTAAATTCATTCATTAAAATAAAATAAAAAATATATGTCAAAACAAAACAGAATTATATATTTAAGAAAACTAAGTTTTTAATATAAATTATTTATTATATCAATTGACTGTAATGATGATTTATATAAATTAAATTATTAATAAATAGCTAAAACTTAGTCATTTATAGTACATGATCTTAGTATGTTATTATTTTTCTAAATTTATACAATAATTATATATTAATTAAGTAGTCTCAATAAATAGTATCAAAAATCAACGAAAGGATCTTTTCCAGCTTCATAAACATTTTCATCGCCATCTTATATTCTTGGTTCTATAGTAAAAAGGAAATTAGAAATTCAATTTAATATGTATATTATGTATATTCTTTATGCTTTATAAAGTACTAACATGCAATAAACATAGACAAAAAAAACAAGAAAGAAAGAATATAAAAAATTACTCATGGAAGTGAAGTCTTAATCAAAATTATCTAACCATTAATCATCGGCAATTTTAGGAACGAAATAAGGTTATATCTAGTATTTGAAATAAATGTTTCTATATGATATAGATAAAGATAATTATTTTATATATGATTTTTACTTTTTTTTCTAGCATTAAATCTAAATTTATATCGCTGAACCAAGGATGAGCCAAAATTTCTTATACATCATTTAAATGACCTAGTCTTTGAGATTTATCTCTATTTAAGCACTAAATACGAAAAATAAAAATAAAATATCATTCAACAAATTATATTATTTTAATCTTTAGGATATTACTTTGGTAATAAAATCTTTTGCTTCTTTACTTACTTCAGGTCTTTCAGGGAACTTTAGTTCACTATCTTTAATTAATTTAAACATAACAGTTTAATTTTTATTATAAAATGGAGGTAATCCATACATCATTTCGTACCTAACAATAAAAGGATAATTAATATTTGATTTAAAATATTATTAGTTTATTAACTTTTATATATTATTTTTTACGTTAAAATTCCTAAACTCCACCAATCTGTAGTTTTATCACAACCATGACCTCTAATAACTTCAGGAGATAAATATTCAGGAGTTCCACAGAATGTCATAGCCAATTCATTAGATTTTATTATTTTAGCCATTCCGAAATCGGTAAGATATACATTTCCCAACTCATCCATTAATATATTTTCTAATTTCAAATCTCTATACACTATATCATTTTTATGGAGATGTCCTAAAGCAAGAGACAATTAACAAGCATAGAATCTAGCTCTTTTTTCTTCAAATTTTCTTGCAACTCTTAAGTGTTAAAATAGTTCTCCTCCCTCTTTATTTTTTATGAAATATTATTTAAATTTATAAATAAAACATACAGTGTGAATAGGGAATAAAAATTTACTCATAAATTGCATTACAAAGAATAATTTGCTAGGATCTTAGAATGCATAAACCAAAGATACAAGGAATGGATGGTTTACATGTTCTAATATCATTTTTTCAGTTTTTGTATGTTCAAATTAACCTCTCTTTACAATAACATCTTTTTTGATGACTTTCATAGCATAACTATAGGAGGTTTAGGTTAATAATAATTGATATTTTTTATAAAAAAATATAAATATTTGAGTGAGTACTGTGTTTAAGTAGATTTTTCTTCAACCAATAATACAGTTCCAAAGGCTCCAGCTCCTAAAACTTTTAAGATGTTGAAATCATCAAGAGTTACTTGTTTTCCTTTATCTTTTGTCCATAAAGTAGATGTTCTTCTCTTTATTTCATCATTTTATTAATTATTTCCTTCAATTTATCTCTTAACATCAACACCATCCATCAACTAAATATTTTAATTTACTTTATTTAAATAATAAGGAAAATAAATGTATCAATAATTCATTTACTCTAGCATTTTCTGTAGGCATTCTATTAAAATTTTTCTTTTTATCACTCTTTGTGCTTGCATATTTCACCAAACATACATCTTCTTTTTGGTAAAAAGGCAACTTTGTTCCCGTTTATTCTACAATAGCGGAGGTAATGATTTGCAAAATTCTATCTCTCCTATAATATAAGTATGGTTTTAAAAACTAAATTATAAAAATAGTTTAAATATAAAATTTACCTTTCGGGAGAAGAGAATCTATAATCATATTCTTCAGGAATATGAAGAACGAATTCTGATCCATATATCCCTACAGTAATTCCTTTGATTTTAGTCAATGGAATCTTTCTCTTAATGTCTTAAAGATAATATAAAAATGGTGGTAAAATGTGTATTTATAAAGAATTATAATTTTACTTGATCCTTTCAAATTGTAGAAGTATTTAGATGTTATTAAAATATTTCTTTCTTATCTCTTTTTGTAGTCATTAAATTTATAAATTGCACAACTCAATAATATTTTATCACCTAAAAAAAAAATCATTTTTTAACATATTGTTAATTTTCAATTTATTTTCATTATTAGAAATATAAACTATACATTCAATTTAAGCTAATTAATACATAAATTTTTATTTAATTTTTCAATAAAATATTAGAATTTTACACAATAAAGGAAAGTATTTATTATATTCATATCAAGAATAATATATATGTATATAATAAAAGATTTTATCAATTTATTTATGAAAAAAAGGTACAAAATATGAGGTATTTCATATTTTTTTTTTTTTTATATAATCTAAGAAATATGATATTTTTAAAGTTAAAGTAACCATATGGAATATTAAAATTCCTGTTGAAATTTTTTACCTGACTTTTCAATATCCTTTTTTATATTTTTATCTTCTAAAAGATTTAGATCATCAAAATTAGCTTATAATTCTTCCATATTTCTTTACTATCTTACTAAAATAATATTATATTATTTTTTTTTATTTTTTATTATTTCAATTTGGTTTTAATTTCTTAAAATTTTTAATATGAGCATATTACTCTTTAAAGTTATTAAACACTTAAGGGAATATTTTATTTCCCTCAAATCCTAAACAAGCAAAAGCACATTGATAAAGGAAAATAAATGCCTAATATATTTTTTATCTTGGTATATTATGCAACATAAATATAATATAAAATTTATTTATTTAAGTATTGCAAAAGTGACTCATTATTACAGCCTTATTTAAGTAAATATACTCTAACCACTCAGATTAATTAGATATATATAAAACTAATTAGTAAAATAACAATTTTTAAGTGATATTTCATAAAGATTTGATATCTTTTTATTACCATAGAATTTTTGGTTAATACTATTAATATAAAAGATACGATTAAAATAAAAAATATTTATATCAAAATCTTAATGATCTATTTAAATAATTTTAATATTAGAAACAATATATAGATATTTTTTTAAATACTTAAATAAATATGTTAGTTAATAATAATATTAGGTTACCCTTATAAATTTTAGAAATAAAAAGTGATTAATAATCAGTTTTATATAAATTTTTATTTTTTTTACTTTTAAATCATGAAAAAATAGTTAAATATGATGAATAATTAATTGTTATAAAAAAGAGATTTTATTTTTTTAAATTACATATTTTTATTCTAAAATTTATATTATTGCGTAGCAAATTAATTCGGTAGCTAGTAATTTATTAAAAATTCTTAAAAAGAATAATATTGTTAAAGAGTATTATTAAATAGGTAAAAATTATATTAAATAATAAGGACAAACAGAACATAATGAGCAATAATTCATCTCCAAAACTAGTTAAATCTAATAAAAACAGATAATAAGAGATATAACCAGCCGAAAAACCATTAGATATAAATTTAATTGCATCAAAAGTAATGAAAAAGTAATTTACTAAAGGTTTTTATTTAATAGTAATTATATGGTGAGTATTTCAGTTTTATTAAGATAATGTTTAATTATTAAATTAGACCACATAAAATCAAAGAATTTGAATGGTATGAAGTAGAAACAAAAATAAGGAAATATGTTGATACGTTGATGCAGCCATTTAAAGATAAATTTACTACTGATTAAAGAAATTTTGAAATTAATATTTCTAACGATCAAAAATTAAGACTTGATAAATTAGAAAATCAAATTAACTTTTAACAATAAGGGTGTCCTATAATATCGTAAGGTTAAATATATGATTACCATTTAAATATTCATATTTTTTCTATAAAGATAAATTAGTGATAGAATTAACTAATTAGATCAAAAATTAGATGAATATAATTTATCCTAAAAATAAGAAAGTTTAGAATTATAAAATAAAATAAGAAAAGTGAATGAAATATCAGAAAATTATAATTTAGAAATTTAAAATTTGTAAAAAGAACATTAACAATTTTAAATTCATGTAAAAAAAAAAATATTTTAATCTTTAGCCTTTTAAGTTACTTAAATTATTTATTAGTAATAAAATATTCATGAGAGAATTGATAAATTGATTCCAATTTTTGAAGATCAAATTAATTAATAAAAAAACTAAAGTGAACAATAAGTAAATAAATAAAATGATATTATTAGATAAGTAGAAAATAGCTAAATCACTTGGCAAGAAAATATTAAACAGCTTATTTATTAGCTAGATTAAAATAAAATTTAGCAAGAAAATCTAAATAAAAAACTAACAAATTTAGATGTATAAATAAATGGACCAACTTAAGAAAAGATAAATATAGTATTTAATGATTTTGTAGAAATTAAATAAAATCTTACAATTTTAAAAAAATCATTATTGTAATTAATTAAGTGTTTTTATAAATTAATATATTCATATTTAATTATTAATATTAACTCAGTTAAATATAAGATGTCTCAATAAAGTTTCATTAAATAGAAAATTATATATAATGCTATTAGCCAATCTACTTTCAGGCAACTATATCAGATATATTATTTAAAATCTTAAATGATGTAAATATGTCATAATAAATAACAATTTTAATAAAGATTTAAATATAATAGATTCTATATCATTAAAATAGGAAGGGAAAAAAAAATTGGTTGAAGTTGACAGTCTTTTATTTAACGAATATTCGCGTATGCATATATATAAAAACTGAATGTATAATTATATATAAATTTATTTTGCATGGTTTAGAATAACTTGGAGAAAATAGTGTTAGGGAAGCAGAAAAATAATCGTTATAAGAATTAAATATAAAAGATTTAAAAGTGATTTCTACAAGAATTAAAAATGCATAACTATTAATTAAAGAAATTATTCATCGTAATAACTAATATGCAAGAGAACAAAAAAGAGAACATTTATAGTAGGAAAAGATGAAAGAGTAGGAAGAGAAAATTGATAAAAGTTATAACAAAATAAATGAAAATGCATTAAGTCAGTATAATGAATAATAATAGATTGCTTAGATCTAAAAATCAGATTAAATAAAATTGTAAGAAATTTACTTATTGTTTAGAAAATTTTAATTAAAATATTATTTTATTTCAAGATAAGAAGGAAAAACTCCATTTGTTGATTTAGAAGATCTTACTATAGATGATGTTAAATAAATAATAGATTCTAAACTAAAAGTACTTAAAAAAGAAGTATAAAAAGAAATTAAAGATATTCACACAAGTATTTAACAACAAGACATGATGCAAACTGTAAAAAATTAAATTTTATAATACCACATAAAAATAAAAATTTTTATTATTTTAATAAGGAATCAAATTTCTAAAATACTGATAAAATTGAAGAATTGGACTAAAAATTAAGAAACTATTAGAAGGAATAGGAGCTTAAAATTGGTTTTACTAAGTAAAACTTTATAACATTTTGTAATTATTTAAAAAATTATCTTATTTTATTTTTAGTGAAACTATAGATAAGATAATCGAAGAAATGAAATATAGTTAATAATAATAAAATATAATAGAAACCTTATGTTAAGTCTTAAATGTGCTTGGATTGCATAATTCATTGCTGATGTAAGGAGATTTAGATATTTAAAAACTGGTATTAACATATTTAAAATAGGAAATCTTATCATTTATTAAATTAATTATCTTACTTATTTATTAAGGGAATAAATATAAGAGCTAATGATTGGGAATAAGATATTTTAAGAAATGATGCAATTAATAAAAATATAAATAACAATTAGCCTAAACAAGCAAAAGTTGATAATTAAAAAGCTCATTAAAGTAGTATCAAGACTGGAATATTTAGTACTCTTGATTAAAGCACTATCGAAAATATTAAGCCTGTTATTAATTCAAATAAAAATAATTAGAATAATCAGATATAGTAGTAATCAATAGATAAAAATATTAATAGTAATTATGATGAACTATAATTTTCTTCAGTACTAGTGTAAGGCTAAGTTTATTAAAAAGAGGATATTATTATTTTGTCTTATAATCTTTTATCTAACATGTAATATTGTATTATATATCGAATAATAAAAAATTAATTATATAATATTTAATTCTCTAAAGAGTATAAGAATTTCATTTTGATAAAGTAAAGGAGTAGTTCAATCTAAATAAAGAACTCTAAAATATTTCAAATAGAATAAATAATAATAGGAATAATATATATCACAATAAGATTGAAATTCCTCCAATCAATATAGATAGAAATCCATACTCCAATAATGAGATAAGTACAAATTATCCAAAGTTAATTAATTATGTATAAACTCCTTCTAAAAATAATGTAAGTTGCAGTGGAAATGATTAGCCCACTATACATCCGTTGTAATGGGGACAAAAAGAGGAAGAAGTTAAATTACTAAAAAAAGACCTAGTCATCATTATAGAGAAATGAGTGAACATGCAAGTCAATATAAAAGTATGATTAATAATGAAAATGCAAAAGAATAACAAATAAAAGAAGTTTTAAGAAATACAAGTGGTACACATGGCAATTAATCAGCATTTTTTATTATAAAGAATTAATCAAAAAGTGTAATGTCATAATAGTAGCCATCATAGCACAGAAATAGTAATGTTAATAATAAAAGTATTATGCAAGATTCAAAAAAAGTAAGTATAGAAAATACTAAATTAACTACAAATAATATAAAAATTACAACAAATTAAAGTATTACTAGTAATTTGTGAAATAATATAACTATAAATTACTTTACTAAATAAATTTTATTTTAAATACTTATATTATTTAATATTAACAATAAGTATAGTAAAAAATTTATTTCAATTATTTATTATATTATTATTTTGTTAATCTTCATCTATTACTTCTTCATCTATTTCTTATTATTATTATTCGGAAACTTCATTACTTTCATCTTTTTATGTTTTTAACTTTTTCATTCGCTCGTTCATTTAAATTTTTTCTAATTCGGAATGCGGTTCCCTTTTTCTCTTTGGGATGCATTCTTCTAATGCTTCTTTCCATATTTTTCCATTTTATAATTTGAGCAAAATGTTAAAACAGTGATTTAAATTAAGAATTTCAGAGGTAAATAGTTGTATATGTTTTTTAATAGGAAATCGTTAGGTTCTTATTCCTAGTTCCTTTGCTTTGTCCAGGGTTACGTTTTTCAATCTATTATGGTCAACTAAACCACCTAATATATATATAGTATCTTTATCCAATTCTTCCATTTCGTCTTCTGCATCACCTGTCAGATAAACACACTTATTTAAGTCAAAAATATCTGCAAAATTTTATTTTTCTAATTGAATAGCTTAATTAATGTAATAAAAAGTTATTAAATTGATCTAAATTAAACATAATATATATTAATAAAAACCTAAATTATTTAATCCCCTTTCATCCAAGAGCTTTTTTATTTAACACTCATCCGTAAATGATGTGATTACATAATTCATCGGTTGTTAGGCCTTTTTATTTTCTGAATAGTTAAAAACTATTTAGTTTGCCATACTTTTTAACTCTTGCAAATTCTAAGTATCCTAAAATTAAAGATCTACAACTATGGTTGTTCCATTTTTCATTTTTTATTTGTACAATTCTTTCTTTTTGGGTCTAATAACCTATTCAACTGCGTCTCCTTTTTTATTTATTTCATTGTTCTGTTCATTATCAATCTGATTATCTTAGATATGCTATTCATTATCTTGATTTATTTATTCTTGTTATTCTTATTATTTTTATTATTTTAAAATTTATTTTTATTCTTTTTTTCTTTATTTTTTAGCTATTTTGGATTCTTAAATTCTTTCCATTTTAGCTAATTTTTTTATCTACTTTTTACTTATACCCTATTTTGCATCAACATCTATGCAAAATACTATTTTAAACTCCTTATCTATTTTATAGTATAATTTAACTTTTGTTACCTCCATTTTGAGATATATTTTCTGCTTGATTTGAAATTTCTTTTGATGATTCTTCCATTTTAGTTTATGTACTTTAAAAACGAGAATAAATAAATGATAACTTTATGCTAATTTAATTAATTTTAATATATATAATAAACAAAAATAATATTTTTTGTAGAAATCATATAGTATTGCGCTTTTTTATGTAAATATAAATCGTAAATAAAATGGTTTAATTAAAATTCTTAATTATTATTTTAAATAATTTCATAAAAATATATTATTTGTTTATTTACAGTTATTTAAAAAAACTCTTTTACAAAATAGTATATTTTATTATTTTTATGTCAAATTATGTCTATCAGATTTCATTAAATATAAAATTATTCTTTTATTATAAAGACAACCTTATTAATTGTAATAAATACATAACAAAATTTACGAAAATAAAAATGTGTAAAAAATTTTTAACTTAATAATCTTAAAATTAAATAAATATGAAAACTTCTCATAAAAAATAAGTGAAAAGTAATGATAAAAAAGGATATCAAGGGAAGAAAGCCTAGGAGAGTTTACATTCTATAGAAAATTAAATAAATTTGAATCAAATTAACAAAATAAATAGCTTTGTTCAACAAGAAGAAAGTATAAATTTCAAAGATATTGTATGTCCATTTGAGGCTAAAAAAGTAGGTTTATGCAAATTTTAAAATAGTTGTAGATATTCTCATGAATTTACTGAACTTTTCATTATGGGAGATTTAATTATAACTGAAGAAACTTTCATAAGTATAAAAAATATTGATATTACTTCTTGCGATACTTAATAAAATAAATGTAGTGGAATTAAAATACCTTATCCTTTTAATATTTTTATGTAAGTAATTACATTTAATGATAAGCGAATGGAAAATATCCGTAAAATAAATTAAAAAAATAATTTTAATAACAATATTTAAAGTTAGCAAATTAACTTAAAAGAAGTTTAGGATTTGGAAATTTCTTTTAACAAATAATTAAATTTTGATAATATAAGTGTCCTATATAATTTAATATCATATATTAATGATGGTTTAGAATACTTTAAGTTGGAGTTACCAAAAGATTTTATTTTATTATAAGACTAGAATTAATTATTTGGAGAAAATCTATAAAAATTCTAATATGAAAAAGAAAAATAATACCTTTAAAATAATTTAATCGTAAATAATTCCAAATAAAAACCTGAGATATTTAAGAGCAAGGCTTTAAATTTTATTCATAGGGTTTTGGAAAATAAAACAGAATTACAATAATTAATTTTGTTAAATTTGAATATATTTAACTTAGAAAATTTAAAATAATTTAAATAGTGTCTAGATATAATATTAAAAAATATGGTAAAATTGAAAAGCTTATCTATTTCCTTAAAAATAAATGATTGTATACAACAATCCTTATATTCTAATATTTCTTCTTATATTTCTCTATTAGAAATACTTGATCTTAAGTTGATTATGTATGTGGATAGTAGCTACCCAAAATATGATTAATTTTTTTAGTTTTTTAATAAAAATTTTAAGTTATTAAGACTTAATTTAGCTTTTAGAGTAAGTAAAGAAAATACTAAGTGCTAATGGAGAAGTTAAAATTTAGTAGAAATTATCAAATAAAATGCTAGATATACCTAATTGTAAATTTAGACAAAAAGTTCAAATTATGCAAGAAGCTTAGATGATAAATATTTAATTCCCTTTTTATTAAAATAAAAATATTTGTATAATTTAAATTTGTTGGGAAACTAAATAAATAATAAAATCCTCAACGAAAGGGAAAAATTATTTTATCTCCTTTATTTAGCTAGAAAGGATCATAGATATCTTTTTAGAGTAGAAGTAGTATTAGAAATATTTTAATAATTTATATTATAATGATTAATTAAATAATTTATTAAAGTATATTTTTACATATAATTTAATATATTCTGCATTATTAGATATATATAAATCCATTATAATTTAAACCTTATATATAATATTTGAATATATTTAATTTTTACATTAACCTTTATTTCTATTTTTATTAAAGTAATTTTCATGTTTTTATTTGATTAAATATAAATGAATTTATTGATTTTTAATCATATCTTAAGTATATGTATATCGTATATTCATCATTATTTATTGATTTAAAAAAAAGAATGAATTTAATATATATGAATATATTAATAATTAATATGTTATGGTTAATATTAATAGTAATTGATATCATGCAATTGTATATCATTTTATTAGTATTTCATTTTATATTATTTAAATTATAATAGTTAATAGATAGTTTAATAATTATTGTTATATATTTATGTATTGTTATTATTATAGTTCAACTTCTTTTTATAGAAGAGTTGCTATTAATATTTTCTTTTTCATTTTTATTATTTAATTTTTTTTTAATTTATTTTTTATTATGTTTTATATCATTATTTTAATGTTTTATAATTTATTATATTTAGATTATCTGTGAAACTATTTTTCTTTTCGAAAATCTTTTATCTATTTTATATATATAATAGGGAAGAGAATTCGTGGAGAAGTTTTTAAAAACTGGTAAATACAATTTTTTTTTGTATTCTTGAGAAATATGAGCTTATAATATAGATAGATATTATTTTTATCTAAATGCTCAATATTTCTGAGAATAAAACATCTAGATTCTTTAATTTAGAACAAAGAAGTTTATTCTGCTCATTCATGTTCAAATTTTTTCGATGATATAATCGACATATTTTCCACGAAAACTCCAAAGCCAGTATTCCTTCCATTCCGTGTTCAATGTAGACATCTCATACAAGTAAACATAGCTATAAAATAACTAGTTTATAATGTATGGGCGTGATGGAGTAACTATATACATAGACTTGGCCTTTTCTAAGATTCATCCTATCTGGAAGGAAAGGACAAATTTAAAAAAGGGAGATATTATACATTGCAAATCTGATAAAAAACTTCAACGATTGGGGAAAATTGCTTTTTCTGTTAAAGAAAAATTAAAAACTGGAATTTGGTGCCATGAATTGGTGGACTCATGGACTCTGAATTACTGGCTAATTGTCCAAGTGGAAGAACAGTGCTGATTATTTTTTTTTCATTTGAACTTTGTATTTTTAGATTTTTTCTATTTTTTTGATTTGATTTGAATTTTTAATTAATTCTTTATTATCTATTTAATTTTCTCATTTGTTTCTTTATTATTTAATAAAATTCAAATTTCAAATTTACCACCATTAATTAATTCAATATATTCATACTTGATTAACTAACTAAAACAACTACTGCATTCAAAATTATGAATTAGAACAAATTTAAATATACAACAATTTTTATTGATAAAACTTGATACAAATATATAGATATCTTATTATAAGTTATTAATATTTTAATATTAGTAGATTTTATATAAATAATATCAGTTAGATATTTATTAATATAAATTAATATATAACTTGTATATTTTATTACAAACACAATAAATTATATTTTAGTATCATAACTAATTAATCTAATAAATCAACCAATCACTTAACTAAAATTCCAGGATTTATAAATAATATCATAATTAAAACTGCTAATCCACTTACAACTATAAGTATTTTTATAATCATCATTAATCTACCAAATCCCCATCCTCCACCTTTAAAAACACAAAATAATTTTATAATCATAAAAACTTAAATATATTTGAAATTATATTTTTGAAACCTTTAATAAAATCACTTATTCCCCTTCCCTCAGTTGGTTTAACCAAGAAAGGATCATTGTTTGGCTCGTCTTACCCATTCCCCACCGGATCTCTTTCAGCCACTTCTTTGGAAACGATCTTCATCTATATTGAAACTTCTCCTCGTTCTTATCCTCTATTATTAGGGTGCTCTACAGCAAAATTCGTTGGTAGCATTTCATACGCTCCTTCAGTTCTCAATTTTCTCATTACTCTTAAATTATTTTAAGATCAAATTTATATTTCATTTTTAGTAAAGTTAACAAAGAATAAATAAGAATTACTTTTTTAAACTTATAGTAGTTTCTCCACAAAGATCACTTGAACCCAGCACTGAGAAATCGTAAATTTGCACTCTCAGTCTGGCAAAATGTGTGGGAATAACTAATGGAAACTTCATTCTTTATTATTTTATACAATTTTTATAAAATATATTGTGTAAATTACTTTAGCTTTTACCTAAAATTAAATTAACCTGCTCCATTTTCTGACCCATTGTGAACATCTGTTTCATGAGTTACAGGTTCTCCAGTTCCAGTCGCTTCTCCCTCTATGCTTACTCTCACGAAAATATCAACAACTTTTTTTAAAGGATTGATAAACACTTTCTAAGTTTCCCAAATAATTAATCGAATTTCAAATTCTAGTGGTTTAGGTAATTCAAAGTGTTAGGGCTGATTTTGCTAAATATATACACAAAAATTATAATATTAACTGAAAAATTAATTTTTTTTTAATTTTTACCTAAGCTATGTCTAAAAAGAAAGGCTCAATTAATATTTCGGCTGTTCCTTAGCCTAAATATAAATATATTGATAATCAAAATTTATAAGCCAAAAAATTAAAATTCAGATATAATCAATTTACAAGTTTTCTTGTCTGGATGATACAATTCCTAATATTCAATCGGAGGCTTTATTTCATTGCTGAGTGTTTCCTGCAGAGAATTTATTTCATTTTTCATATTTAGTAGCTTTTATTTTTCCTATTTTTATTCATCGCCATACTGAAATTTTAATTCATCCAATATTTCATCAGTTTCATTTTCCAGAATTTAATAGACTATGCGTTTTCTTATATCAGGAAGTGATATCAATCGTTCTATATATTTATTTAGAACATTTTTTAACTAAATTTATAAATCATAACTTATTTATTTATTACCTTCTAGATCTATTTCAAATTATCCGATCAAAGAATCTCCTAATAAATTATCATTCATAATGCTAACATTTAATTTTAGGTCCATGGGTAAAACGGCATCCAATTCATACATTTTATAAAAATGAGGATCCAAGGTGTTTTCTTTTTTATTGCTTTTATCTGTAATGCATTTTATTTGTTCTTTTCTTTTGTTCTATCCATCACCCACCCTTACCTATGGTCCAAATTATTAAATGATATTTTATTTACAAATATGTACGAATTAATTGAATAATACTGCGGGATATGAATTTGCAGAGCATTTAGCATCATTTCCAGCTAAAAGTTGCAAAGCTTCTACATTTGAGCTCTGTGCACCCAAATTTTAGCATCTCAAAATATATACTCTACATTTAAGTTAAAGCATATCTGGAGATTGAAAAAAATCAAGGTATTTTTGCTTGAAAATGTTGAATTAAAATTTGTCATTTGTATCCTAGCTTCCTTTATAATTAGCAAGTGAGGTCTATATATTATAATTTTCAAATTCATCATAGGGATATAGATCTTCTAGAATGTAATCATTTTCATCACATAAAAATAATTTAATATGCCCCTTTAAAAAGGCTTCAGATGGCTCTCCAATGAGACCATTCTTTTTATTAAAATATAAAAAATATATTTAAAAAAAAAAAAAATTAATAAATAAATATTAACTTACTTATCTTGTTCCAGATACTTTAAAGAGAGGAAATTTTTTGTAGGGCAGATCTTTTGACGAAATTTCCTCGAAATTTTCTTTGATAATTTCTCTTCCTCCATAATTGAAATCTTCGTTTCCTTGACCAAAAATAATTATAAATTAAAAAGAAAGTTTAACTTGAATACTTGTCATATAATAATACCTTCTTCTTCCTCTTAGTTTAATAAAAATTGTGACTCTGTAACTTCCTAAGCAGATAAAAACTGGACATCTTTTTTCAACTTAAGTCTAATTTCTTCTCCCTTTTTGTCTGATCCCACTACTTTTTTTATTAAGTTTAATATTTTGCTCAGTTTATCTTCTCTGCCTTACTTTTCAAACTCCTTATCTTCTTTAGATTTAACAAAAAAAATAGGTCTTTCTATTTTCGCGTTCTTGAACCTCTTTCTTTTTACCAAATGGGCGATATTTAAATCAGCGATTTCATTCTTAGACCTTCCAGATAAAGCTGAAAATTAAGACAGCGAACTTGCGACACTATATTCTTAGCCGATTTTCTATAAATTGAAAATGCGATTTACGTTTTTTTAAATTAAATTTTTTTTTACTAGGGGAGCATTAAACTTTAATCCTATTTTTATATCGTTTTAATCAACTGCTGACGCACTATCGTTTACCTCGTCATAAATTTTTTGGTAAAAATGTTATTAGATAATCTCGGGGATTCAATTCCCTGTCCTTCCTAAATTTCTTCTATGTCATCTTAATCATTCAATAAATTTTGTTCTGTATCTCCTACTTTGTCTATTTGGTTGTTCTAATTTTCATTTTATTATTCTATATTACTTTCACTTTCGTCTGCTTGTTCAACATTTTCGTCATCAGCTTCTTCGTCTAAATCCAACTCAAAATCTTAAATCTCGTCCATTTCTATCTAATTTTAAAATTACTCATGAGCTTCAATAAGTTTAGCTTCATTGAACTCCTGTTTTTATTATTTAAATTTTCAAATTACTAAAATTTTAAATTATAAATTAATTATCCCATACCCAAGAGATAAATTAAATTAAATCTATCGAGGCAATGTATTTATCAGGAAATAAATACTGTACTAAATTTCCATCTTTTAAACTTTAAAACATTTACGGGATTTTATCAATTAATTCAATTTGTATCTAAGGCATGAACAGCAAATTTTCTTACATATATGGAATATACAAAGGCTTTGGATATAAAAGGAAATTATAAAAAAATAATAAGTTTATAAGCTAAAATTAAATCAAAATTACTTCTAGTTTCTCGATTTCTACTTCTTTTCCACTTTCTTCATCTTCGATTACTTCAGTATATTTATTGGTAACAATTTTACAAAACGTTGGATTAGTTGTTTAGCCTTGGTATAATTTTTACTCATCTTCTAAAGCTATTTCTTTAACCCCTTTTTTCATATGAGAAAAAAAATTACTTTACAATAGAAAATTGTTAACTAAAAAAATAATTTCTCCACTATATACAAGTATATTACAATATCCTTTTTCCATACTTTATTTTAGTTGTTCCGGAGGCTATGGAATTCTGATTCTTAAAATTGGATTTATCATTTTTTCAGCCATATTTCTGATACCAATAATCGGAAACTAAAGTAGTACTTTAGAAAAATGTTCAACAGGCCTGGATTAATCTTACACTTCCTCTTCTAAATTCTAATTCTAATACAAAAAAAATTAGATCCATTATTTTTAAAAAAAACATACTTTGTCTATAAGAAATAAATGAAAAGCAGCCAAAATTCTTCCTTTAGACAATCCATTTTAAACAATATGAAAAAATTAATATTTCGGCTTAAACGACTTATATTCATCGGACATGTATATTTATTCTGCACTAATCTAACTTGATTTTATTATTTACTCTCCTATACTATCTGAAGATTAAAAAATCCCAAACATTTTCTCCCAAATATCTAATTTAGTATTTTTTTAAATTTTATGAAAGAAAAATAAAAATTAAAGATATTTACTTTAATCTTGCGAATTTTTCTTTTTATTTTTAAAACTTAAAATCAAATTTGAGGCAAATTCCAGTTTTTCATCTAGTTATACTTCTTATTATAACAACTAATTCCAGATGGGATTGTTCCCTTTAATCCCGCCTTCAATCATGAGGCAATTTCCGCCCAATTAAACTTCAATTTAACATTCTTTTTTTATTTATTATTTTTTTTATTTTGCATACCAAATACTCTATATTAGCTAAATTTATAATTGTATATACCTACATCTTTATGTTCTTTATCTGGTAATATATCATATCCTGCATATATATAGGCTTTAAACATATAGGATACTTTTAAACTTCTTTTAATTTTTTGTCTTGGTGTAATTCTAGCCTGGTTTATCGTTAGTAAATTTATATTGACAAGTATAAAGGAATTTAAGTTTTATCCTGGCTGGCATCCCTATTGATAGTAATTTTAATATAATTCCTTACATTTTAAAATATTATTTTTCTACTTTTAAAGGATACCAATTCGGATTTTATGACTGTAAGTCTTTGCAGCTTCTTTTAATTCTTAAATAAGCCAATCTTTCATTCGGCTTATCTCTCCGATAAATCGAAACTATAACGTCAGGCTACTATTCTTCATTAGATACCAAATCAATTTTAGTTTCTGGCAACTGATTCCTAGACTCTTTGAAGGGATATATAAACTATTTTTTATCCTATTCCTATTAAGAAATTTTAATAAGGTGAGAGGCTGTTTAACTATATGAACAAAAAAAATTAAATACTCTTTGGGATTTTTCATCTTTTTTCTTTTTCGATTTTTATTAGTTTGGTATGTTTTTTATAATATCCCATACTTGCTCCTCATTTCTATTCCTCCCAGTTTAATTCTAATAAAAACTTCTTCTCCAAAATATTGAGAACCTTAAATTTCATAAATTTCTACCTTATTGATTAATGAATTAATAATTTAATAATCATATTTAAAAAATTTTGTTAAAAAGGGCTCTTACTCTTAATTCATATTTTTCAATCAAAGGTTCCCTATAAGCCCCCAACTACTATATACCTAACTAAGGCTTTTCACTTTCAGATAAAGACATAGACAGCAATACTCTTCCCATATACTGAGTCCCTAACGCTGATTGTTTATTCCCTAATAACTTATCCCATGCTCCTGATCTTTCATCATTAGGCACACCATATAAATTAAACTATAATCATTTTTTTATTTAATCCAAAATTTTTTTTTTGCAATAAAAAATAAGCTAATTACCCAACGATAACTCATAATTCCACCTTAAAAATATATATTAAAAAATATAATAATTAATATTAAGACATATTTAAATTACCCTAAGCTTTCAAAAAGTTTAAATTAAAGAAGCTGTTATTAGTTGGAGTTTCAGGTATTTGTGCTATATATAAACTAATATAAATGGAAAGTATGAAAATGTTTATTTCTTTAATAATTAATTGTTAATTATTAATATTACTCTGATAGAATGTGTCTTCTGTCCCATAGTCTTATAACTATTTTTTCATTATGAACTGGAAAATAAACAGGAAACATCATTCGAGTCTGGAAACTTGGTTTTTAAGCCTTTTCAGCCACTGCAGTCTTCAAAACATTTCCTCCCACCAATATAGATAAAAAACTTTATTAGGTGAAAAAAAAATAAATATCATTTATATCAAAATTATTTAAATATTTTACGGATCAACTCTATTAAATGCCATTATTGGAATGTCTTCAGCTTTGACAATATTAATTAAAAGCTAGTGACCTTTTTAGCCCAAAATTCGAGGGATTCCAACAACATTTAAATTTTCTTTTTTTTTTTTCTCAAAATTTGTTATTCAACTGTACTTTTGATGAAAGAAAAAGTATAATAAAAAATAATTAAACTAATATTTAAAAGAAAATACAGTTCATCTTCTGGAATATCTTTAAACTCATCCTCTTCTTCATCGTTCACATTTATTTCGTTCGCATCATGAACCGGTGGTCTATCATTAGGCCCCACAATATAGCAACTCACTTAAAGATATCCCTTATTTTTAATTATAAATATCTATAATAATTATAAATATAATAATTTAATACTTATGGTTCAAGACCCTTGCTAGGACTAAAAGAAAAAAAAATTTTTATATTATACAACTTTTATATTCTCAATTATTAATATTATTTTTTTACTGTATCAATGGTAACCATGTCTAATACATTTCTCTATGAACGCACCTATATAAACTACTCAATCCAATAGAGTGCATTCCTATTAATTCGTTTGTATAAAATTGATTAAAATCCAAACACTCTATCAATATTTCGAAATTTTCAAGTTCTGTATTTGTCAATCTAAGTCCATCAAAAGTGAAATTTTAATTAAAAACAACAGTATTTGCTTAAGGTTTCACGCTTGTTACCTTAAAATGATATAATAAGGTAAATATATATTTATGTTTCCTAAGAAATTAGCTAATACTTAGGGCTTTAAACTTCCAACTGTAATTCTAACAAATGGATCTGATGTACCAGCTGCATCTTTGGCAGGTAAATTTCTTGCTTCTATAATCGTTACTTAAACTAAATATTCTTTTTTATTTTATTTACCAAAAATTTTATCTTTAGCTTTTTTTTTCAATTTTTAATACACTTAAGACATCGAGGAATGCGTTTTTAGAATTTGATATTTTTTTCCAATTTAAATATTTATGGTTTTTGAAGAAGAAAAAATTTTATATACTAGTTTCTCTATACTAAATTATCCTATACACCCAAAAATTATGAAATATTTATACGTTTGGATCTTATAAATTTATAGAATTAATATTTTATTATTCTGTAAATTACTTGTAGAAAACAAATCAATTTAATAAAAAAATATTATTTTAAGCGTAATTAATTAAAATATTATAAATCTAAACAATTAAATAGAGTTATTAATAATATACTCGTTTTTAGAATAAACTATTTAATAATTAAATAAAGTCAATACTATACTTATTATATTATTATAGTTATTAATATGTATATATAATATTAATTATTACCAAATAAATTATAGAATAATTTTAATTTATTATAGATATTAAACAAATAAATTACTTTTATTTTTAAATATATAATTTCATTCTACAATATCAAAATAAATATATTTTCCATCAACTAAAGATAAATTTTAAATTTTTTAAAGAAAATTATCTTTCATATGCTAAGTAATTTTCCAATTTTCTTTCATATAAAGATAAAAATATTTCAGCTAAGCTAATTATAGAAACAAAAGGTATAATATCATTAAATATATAATTATTTATATTACTATGTATAGATAATGCAGTTCCCAACTCTTCTAAGAAATGTCCTTCTATATAACAGCAACTTAATCCTAAAGATATGGAAAATATTTAAGGACCTAGTTATTTAATCAAGACAGCAATTGAATGAATACCATCATCATTTATATTATTTCCACTTTAATTATTATTTTATTAAAATACTTAAAATCATATTAATTTATTTATCTTGTGGTATATTACTGTAGAAAAAGACTAAAGGAATTCAGATTATGTTTTTACTATAAAATACCATCACATAATATTTTGACACCACGAGATGTTAACCCATTTTCAGGAAATCCAAGATGTAGTTTTTTTAAAGTTTTACATAATTTTATTGCATCCTTTACAATGTTCATTCCATCATCTAAATTCTCTACCCATCTTTTATATTATTTTTATGGTGTTTAAATTGTATTCATTTAATATTACAAAATAATATATTTTACCCCAGGATAATTATAAGCTCTCGAATGCTTTATAATTCTTGTTTATTAGTCAACTTAGAGCTTATATGCTCTTTTAATTAATTCTCTATTTCAACTTTATTATCACGATAATATTCTATTAAACCATCTTCAAATATAATTTTTTCTTTATGAATTTCAAGTACTATGTTCTTAAATATTAAAAAATAAGAATATGAATATGAAATAACTTTTTAGTATTTTACCTATTATTATTAATTATTTTTTTCTACTATTTATTTATGTAGTTATCTTAGTTCCATTTATAATATTTCTCTATTTAATTTATTATATTAAACTATTATAATAATAAGTTGAAGTGTTAATGAAAGTTGTAAATAATGAAGACATAAAGGATAATTAAAAATTTATCTATATTATATATTTCTAATGATTCTTATAATAATTAAAAAACTAAATATTTAAATTTAGTATAGTATATTGGAATTCTAGTTTTATTCAAATTAAATGTTATCATTATTAATTAGTTTAAATTAAAATAGATAATTTTTTATAACATAAGGGAAACTAAATTACTAGTATTTAAATTTCTATTTATATAAATTAAAAGATAATAGTATTAATTTTCCTACTTATAATTCATTGTAAAACTCCCTAATTAAAAAATATTAAATTTAAAATAATTGTGGAGTAAATATTATTTTTTATTAGTCTAATTAATTTTAATTAACTCTATATAAAAATATTACATCATTTCTTCTTACTATTTTAACATAAATATAATCATAAATCCAATAAAAAATAAAAAAATAAGTCTAAAATAAAAATATTTTAAATTCTAAATGTCAGAAACACCAACTAGCATTCAAAGCTAGTAATAAATTAACAATTTTATTGATAGCAAAATAAAAGAACAAGAAGAATATGAATTAAAATAAGGATAGGGCTTTTTTTAGAAATTAAAAATGAAAAAAAACAGAAATACTATAATAGTATCAATAGCATGCTTTTTAATAGTTCTAGTAATGCTTATTGGTCGTAATACCCCATCTTTTATAGTAAGTGCACTGATTTGTAAATTACACTAAAATTAATATATATAAAATTATCAATTGTTAAAAGAAGCTGTATATGATGTCTTAAAATAAAATCATTTTTTATAGTAAATTTGGCTTTAATATTGATTATTTTAAACAAATATCCCAGTAGAGAAGTATTTACCTTAGATTCTTACATTACAGTTGGAATTGGATTTTTTATTGTATTTACTGTCATGTAAACCTATTTATAATAAATATATATAATATTTTATAATTTTATTGTTTATTTTACACAAATTCTAACTTTCTTAAAGATGTATTCTACCATTAGATGCTGCCTCTAATATATCACTTAATAACCATCTTAATAAAGTAAATAAGTATGAATAAGGAGATGGAGAGAATAAAGTGGTTACAAAAGAGTATTAGTCTATTGTTGACAATATTACATAAGATTAAAAAAATTTTAAACTCTTCTGGACTATAGTCTATTGGTTCATACTTATTTTATCAGGGTTTTATAAAGTACAAAATTATTATCATGGGTAGGGCCATATAAGAATAGGTTCAAGGTTGTGGGCAACAATAAAAGTATAAATAATGACACAAATAAACTATATATAATATTTAATTAAAACATAAAACAATAAGGTTATGGGTATTATCGGACTTGGATTAGCTGTATTAGGAGGAACCAGTATTTTAATTTTTAAATACGCCTTTAAAAAAGATGGAGTTGAAATGACATATTCGATTGTCCTTGTCCTTTCTTAAGTATATGGTATAACATTTTTGGTTTTTTTGTTGGGATATGGATTGGTCCAACTTCCAGTCACCATATGGCTGTATTCAAACAAACAAAAATTGCTAGATATATTGTTAAGTAATCAATTATCTAAATTTATATTTAAACTTGTACTTTATCAAAAATAATTATAGTAAAAACGGAATAAATCTTCTAGGAGTATTAAGACAAAAAATCTGAATTGTATGAGGCATGTGATTTGATGCAGTAAATAAACTCTAAAAAAATTTCTAAATACTAATATTTTCCATCTTAAATTAGGAACCTCATAGATAAAATACCAAGAAATCATAAATTGGCTGACTATAAGTAATAGTTATAAAAAGAAATTCCAAATAATGAAGATATAAAAGAAGGATAATCCTTTAGTGCAAATAAAACTCAAAAGTATAGAATTATTTTTGTTATTTTTTATATGTTATATATTTATTTTTTATTAAAGATAGGAAAATCTAAGTAAATCATAGAAAAAGAAAAAAGAAAAATAAATAAGTTTAAGAGAATTAAAAGAAATATCTGAAAATAGTTTGGCTGATGGAAGATTTATTTTAATTCAAAGAAAACTAGAGTATGTAACAGCATTCAACAAATGGAAAATTGTAAAAAAAATATATAATTTTTGGGACATTTTATATACTTATTTGAATAATTTGATAGCACTTAGATCAGTTCTTTGAATTAGTAGATAAATCTACAGTAGAAGATATTATTAAATAATAAGAAGAGTACAGAAATGAAATAAAGCTCTATAGATAATCATCAATAATGACAGATAAGTCTCCATCTAAAAGAGATAAAAAATAATAAAATAATAATAAAAATAATACTCTTTAAGAATAGTTTATTTCAAAATAAGACAGCATAATATAAACAGCTCCTTAAATTGAAGTAAAAATAATGTTTAAATAGAAAAAAAAAATATATTATTACTCTTATTTTAATATCTTATTTTCTTAAAGTTTACTGTTAAATAATAAGTTGCTTGGAAAATTTGGGTATAACGGTCAATTGCTGTACTTTGCTTGTTATTTTCTATTTTGATTTTGTGGAGCGAATCTATTTTGATTTTTACTGATAAATCAGAATTAATAGTATTATGGGATGTAACAATCAATTAAAAAACTATTAAATTTTATTATTAAATTTTTAATAAATAAACAGATTATTAGAAAATCGTAAAATGAAGCCGGAATTTTAACCTTTATATTTATAATATAAGGATACATAATTTTTTGTTCATTATTCACCTTATTTAATTTAGATTTGGGGTCGGTATATGCTGCTTATCCTGAGCATACCCACCATTTATCTATGATTTTTGGAGTAGATACATGCTAAACTATAGTTTTTGCACTCTGTTATAATGTTATGATGATTTTTGGATAAATTAGTACAACAACAGATGCTACAAACTTTGGGAAAGAAAATGATCAATTAACAACTGGATTTGATACTTTTTTCAAGCCCTTAAGAAATATTCCATTTTTTGGTGGATATTATAATAGAGTAGTAGCTGTGTTAATTGCTCTTGTTGGGTAATATTTTCTTATGATACTTTAAATAATTTATTATAAACTTATGATTATAACTAACCTTAATATATAGTATATTATCCCTATTTGCTGGACTGAGAAAAGTATTCAGAAAAGTTGTAAAACATTAGACTAATTATAAAGATAACTATTCAAAAGTTTTAAAAGAGGAGGTCCAATAAGGTTAGAATCTTCTGCTAAAAGAATATTAAAAGCAAAAAAATAAAGAGAGATTACAAGATCTTCTTTAAAATAAACAAAAATAAGATAAAATTCGTTTGGTGAAATAAAAGTCGTTTAAATAAATGGATTAAGAAACACCTAAAGCTATCTGTGTAGAATTGTAAGACACAAATCATGGATTCTCTAATAGTCTAATATCCACTTCTAGAGATTTTATTTCATAATAAAATGAATCTTCTAATATCAAATTATAAAATTAGAATAGTTAAGAAATAATCATCAACTCAGAGCCAATAGATTAAATTGATGAAAAAAAACTAGAAGAATAGATTGCTAGAGAACTAGAAAGAGAATTTTAATAGTTGAAAAGTGGAAATATTGACATTACAGAAGATTTCGAAAAAATAGAAACTTAGAATATAAATTTAATAAACAAAAATTAATAAATATAAACAAATATTCAAAAAAAGAAAAATGCCTCAGAAATTTATTAAACTGATAACAATTAAAAAAATAAGGAACTTTCATCATAATCTTCTTCTTCTTCAAAAATTCTTAGGAATTTTAAATAATTGATATCAATAAGGGATAGGATCTAGAACATAAATAACATAGTCAGCAATCTTAACCAGATGAAGATAAAAGTAAGTATGATGAAGAGTAAGCTGATGATTCAAGAGTTACTGTTAGATAACGGTAATCTGCAATCAACCTTGCTATTATAAATTAGCCAGAAGAAAGAAAAATATCATCGTAGAGAAATGAATAGGAAGATGACACATAAATTAAACACAAGTAAAATACTGAAAACACCTAGATTTAATAATAAAAATATAAAAAAGGATTTGTATACAAAAAAGCAGGTTCAAAGCTCTAAAGAAAAATGAAAGGATGGGTTAAAAAATATATGGTATAATTATTAATAGAAATTTATAAATATTTTATTTATTTAGTAAGTATATTTTATAATTATAGGAATACTATGATGGTAAACTTAGGTATTGGGACGAAATAAAATCTAAACAGGGAGAAGAATTAGATATAGATGATATTACATCAGTATGTTAATAATAATTTATATTTCAAATTAGTTTAATTAATAATACAAACATTAATAAATATTAAAACAGGTTGTATTTTACAATAAAGACTTAAATAAGAATGACAATGCAAAGGAAGATAACACTGTGTTTAATATTTATACCAAAAAAAGAGTATTTAAACTAAATACTGACAGTTATGAAGAAAGTAATGAATGGGTTGTGTTATTAAATGACGAATTAAAAGAATTAAGAACTAAATAATTGTCTTAGAAGTGATAGTTTATAGCTGAATAATTCATTTTTATATTTTTATTAATTTAATATAAGATTAATTTAATTTTTTATTAAAATATGTCAAAAATTTCTGCAAATACTAATGATATGTAGAAATAATATGTAGTAAATAATATTAGAATATAAAAAAACATGTTATTATATATTTTCAAATCATTCTTCAGGTTTAAGCTCGGATAACTATTTTGAATTAAAAATAAATAATAACCTCTATAGTAATTTAATATAACTTTTTATTGATTAAATTTTTACTTATTATTCTAATTCTTAAATATTTTTTTTTAATTTTAAGTTTTCTTCTTTCTTTTTTTCAAATTCTATTTTTAATTTTTCTACATCAATGTCGGTAGGAGATCCAAGATATTTTTTAATGTAGCTAAATAAATTTTAAATATTTTAAATTATTTTATAATATGAATACTATAACATAAAATTGTTTTTTATTTATTAAATTAAAAGTAATAATACTACATATTTAAATCATTTAATTATTTTAAAATAAATTTTTAAGTTTAAATTTCTTTGCACAAGAAATCAAATTTGATTAAAAGCTTTCTTTATAAAGAATTGGTTTATATTCAATTATTGGATATTAATATAAATGTTTATTTTATTGAAAGTTTTAATATGAAATTTATATTTCTTTATTATATGAAGAATTATGAGACATAATTTACTCAATAGCATTTGATGGTTTTTCAGGTTCTTCATATAATCCTACTAATACTCTTGTTAATTGGTCAATAACTCCGGATTTTTCTAAATATTTTCTAAATTCTTCTTTTTTGGAATCAGTGGTCTATAATAAAAAAATGTTAATATTGCTTCTAACGTATATGCACAACTAATTTAAAATAGTGGATATATTTAATATTTTTACTTAAAAATTCATGTTCTTTAATTGAAATTTTAAATTTAACTAGATAATATATTTTATATTTTTTTTAGTTGCGTTTTTTTTACTAAGTTTTTATTTAATATAAGTATTTTATTGTTATTCTTAATCAGGCTATTGTAAATATTAATATATATTTCATAAATTTTTTATTATTAATATATTACAGTTTTAAATACTACATAACAAATTAATTTTTATATTAACTGCAGTGAATAAAAACATAATTTAATTAATTAAAAGGATTCCTTTCTTTTAATATTATATGGAATTATTATATATAATTTCATAATTAATTAATTTATTAATTAATATTTTAGTTTATGGTATACTTGATATTGAAATTTTATACTTAAAAAATTACTATTATTTAATTATTTCTCAAAAATTAGAGAATAGATAATATATTAAAAAATAAGCAATTTTTTAAAATGAGAGCTTTCAAATAAGTATATAAAAGCTACAATACCTTTTAAAGAGCTAAATAGTTCAATTTCTCTACAATCAATAATTAAGTATATAGATTATAGCAGTAAATAACATATTTTCTTTATAATGTATTTGTGTCTACTATCAAAATTATATTATAATTAATATAAATATTACAAAGATAGAGTAAAAATGCCTTGATAATGGAAACAAGCACTAGTATTTTAATGAACAACAACTTATGTTCTTTATATAGTATTGGATTAGAATCTGCAGTTGACTTACAAGACGAATCAGGTAATTATTTCACAAAAATTTATATTTATTAATATTAATAATAAAAAACAAACAAACAAAAAATTTTTAATAAAATGATATTTCACAATGAAATTATTTATCTCAATCTGATGAAAATAAATGATAATATTAGTAAAAATATTAAATTTTTAAATTTAAATTATGTTTAATTATTATTAAATATTTAATAATTATGTATTTATTAAATAATAAATATAACATAATTTATGTAATTTCATTTTAATTAAGAAGAAGACGAAGACATGTGAGTATTATATAACATTTGAAGTTTGTTTGTTTTATATAAATATATACTTTATTATTAAATTTAATTTAAGATTATGATTATAGCCAAAGACGCCGCTGAAGTATGCCTATCTAAAGCATGAAAAAATCTAATTAAAAAGAAGATTAAAAAACATGAAGAGTTATTAATTAAGTCATAAATAATGTGAAGCTTTTTGTTATCCTTATGCTATCCAATTTCCAAAGTCAAATCTTAAATAAAATTGAAGCTTTAAAACAATATGACCATATAATAATTCATTTATATCACCTATATTTACCATATATTTTATATACTTTAATATATTAATTATATAGGATCAAATAATTAATGTTAGACATATAAGTGTAAATAAATAAATTTACTATAATTATAGCATTAAATAGAATAAAAAAAGCGTAAAAAACAAATATACATACTTTTACAAAAAAAATATAATAAATAAAAAATCAAATATTCTAGTTTTTTTTGTATTTCTAATAGCTTATATCTTTCGGAGTCATTAAATTAAATTAATTTTTATTTTAAATTAATTTCATCATTTGGTCGTTATTTTTTCTAGTAAATATATGTTTTAATAAATTATAATTAAATAATTATAAAAACTTACCTCTCTAAAGATGATTACTATATTTAGTTGTTTTTCTATTAAATTTTAAAAGGACTACTAGAATTCATTTCTAACTGAATTGAATACGCATTAGAAGGAGTATTTTCTGTTTCACAATAGTGTATGGAGCTTTATTTTACACTCTAATTTTAATTTTAGGTTTACTTTTATACCTATTTTAACTTTTATTATTAATAATTTTAAAGTATCTACTAAAACATATTGGCTGAACTACCTGTATTTGCAGTGGCCAGTTTATTTTATTTCATAAAAGAAGGGCTTTTTCTACCGTTTCCAATGTCAATTTATGAATTATTATGAGATTTCGACTCATTTATTTAATTTTTAGACTGAGTTTAAGAATGTGAGCTATGTCTTACTTTTATGTGAGAATTTTTAAATCCTTTATTTCTTATATTAATATTACTATTTTCTTAGGAATTTATGTAATTTTAAAAACTCATATTTTGAGTAAAGTAGGAATTAGGAGACTCTTCGTCTTATAGATCTATTTGAGGGGGATTTAAATAGTTTGTAAAACTGGTTCTATTATTTGTATTTTCTGATGTTATATTAGTACTTAAATTAGTGGTATTTTTAGTATAAGGGAGTAACTAATGTTTTTTTAGAGTTATGGTGTTTTCTACATGAATATGTCTGGGTTTAAGGACTGATTTAAACACTTTTATGTCTGACTACGGACTTTATTCATCTTAAGAGGTTTTGCAAATTACTTATTATGTATTTTGGTACTAGTCTCTGTCATTGTAAGGTGTAATATTTTACTGCTGATTTATCAAATTTATAAAAGCAGGATTCATTTTTAGAGACTGAATTTAGTCTTATTAAGCAATTTGAAAATTCTATTTTATTACATTAATATTACTAGATCCATTATTTTAAATTTTAATGGGCATCCCAGGAAGTTATTTTTCTCTAATTTACGGATTTTAATCCTTTGTAGAATTAGTATATTAAAGTTTTTTAAATCCTTAATTGAGTGGTTATTTTTAAGGAGAAGTAGAATTCGAAGGATTTGTTCTAATAATTCTTTATTTTAAAGGAGAAATAACATTTTTTTATTGAATTATCTAATTAATATTGTCATCTTTGGGACATAGTTATTCTGTTTATATATTACTATGATTTTGCTAATACTACTATTATTATTATTTTAGTATATTTTTTAACCAAAAACCTTACTTTTTCATAAATTGTTATTCTTCCTAATGCTTTCTCTTTTATTTAGAATTTTCATTAGATTTTAGTATTATATTTTCTACCCTATCCATTTACTTTAGGTCTTATAGTAAATAATGTGATTTAATTGCTGGGATTTTAGGAGGGCTATTTTATAATTGGTGCTTATATCTTAATTACTAAATTAATTATTTTGTTTGATATGTTTATTATTCAAGATCTAATTCCTTTTCAAAATTATTATATACTTTATTATGAAAGTCTTAGTCTGAAACTATTTAATCTTTATCATAGTCATCATTTTAATCTTCTTATCTTTAATTATTATTATAGGTTTGATTTTTATTTTGCATTTTCTATTTTATATTGCTATTTGCTGCATATTGCAATTCTTTTTAAATTTTCATTTTATTTTAGATGTGATTTATAATATGCTAATTCTATTAGAAACTTTATAGCTTTTCATCCATATTATCATTTTCATTGACTTTTTCTTATGAAGTTTCTTTAGGACTCTAAGAATTATCATAATTTTTGTATAGTCTTTTCTAAGATGCAGATTAAAAAGGAGATACTTGAGAAAAAACGGCTTACTGTTCTTTAACAAGCATAGATTTATTTTATTTTTAAATGGTGGTGTTTAAAGAGCTAGAAAAAGGAGTAACTTAGCTAAACATATTTCTTAAATTATTAAAGCTATTCCTTATATTATCATTTTATATTTTAGATTTTTCATCTTTCGTTAAAATCAATGAATTTCTAGATGGAATTGCTTAATTACTATTAGATCTTTATTATAATATCTTTATATGGTTATTACTTCCAGTGTTAAACAAAACCGGTCTTTACTATAAGTCTAAAGATTTTCTGTTATTTAATTTTATATTTCTATAAGTTTCCTCTTAATTATGTTCTTCATCATCTTCGGTAAGTTATAACAAGGTGCTAGGTCTAGATTTATTATTTTAGTTGATTTGTTGTAATCTTGAAGCAGATTTACTTTTGGTCATTTTTTTATTGGAAAAATTCGACAATTCCATTATATCACTGCTACTATTGACATCTAGCTCTTTCTAATCGTCTCCATTTTCCGAGTTTTCTTCCGCATACTGAAGTTTCTATATTTGCGCCTTCTAAATTGTATTGTTTAAGGATTTCCTCTTTTACACTACTTCAGAAATAGTGGAAAAAGAAGGCTATGAAGTAATGTAAGAACAACTCATTTATTTTTTGGGAGAAAATGATTCATCTTTACCTAACGATTTATCTAGAGAATTCCGCTATTTTTAATTTAAAAATTTTTGAAGAGCAGCCGATTTACTTTGACTATTTTTTGAAGACATGGGAGATACCGAAGTTTAGGTGTATGATTTGTGATACGATAATAGATTTTCCATTCTTTCTTAAAGCCATTATTGTTTAATTTATGCTAAAGCCCTCACTTCTTATCCGAGTCCAACATCTCTTGTAATGCTTTGAATAGTCTTAATCATACTTTTAGTTATGACAAATAGGTGTAAAAATTAAGATTTAGTCTTAGCTATATATTGTCTTTTCTTTCTTTTTTTATTTTGGAAGTTCCCATTCTATCTAAATCTTTTTCTGATTCCGAAACACTTTCACTTTTTTTTCTACTCTCGTAAAAGTCTTCGATACCGAAAAAATTACTTGTAGATAAATTAATTATCTGTAACTGTCTTTCCTACTGTTTGAATTGTAACATTTTATTTATAAATGAGTCAAATGCCTACTTTTCTATAGAAAAATCACTATGAATGTCTTTAACATTGTATTCTTTAAAAATACCAACACCCCCTTATTTTTAAAAAAATAAATTATAAAAAGAGTATTAAAAATAAATTATCTACCTTCTTTTATTATATAAATTTTGTCGCAATCATTTTTGGGACCGTAAATAATCTAACCATTATAAAAAAACTCATCTTTAGCTTCAAATGCTAGCCATTTTAGACTTTCCGGATTAGCTTTCGGGAAATTATTTTAAGTACATCTTAGATAAAATTTACTTTCTACAATTAAACATCAAAAATTTTTTAAAAATTTTCTGAATTTATTTTAATTGCATAGCAATCTTCTAAAGCCTGAAAACTTCTGTGCAGTTTAAATTCGGAACCTACATTTGATTCTCCCAAAAAATCTCCACCATTTAATTTGTCGACAACTTTGAAATTACAAATATTAGGCAATTTAAAATAAATTCGTTTAATATCTTTTTCTTTTAGAAGACTATCATGCAGCGCATTTCTTAATTTATTTAGTTAAATTTATAATTCATCAATTTATTTTTGAAAATATGCCTTATCTGCCTTTAATATTGATTACGCAAGCTTCTACTCTGCTTCATTTAATTTTTAATATACTTCAATTTCTTTTTCAATCTCATCTTAAGGCTTTTTTTCCTGATAAATATAATTTTAAATTACGATTAAATATAATTTTATTAATTCCAAATCTTAATAATAAATAACTATTTTTGTATACATTGCATCATTATATTAGTTTACATAAATTCTAATTTTATTGATATTTATAAAGTGCATAAATTGTAAAATTTACCCATATCAAAACTTATCCTTTCAAAATTATATACACATCTTCTACTTATTCTCTATACTGATAAAAGAAACTTCCCTTTTGCTTAAACTCCAATTCTATAGAATCTAAGAATAGCTACCTGTTTTCCATTTCTTTAATTTTATTTTTAGAATTTCTAGTCAAATTTTTAAAATGCTTGATTTCTTTTGAAATTATATCTAAAATTTATAATCTAAATTCGTTGTTGTCTATCCATTAATGTTTGTTTTATACTATACTCAATAAATCTTGAGTTATTAAAAGCTGTTATAAATTTTCTTCAAATTATTTTTGACCATATTAATTGTCCACTGTTATTTTTTAATTATGTTAGAATACTTAATTGTCCATAATCTTCCTTTGAAAAATCTAAATATAAAAAATTCATTTATAGATAATTGTTTGCTTACAAATTTTTATTTTTAATTATTATATATCATATTATATTATATTTAATAGTAAATTTAATTCTACAATAAATATTAAAATGCTAAATAATTTTGGAAAGGGATTAGTTAATTGTATTTAATACTTTAAAATATTATCATTAGTTCAATTATTCTTAAAATTAAAATAATCCCTACTGTTTCTTTAAAAATTGTACAATAATTTTTGCATTTACTTTGTTAAAATGAAAACTTGTATTAGGGATTTGATAAAATTGGCCTTTAACTTAGTTAACTTTTTTATCTTAATTTCAAATAAACTTTTTATTTTCTTTTTAATCTTATTTTAGAAATTAATTATTCTTATAGTTCACTACTATAACCATATATGAAATACCAATAAAATACTCATAAATTTTGAGTAAGTTAATCAAATATAATTTATCTGAAATATAAATCTAATATTGGCTTTAAGGAGTATATAAATAAACTTATAATTTAATTCCTTAGTAATTGGTTAAAGAATTAATTTTTATAAACTATTATTATATGTGTGACTCCATTTGTTATATTATATTTTCATGTTAGATTAACAATAAAAATAAAAAAAATTAGATTTAATTAATTTCCCATATAAATAAAAAAAATTCCAAATATTTCTTTGTTTTTTATTTATTTGGATGATTTTAATAATTATATAATAATTATAAATAAAAAAATATCATCTAAATTCCCATATTAATATAAAAAATTCCAATTTATTCTTTGTTATTTTAGTAATTTAATACTTTTAATTATGATATAATATTCGATAAATAAGAATTTTCAATATGATACAATTAGATTAAAAATCGTACTTATGTAATTAGAAATATAAAAAAATAAATTTAATTTATATAATGTTTAATTAATTCTTTTAAAATCAATTAATTTCTATATATATGTTTCTATTGGTGTTTATTCGATTATTACTCTTAATTTTAATATTTATATATATTTCATTAATTAAATATTATTATTATATTCTGATATATACTAAAAACTTATAATAATATATATTTGAACAACAAGAATTTAAATAAAATATTTATTCATTTCGTATTTATATAACCAGAAATATAATTTGATAACTAAAACTATAAATATTTTAAAATCTTTGCTACCAAGATATTAATAATATAAACCGAATGAATTCATATTAAATAAATTCAAATAATTCTATTCAGGTGTTACAAGACTAGCTAACTCATTTAAGAGATAACTTAGCTTAACTAGTTAAAAAATAAAATATCAATGAAGCTTTAAATTTAGCATAAAATTCGATATTATGGAATAGACAAATAGAAGAATAAGATATTCCAACTATTTATTTAGACCTCCTAGAAACTTCTGAATTAGAACTTATTTAAATTCTTGAAAATATTTTCCACTCATGCATTTTCAAAAAAAAATATAGTTTAGGAATTTATTACTTTGAAGGAGCATTTACCAAAAAATTAGTGTCTAAAACAAAGGTAAACAACACTTTATTACTAAAGAAATAATAAACCAGTTTATTATTTGAATTTTTTTGTATAAAGAACTTAAAAATAATACAGAGTTTGAAACTTATCAATTTATGTTATGAAAAACTAGAAAGATATTAAGAAGCGTGTTAAATTTAAAAAAAATTACAAATTTATATAAAGTATAAGAAACATAGCAAAATAATGGAAATGATAAATATATAGAAGAAATAAAGGCTTCAAATAGGAAATTAGAGTCCCTTAAATAAAAGATTTAACCAATATCAAAATAGGAAAGGATTAACGAAGGTTAGCATATAGAAAAACTATTATAATAATCGTAAAATGAAAATTATATGAATAGAGAAGGGTAAACAATTCATTATTTTGATAAAGCTTTAACTTTATAATTACAAATAAATAAACATTTTTTAGATGTCCAACATTCTTAGTACCGTTATAATGGTTTCGTAATTGGAAAAAACATACGTTTTTTTAGAAACCTATAAGAAAGCAGTCAAGAAAATTATCTCATTAAGAGGAAATGGTAGATGTAAATAATTAAAATTTACTATAAAATAAATAAATATATTATTTAAATCATTTACAATATATAAAAGGCAAATGAAGAATTTATTATAAATCACTATCCTGGAAAAATTGATATATCGATATTAGTTGATCCTAGTTAAGAAGCAATGCTACTAAAAGACTCTGATAGCGTTAAAAGTTATCAAAATATTGTGTTAAGACCTGACTTAAAAGAAAATCAGGGTATACACAATGATAAATAATATAATGTATATGCTTTTTAATTGTTATTATAAAAATTATTTAGATTATATGATTCTTAGTAAATCTGTATGGATGCTCTTAATTTAAAAGTATAATAATAATGAAATAGAATTAGGTGAATTAAAAAGAATAATTGTTAGTATGACAGATGACTAAGAAATTATGCATACAGAAATTTATTTGAAATAAATAAATCTTGTTATATTTCCAGATTTAATAATTAATATTCCCAATTCTAATTAAAATAGAAAATATTAATAATTTAGATTATAAATTTCAAAAAAAGAAACTACATAAGAACTAAGATTAAAAATTTTAAGATGCATTATTTAAAATAGAAATTAAGAAGGTAAATATATATATAGTTTAATTCATTAATTACTTATATTCACAAATTTTAAGGAAAAGAAAAAATTGATTAATTAAGTAAATTCAGATTATGGAAACTGAATCCACGAGCAAATATTGAAGATATATATAATAGTGATACAAGCTATGAAGCTATCAAAATAGATGCTACTTTATTAGAGTCTTAAATCACATTAGAAGTATTATATAAATTATTATATTCAAATAACTAATTATCATATTAAATCTATAAAAAGGATGCAGAAATCAGTTAAAATGATATAATTATAGCAGAATTTTACTAATTTTAATAATAGTAATTTGTGTCAGTTAGCATGAATAATAATAAAGGTAAATTAATATCAACCAATTAATGTGGATATTGTGGGAAAACATAGAATTTAACTTTGTGTTAATGTAAATTAATTTAATATTGCGATAGATAATGTTAAAAAGGTAATATAAGTTTAATATAATTTAAGGTATATACTTAATAACTTTAAATTTAATAGAACATCGAAAATATCATAAAGAAAGTTGCTTAGATGTAATGTCATAAATTAACTAGTACAATTAAATGATGAAAAAGTATGATTAATTTTTTAAATATAGTAGTTTATTTTATGTACTAGGTTTAATTTAATTGCTTTATTTATATTAGATATGGAATATCAGATTTATAAAAATATAGTTCTGATAGTAACAGAGGGTTAACAGGTTTATAAAATTTAGGAAATACATGCTTTATGAATAGTTCACTTTAGTGTCTTAGTAATATTCCTGAGCTTACAGATTTTCTTTTATAGCATAAATATATTCAAGATTTGAACCCTAAAAATCCTTTAGGTACTGGAGGATAACTAGGTAAAATTTATAATTACATAAATATATTGAGTGGGCTAAAAGTTAATTAAACCGATTAATTTAAGTGGCTTAGTATGCAGAGTTATTAAAGGAAATATGGATGGGAGACAACAATTATGTTTCTCCATGGGCCTTAAAAAAAATCATAGGAAAGGTTGCCATACAAGTAAATTATTAATGCGAATAATTATCAAGTTTTATTGATAGCTTAATTTATTATTTATTTATTATTTATTTATTTATTTATTTATTTATTTATTTATTTATTTATTTATTTATTTATTTATTTATTTATTTATTTATTTATTTATTTATTTATTTATTTATTTATTTATTTTCTTTTAAGTTTCACGGATATAGTTAGTAAGATTCTTAAGAACTGTTATCTTATCTTCTTGATGGAATACACGAAGATTTAAACAGAATAAAGGATAAGCCCATAGTATAAACAATTGAATCGGATGGAAATAATATACATTAAACTGCTAACAAATCATGGTAAAACTATCTAAAAAGAAATGATTCTATTATATCAGATTTAATGGTTGGTTAGGTAAACAATAGATTAAATCTTAATTTTTATTTAAATAAAGTTAATATTAATAAATTAAAATTAAAGTTCAAGTCAACTCTTATTTGCCCAGATTGCCAACGAGTTTCAATAACATTTGACCCTTTTATGACTGCATCCCTACCAATTCCAACATAACAATAATATTTCAATCTATAATTTTATTTCGTATATAGAGATTAAAATTTGCTACCTTAATAGTTTGTCTTGCCTTTTAATTAAAAGAGCAAAGTCATAGATTTGTTTGTTTTATTAATACAATAAGTAATATATTTTTTAATGTAAAATAAATTTTATTTATTTATTTAATTATTTATTTATTAAGCTTGAGCTATAAAATACAAATACTGATTAATTCATGTTTGCATTACTAGATGATTATAAAATACAAAAAGTACTGAATGAAGATGATTTATTAAGATAATGGGCTAATCAGAAAAAATATTCAATTTTTGTTTATTAAGTAATAATAAAAAGTTTCCATATTTTATATTAAATATGAATCACTATTTTATAGAAATATTCTCCTGTAGTTGATGGATTTAAAAATAAAAATAAAAGTTTATAATTTAGATTATAAATTCAATTTACAATTAATCAAAAATACATAAAAGGAGAAGATGATTCAGATTAAGAAGATGAAAATTTATAAATTACCTATACTAGAATTTTGCATATACCAACTAATCTAAATTTTAAAACAATTCATCATAAGGTTTACCAAATATTCCGTCCTTATTTAATAAATTATATAAATTCTATTAAGGTATTGTTTTAATCTTTATATTATTGATAACTATATTTAAAATTAAAAATATAATTTAACGCAGGAATAAAAACGTTCAAAATCTGGCCTTATAGGAATTTTGAATACTCTGGAATTAAAAAAAGAAAACAATAACGATATGGAAATTATTTAATATGAATATAAATAATTAGTAATAAAAATATTTTACAAGTTTATAAATAAATTATTAATAAATTAATTATTTTAAAACATAGTTCAACAACGAAGCCGAATTTCCTTTTGTATTAAAATATAAAGATGATAAGTAAAGATATATAAAATTATATTTAATTTTAATTTATTAATTTATATTTTTTAATAAAGAGAATAGGTATTGAAATATTCAACCGAAAATTTTGAAGATAAATACGATTTAAAAGTAATATAAATTTTAATAAAAAATTTAATTTTTTATAAGTTGACAAAATTAGATAAAAGAAGATCAAGATTTTTAATTAGATTTATTTGTATAACTAAGTGAATACTTCGAAAAAATTGACAATCTCTAAATGAAAACATGCTAGGTAATCTATGAATTTAATATTTATTTAAATATATCAATATCTCATTTTAATAACAAATAGACCTTTTAAGTTAACCGACACTTATTGCACAATGATCGAAATGATCAAGAACTTACTATAAAGGATTGTTTAAATATATTTACAAAAGAAGAAATTTTAGAAAAAGTAAACATATTTTATTTATCTTGAATAATATTAGTTGACTGATACATTTTAATAGGGAAATGAGTGGTATTGTAGTAAATGTAAAGAACATAAATTAGCTTCAAAAAGAGTAACATTATTATATATATATATTAAACCTATTATTACTTTATAATTATTTGATACATATTTTAGATGGAATTTTATAAACTTCCCAACATCTTGATATTACATTTGAAAAGATTTAAAACCAACAATGTCAGTTCAATAGGATCTTACTTTTTCACTTCTGGCGGTTAAAAAATTACAACAAAAATATAATATGCTATAAAAGAATTAGATTTAACTTAATATGTTATGGGTTAAAAATTAGAAAATGAAAAATATATTTATGATTTAATAGCAGTCTCTAACCATTACGGAGGAATGGGAGGTGGTCATTATACAGCATATGCTAAAAACCATCATTATAATAAGTGGTATGAATTTGACGGTAAATTAAAATTATAGTCACTTTAATATATATATAATATAAACCTTAATAAATTAATGCTTAAAATATTTGTTAAATATATTAAATAGACACTCGAGTTTCACCATGCTCTTAGTCATAAATAGTTTCTGAAAATGGGTATTTACTGTTTTACAGAAGAAAATTAAATTATAACAAAAATGAGGATAGCTAAGCTAATATATAAGAAGAATGATGAAACTAAAGTTAATTATTTTATTTTATAAATTAATAGTAGATTTTGTTTTAAAATTATTCTTTTTTTATCAGATAATAAATATAATATTATAATAAACGTATAGTCAAAACATGTTTCTGTTTTAAATGGGATTTTCAAAAAGTTATCTTATTATAATTTTATCAATTATTAATTAATACGAGCTAAAGGAAGAAAATAAAATTATATTATTTATAATATCACATTAATAATAATTCGTATTTTAATAAATATAATGAAATAAGTGATAATAAAAAACAATAATATAATAAATAATAATACTCACTAAATATAAATTAAAATCTCTAAAATCATTTCAATCAAGAAAATCTATAATAATGGACGATTAAGCAAATAGACAATATATAACTAACAAAGTTCATCCTATCTATGAAAATATGTTAGTGGATCTCTTACTACAAAAACCAGATGATGTGGTATTTAAAAATAATATAATGATAAATTTATCTAATTGATAATATTTAATTTTAATATGTCGTTTATATGATATTTAATTATAATAAATAAAGTAATTTTTTCAGAGCAAACCAATTTTAGATTTCTATTTTTAATTAGTTTATTATAATATAAAAAGAATATATATTTGAAAATTACATTTTTAACTGTTTATTAAATGATAGGTTATGTTTATGATGAAATGGCTTAAAGAAAAAGGTCCTACTTATCAAGTAGCAGTAGAAGCTTAGCCTCATTAAACTTTAGATTAACTTGTAATAAGATTAATTATATATGCATATTTAAACATATATGTGTATTATATTTTTTGATAGCGATTTTAATTGTATTGTTTATATAAATTTTTAATAATACTTGGCTTCTTGAAATAAGTTAAGTTATAGTTTTAATTAGTCATATAGTTGGTCTTTAATATATTATTACTTTAAATTCTAAATAGTCCTCAATTTTTATAAAATAATAGAAATAGAAATACAAAAATAAAAATGCTGAAAAAGAAGATTAATGTTCGTCAGAATCAGAAGATGATGATTATGTTGATGATTTACCTGAAATGGAAAAATAAAAGCAAAAAAATCCAAATGGAAGGTAAATTTTTTAATAAAATATTCAATAACTGTGTAAAAATACTACTTTTTTATAGATCATCAGTTTCAGCTGAAGTTTTTGGTAAATTCAATGAAAAGCAAGCATTTTAACCCAAAGTTATCTAAAAAAAATAAGAAGTTAAAGAAAGAATTTTAAAAAGAATTATGTAGTCCTTTATGTTTTCAGCTCTTGATGAGAAAGAGAGAGATATAGTTATAGATGCTATGGAGGAAAAATATTTAAGTAAAAAAAAAAGCAAAATATTATTATCAATATAGAAAATTACTGATATAATATAATAAAGAGCTGGAGAAACTATAATAAAATAAGGAGATGATGGAAACAGTTTATATGTGCTAGAATCAGGAGAAGCAAGTTGTGAAAAAGTATTTAAAAAGGGAGAAAAAGCAGTTTATCTAAAAACGTATTTTATATATATTAAATATTAATATTTTTTTATGCGCAAAGTAAAGAAAAATTTTAAAATAGATATGTCCCAGGAGAAAGTTTTGGAGAGTTAGCCCTATTATATAACTGTCCTAGAGCTGCAACCATTACTTCTATTTCTGATTGTGTTATGTATAGTTTAGATCAATATACATTTAATCATATCGTTAAGGATGCTGCTGCTAAAAAGAGAGAAAGATATGAAAAGTTCTTATCATCAATTGATCTTCTTAAAATATGGATCCCTATGAAGTAATCTATCACAAATTAATAATACAATCATCATTATTTTTAATCTTAAATATTATTTATTAATATTTAGAGAATGCAAATCGCTGATGCTTTAAAAACAATCAAAACTAAAAAAGGAGAATATATTGTAAATTAAGGAGAATAAGGAGATATATTCTTTATGATTGAAGAAGGAACTTGCGAAGCTTACAAGACAGAAAATGGTATTATTTTAAATAATTTAATAATTTTTTAATATTAAATTTAATAAATTGTATCTTGAAGGAAATAAAAAGCTTGTATATTCCTATAAACCTGGTGGATACTTTGGAGAATTGGCTCTCTTAAGAGATTGTCCTAGACAAGCCAGTATTGTGTGCACTGTATATTTTATTTTATTTTAATGTTATTATAAATTTATATGTTTAAATACTTTAACTTATATTTAGTCTGATTGCACATTAGTTGCCTTAGATAGATATACATTCAAAAGATTATTAGGACCTATGGATGCTTTATTAAAAGAACATGCTAGTAAATATTGAAGCATATTAAAAAGAGATAAAATAAAATGTTTATAAAAATTAACTCGGAAAAGTGATAGATAAGAAGTCATAAAAAATAAAAAATATATTTTTATATACTACTTATTATAATAGTTGATATAGTCTCGTTTGATATATATATTTTTCTTACAATATATATATATTTGTTTAAATTTTCTTTTCCTTTTATTGGTACTTAATTAATATAGATTATTATGAATGAGTTTTTTAATATAAATATAATAGAAAATTCTTTATATATATAATTTAAAATTAATTTTAGAAACAACACTTACTTATAATTTAAAATTATATAGTTTTTTAAATCACCTAAGAAATAATATAATTTTTTATATTATGAATCTTTGTATAAATCAATATCTTCTCCCACTCTATAGCCCCCATCTCCATTTAATTTCCAACTTAATCTATCTCCATGAGTTCCGTAGTCCCCTTCATTAAGATTTATTGACTCCTCTGGGGAAAATCCGAAAGATTTTTTTGGGACAAAATACCAGAATATATCTCCTAAATATATATTAGGTTAGATATAATAATAATAACTAATAAATATTGTAATGTTTACCATTTTGAGATTTACGAGCCTATTTATTTTTATTTGTTTACTAAAATATTTCTGTACCATAATCTATACCTGCTAATTTTATTATATTGGCACTTTTATTTGTATCAATTGCACCTACCAATACCAATGTATTTAAAAAGCACTATGATTTAATTTCTTCAATTTCATCAATAGTAGTAGAATGAGCATAAGGAAAATCATATCCACATATCCACCCATGATCCATTAATACTTTTAAATCTAAATCTTAATGTATTTTGCATTCCCACTATTTTTTATCTACAGGGGCTAAAAACCTTAATATCAATAAAAAATACTTACTAGAGAAATTTATATTTTAAAAATTCGAATGAAAATCTAATACTTTATTGATTGAAGACTATTTAAAGTAGAAGATACTCTAATTTATAATAATTCTTATTTAATTTTATAATCCATACATTTTTCTTCTATATAGTTTTCTAATTCTGGTATCTAAAGCGATTTTTATGTCTATTATTCTTTTTCTTCATTATTTTTGGGAGAGACTACAAAATCACATATATCTTTAATAACTATTTAAAATTTAGCTTTATCAAAGCTTAATTCTTATTCTGATTATTTTCCTTAAATTTATTATTTCTATTGTTCTTTATTTATTTAACATATTGATAAGTTTTCTTTATTTTTCTCCAATTCTTTATGGATGGGTATATTTTAATTATTTTGATTCTTTTTCTCTTTATCTTCGACCTAATATATCAATAGTTCAGCCATTTCTTTGATTTTTTACTATTTTAGTTATGCTTATATTTTTGTTTCAAACGATGATATTCGAATATCTTGCTCTAATTTCTCAGCTATATCATACACTTCTTTTGCTAAATTTCTTAAAACATCAACCATTCCTTTTTAAATTCGTAATAAATTTTAATATTCATTGTTATGTTCATTTTCCAAGTCGAGTTTATTTAAACATAATTCTATTATTTCATCTAAACTAAAATAATAAAAATATAAAATATATTTTATTAGTTCTTATAATACACATGGAATTTTTAATCTAAGTAATATTACCATAAAATTGAGTTTATGGAATGGTTAGAGGATGAATGAAATTAAGTAAGACATCTGCAACATATTAATCCCTTACTTTAACATGAATTTTCAGCGCATATCATATTTAATTGAAATTTAGGATGCTTTTCACAATAAATGATTGGAAAATACGTACAATATGCAGGCTCAATATAAATATTATTTTTTAAAGGACTGAATTTCTTTATACTATTTTTTATAATTTCTTTCTTTTCTTTCAAATTTTGTAAAATTTTGGGCCTTTCTATTTATATATTTTCTATAGATTGTAGTGGTTTCATAATTTGAATTTATATTTCTATAGGAAATTTACTATTATATGTATTTCTGGTTAAAAATATTATAGGGTTATACTCTTTCTTTTTGATTATAATAAATTTTTGATTTGAATTTGTAATGTTTTTGTATATATTATAATTTAATCTACAAAGGAGTTGATTATGTTGAAATTAAATATGTATTGGTTATATTTGAAATTAAATTAATAAGAAACTCTGCCAAAATTGCTTTTGAAAATAAAAATTGTTAAAATAAAATACCATAATGAGCAATTTTCATATTTACAATAAATAATATACAAAAATAATAATTCTTGCTTAATATTATACAAATATATCATAATAAAACAGAATCAATCAAAGATTTAAAATACTTATAAATTCTATTGATCTTTATATATTAATTGTTTCAACAAATCAATATAACTAAGATTAGGTTTTATTAGGATGTCTTATTAAAGATTATAATTTTTTTAGTGAATTTTATTCAATATTTAAGTAATTAAATTTAGTTATTTTTAACAATTCTATTATAATACAACTTTAACTCTTAAAATAATAAAAAATAAATTTACGGAATACAAATTAAAAATGGAGCGATTATAAGGAAAATAAGGAAAAAATTGTAGACATGGGGTAAAATGCAAGTATATATTGTAAAATAGATGCAGATTCTATCACCCGATGGAAGAAATAGAATAAGTATAGAAAATTCAAAATTCGTAAACAGAAGAAAAAAATATTCAACAAGAAGAAGATGAGGAATAAAGTAAACAGTTTACTACAAATGAATTTTAAAAGTAAAAAGGCTAATCATTAAAAATTACTACTTATAAATGATGGAAAAAGAATAGACTATAACAAATAAAGCTAAATACATTGAAAGTCTAGCACCTGGATTTTCCGATAATCCTAATATTAGAAATAATGAATACAATTATTATAATAATAATAATTAGGAAACAGACAATAATAATTCCTATAATGAAAAAATATAACTGGCTTGTTAATAACATAAATAACTATAAAGTGTAAGAATTGGAATAGATTTTGGGAATGTAATATGTGGATCTGATCCATAAGGGCTTCCTGATCCCAATGAAGATACAATGTTTGGATAAAATTATTTAAATACTCCTCAAGTACCAGGTATTAAAAAAATTATATTATTTACATTAAACAAAATAAATATAAAAATTTTTTTTTAGGCGCTTTTGAAGGAGTTAAGTTTCTGATTGATACCTTTGGAGCAGAAAATATATTTATAGTATCGAAATGTGGAGCTAAAGTTCAGTAAAAGTCTATAGAATGGATGGCTCATAATAAATTTTAAGAGTAAACGGGATTTTTAATGGATAAAAATAAAAACTTCTGTAAAGAGAGAAGTGAAAAAGCTGGAATTTGCTAAAAATTATAAATTAATTTCTTCATTGATGACAGACAAGATGTTTTCTAACATATGAATGACAATATAGTAAAAATTCTATTTCCAAGCTAGGGGAAAAAACCTATAACTTCAAAAAAACTTATTTGTGTTGAAGGGTGGAAACATATTATTGATATATTTACCAAAATTAACATATAAAAAAAATGAAATTCTTTATATTATATAATATAATATCTATTATATTTTTATTATATAAACAAAATATTGTTCATTGATTTAATATTACAGCAACTTCTTTGAAAAATTATTTGTTTTTTACTGGTTATCCAAGCTATTTTATTAAAAAAAAATATTTACTATAAACTAATATGTTTGCATCGAAGTTAAATTATAAATTACGCTTTACCACATAAAATGGATCTTTTGAAACATAGTCTGAGTAAACTCTATAAATTTATTTTAAAGTAGAGATATTTTCATCATGTGATACTTATGGTTTGGTTACAAGAACGAATCTATCATAAACAAAAAATAAGTTATCTCAACATTTAAATACAGAATATCCTTTTACCTCAATTTAGTTATTGATTTAAAACAGGAAATTCTAAACTTTTCGCTTACAATTGTTTCCAATTTATTTTCCGAATCATGATCAAATAGAGTTTTTTTATCATTTTTCTCTACAGCTTACTATGGTAACAATAGTTATAAATTAAAATATTTTAAAAAATAAAAATTAAAATTTCTGTACAGGAATCACTGTTTTTGATAAGTTATCGATAGAATAGAAGGTGGCTGCTAAATTTAATAACATATTAACATCTAATTTGTCATCGTTTTAAACATTCTTTTAAAATTATTTATGTTATAACATATTCAATTTGAAAATTTAATACTTTATTGTAAATCAATGATCCGTCAGGGTTAATAAGCATAAAATAAAGGTTTGAAGAAGAAATCATTATAATGTAAATGGGGATATTTTAAAAAAATGATTATTTATTTGATTTTTGTATTAATTTGCTTTAAAGAAATATTATTAAATCTGATTAATTAAATGATATATATTACTTAATAAAATTCATATTTTATTAACTATATATTTTTTAATATTAAAAAATTCAAGAACAGAATAAATGGAATATTAATAAAAACAGAATTCAAATGAAATCAACACTTCTATATATTTTGAAAAATAATCACTGCAAATGTGTGCATAGCACTGCCTTAATAACCTTTTTTAAAAGCCCTTGTATGATAAATTAAAATTAAATAAACTGTGCGAAAAGTTGACACCGACAAAAGGATTATAAATAAATCCCCACAAAAATCCATTAGGGTTAGGTATTGCAAAAGTTAAAGTCTATTTGTTTTAGAAAATGATTTTTTATTAATAATATATGAAATACCTTTAGGGAATTATGATATAAATGTGATAACTACAGCGATACAAGAATAATAACTCGACATTCAATGGTATGACAGAAGGAAATAAGTAAAGCAATCTTTATCTTTTCAAGATGATGATCTATATGGATTGATAGTAAACTTAAAAATTCCCAAAACTGTTTTAGGAGTTAAAATTTATTCAAGTTAACATTGGATTTCAATTCGTAAACTTGATGACCATATCTATTTATTTGATAGCATAAATTAACAAGAATAAAAAATGTCTGAAAGTGAAGTACTAAGTAAATTGCAAGGTATTTTAGATTAAGATTTAGAAAATAACATATTTTAGTAAAAAAAAAAATGATTGATCAAAAACACGATTCTCTTTAAAAAATATAATTTATTAAATTCGTCTTTCTATATAAAATTATTTTTATTTATATAATCTTTTGTCTGAGTATATATTTTTATAATAATCATTAAATTATAGAATTTCCTTGTAAATGGTTCTATCTCTATGATATTTTGGCATTTGTTTTCATTCCACCAATAAATTATTTCATAATGCCTATGTTTTTCAAACTGGCCTGATTATTATTATTATTTTTTTCTTTACAATACTTTATCCCATGGCTTAGTTTTTTTTTGCTACAACTTATTATATGAAATAAATATTTTATCACTATTTCCGTGAGGTAAATATATTTTATATTATTTTAAAACTTCAAATTCTCCTTCCGTCTTTTAATAAAAGGTACCCCACACATTTTCATTTGGATCATCTAAGACTTCGACATCAACTCCATTTTCTTACTGCGTTTCTTTGAGTTTTTGGAATATTTTTATTATGTCATCATTATTTATTTAGGAAAATGATTAACTCTTTCCTTCCTATCCCTGTGGTTGCTTTTACATACACTGTTGCAATTATTTCAGTTGATTGATTTGTTTGTTTTAAGGAAGATGGGATAATCTCCTTTAGATTCCCTGTATCGCTTTATTTTGCTGCACTTCTGATAATTTTCCAAAATTTTTAGAGGCCTTTATTTAACCGCCCGATGATTTAAGACTATTCTTTTATTTATTTTACTTTTCTTTGGATGAACTCTTTATCTTTTCGAGAGGATTTTCTTCGCCATTGGGAGGTTAAAAGAGAGATGGATTATTAAATTTATTTTTTAGCGAGCCTCTTAAATTATTTTATTGTTAAGAAAAGGATTCTGAAGGAGCTCTATTTTCATTTTGAGAGTTTAATAAATTAGAGTTTGCATTATTATTATTATTGTTGTCCATGGAAAAGGAGTCTTGTCTCTTTTAATGCGTAGAGTATTGAGAAGGATTTCGTTCTCTGCCACTGTCTGTAATGTAGTTATTATTATTATTGCTTTTGTGTTTATTTCTATTCATCTTCATTCCCTAAGAGGCCTAACTGTCATCATCTTCATCACTTTTTTCACTCAAAGCACTCTATGACAGTGGTTTAATGTTATTAAAGGTTGGGTTTTACTCTTCATATTTAAGTTTCTCAATTTCATCTATGACTCTTTTTTTATGCTCTTCAATATTATCTCTCCTGAATTTAAGTTTTCCGAATTTAATAAGATTTTCATCTTCCTCACTTATTTATGAATCATCACTAGAGTCCAGCTAGTCATCAAGCATTTCCAAAAGATTTTACGACTGAATAATATTTTCAATTTTTTGAATCTTTATGTCGAGATAGGGGAGTAATTTAAGGGATTTTATTCGATTTAATTCATTCATTCTAAGGAATCTATGCCGTTCTTGCTATTCCTTTCCTGTCTGTATAAACAAATCAGCTATTCTATAAAAGGGAGGAACATAGTGTACTCTATCACAGTTGTTTAAACAGTGATCGTATCCATCACAAAGTGTACACTTGGTCTAATAAAGTCGTGCATTATCATTGAAAAGCAACTAATCTTTTATAAGGCAAAATTATTCTAAATCATCAGGATAATCTTATATTATTTATAAGAATTATATTCTTGAAATCCTAAAATAAGAGTAAAATATAATAATAAACTTAAACTTGATTAATGAAAAAAAAAAATATATATCAACCAAACAAACAAACAAATTTTACCTGTATATAGTTGCACAACCTTTACTTCTGGCCGTGTAATTTGTTTAGCTTATCCCTGTAAAGAAGGCATATTCATTAAAGGTAGTATTTTCTGGTATAACCTTTACTATTTCTTTTTCTTCGTTATGGGTATTCCACAAAATTTCAATTTCTCCTGAGGCGACGAAGTAGAGATCATCATTTGTGTTAAACTGATTGGTAATAATTTCTTAGGTTCCTAATGACTATTCTTCCATTAAAAAATAGGTCTGTTCTATCACTTTATTGGAAAATTATTTGCTTATGATTTCCACTTTTTACAGGTGTCTTCCATTTACAAGTTTCCGAATATCATTTATCAAATTTTTAGACAATTTGTCTAAAACCATTTTCTCATCATCAGTTGTCATTTAGGCTTCTTCAAAATGTAGATATTATAGATAATTACGAACTCTTAATTGAAGATCATTCTGTTAAAATAGTAAAATAAATTTAACATAAAAAAAATTATATTTTGTACGGGTAATGATTTTTTCATCATATACTAGTTGATGACATCTAAATCTACATCAAAAAGTTATTATTTTTTTTGAATATCTTCAATCAGTTGACCAATTGTGTTAATAACGACAGCAATAATCATACATGTACAAAACATTAAGATACTCGTGAACCACACTTCTAGGTTAGTTATTGGAGTATAAACAACGCTCTATAGCATCAGAGAAGAAGACTATAGTTAGATTTAAATAATAATACAATAAGTAAGTAAATAAGTAAGTTAGTAAATAAAATAAAAAATACAAAGTTACCCAAAAATAACTGTAGGTGTATTAAATAAAAACTGGCTCTTCTAACAGATTTTTACCATTTTATATTTATAGCCATGTATTTTAAATACCTAAATAATAATATTCAACTTTTCCTAAACTATAGAATCCACAAGCACCTTAATAAATTAATGGTTTATCGGATTGAATATAAGTAAATTGTATGAGAGTTATTTAGTTTTTACTAAAATGAGCTAAGAAAACTATGGCAATCAGCACTTTTAAGAGTTTCATCAAGTGCTTTTTCGATGGGTCAAAGGTAAATTTTTATTGAATTCTTTCGAAAACTTTTTTGAGTGAAGCACTTTTAAAGAAAAAGAACACTCGGGTGTAATTAGAAAACGCTGTTCCATACATACCCTAATCAGTACTGATTATGAAGCTATACAACAAATGATTTAATCATTAAATAAATAGGTAAATATATTGATAAATAATGAATATGATATTTACGTAAGAAGTCCAATAATATCATATCTAAAGTTCCCCTTTACATAATATTATATAATTGAAGCATAGTGTTATATCAGTGTACCTTTTTCATAGTAACCTTAAAGTATAAACACATTTTAAATATTTTTTTTTCCGAATTTTATTACAAAAAGAATATATTAAATACCTGTAACGAAATTCTTCATAATGTCTAGAGAGAATACAAGACTTATCAAGAATCGAATAATAGGAATGTTAGTTGGATATACATCTTTATCTCTTATCCAGAAAAAATTTTCAGACTCTCCAAAAAAATTACCCCAATGGTAAAAATAGCTATAAAAACATCCCAAATCAGATTAATAGTTTTGTCAGGGAACATTTGGATTTTGTCCACAATAATTTAAAATTATTTTTCTAAAAACTGTAACACAACCATATATACTGGTAGCTTACCTTCTTAAATATTTTTTCCATGGGTTTCTTTGCAGGCAAGATCTTTATGGAATTCATTATCTTCAGGAGTATATGAATACATAAAATTCCATCTTCTCAGTTTCTTTAGGTCAAATTAATGTAGATTCTCGTCCTTCATATAATTGAGAATTTTTTTAGAGCTTAAAGAATCTTTTTATAAATCCTATAATAGTATAGTAGATAGATAGATAGTTAAAATGCAATTTTAAAAGTTTTAAAAACCAAAAAATTTTACCTCAAGTATTTTGGGGTCAATCTACTACTTTTTTCTTTTTTATCCTACCGTTCAGCCTTCATTTATGCCCAAGTTTTTAAAGCCTTTTGTTCTCCTTCTCCAGAAACAGTATTCTTTGAAGGAGAAACATCTTACATTGAGACGGCATTTACAGTCTTTTGTCTTAGAATGTTCAAAAATTGTTGGATCTTTAAGCCGAGCTGTTTATATTTTAGAGTAGGGGGAGTTCATTTTTGGACAATGGTAGAGGAGAAGGCAATTGTATTCTATCTGAAGTTTCTTCTTACAACTACAAGAAATCATTAGGATTATTGTCTGTTTGCTCAATCTTTTATTACTACATCTGGAACTGTTTGTAATTAAAATCATTTTTTCTATGGGTTTGGCTCACATTCATAAATATGTTTGAGTATTAAGAAGATTGTTCTCCCAATATTGAGTCATTATTTTCATGTATCCTTGAAATAAAGTTCCTATCAGTTTAGTTAGTTAGCAAGCTAGCAGGACTGCCTTCTATTTAGTTCTATTCAATTTCGTGAAAATTATTTTAATTCGAGCCAAAGCTTTATTAGGTGTTTATAGGAGTTAACTTATCTTTCTGTTCCTATTTTTTTTTCTCTCTGTCCTTGTTCTACTTAAATTTAATTGCTCCCCCAAAAGTATATTTGGACCCATTAGGTGATGATTTTTATTAAGGTTCAATATGATTAATCTGAGACTTTATCTCTTTTTTCATTTAAAACTCAATTTATCTCAAGTTTTGTCGCTTTAGTTTATTTTTCTTAGCTGTTTATTTTTTTATTGATATTGTTTGTTTTTTTTCTTCTTAATTATTTTCCCTTTATAATATATTTAATGGTCGCTTATAATCATTTATAAATAAACACAAGAAATCGATAAATTGTGCAAATATTATAATATTTGTCTGTATTTTCCCCTTTAAAGTGAAAATGAACAAAAAGTATATAACGATAATTAATTATTATAATAATAACTAAATGATCCATATCACCAATATTATTTAAACATTTTACAAATAAAGTAATTACTAATATAATTAGAGATAAAAAATTATAGTATTCGTTTTTTCTTTAAAACTTCATTATTTTTATAATATACATTATAATAATTCCTACATGCAATATTTTAATTTAAATAATATATCATTATTTTAAAAAATATTAAATTCGAATATATCAATATAAATATGCTTTTGAATGTATGAAATGATTATAAAAAAGGAATTAAAGAATATTTATTACTATTACATAAATTTTATATACTCACCTAATATTCTTTCATTTATTTGGTATATCATTCTTATCTTAGTAAATAAAATAATTTAAGCAAAATAAAATACAATACTACATAGAAATTAAGACCAATACCAAATAGCGAAATAAATGATTAAATAAAACCTAAATAACTAGATTACAGCTATAAATTGTATATTAATTTAAAATAAAAATAGCACTAAAATGAGTGTAGAAGATGAATACTACGAAGAAGAATTTGATTAAGAAGTACCCAGTCAATAAAAAAAAGTCAAATGTAAAAGAACGAATCTCTATAAGAGTAGGCAATTAAATATAAAAATATTAATTTAATAAAAAAATGGAAACATCTCTATATTATTTTATAATTACTAACCTTATTTATTTTATGTATATCTGAGAAAAATGACAAAATTTAGAAATTTATTTATTTATATTTAAAACTAGATAATCATATGAAGATAATGATTATGAATAGGATTTTTCAGAAATGTAGAATGATTCACAGGGTATGTCAAAATATAAATAATAATAAATTCATATATACAATGATAAAATTCTAACATTGATATAAATTATTAAAAAACAATAGCAAATAAAGAGGATAAATCAAAGGAAACAGAATAAGAGAAACATATGACAGATAATTATGAATATGATGATGATGATTATGAAAATGATTTTGAATAAAATGACAATAATAATAATAGCAACGATAATGTAAAAAATCAAAATAAATTGGAAAATGGAAAAGAAAAAAGTATACTTAAGTAATAAGATTAGGTTAATAATATTTAAAATTATCACAGCAAATCAAGTTAATAGTAGTACTAGTAGTTTTAAATAAGCAATAAAAACTAAAATATAAAAAATATTTCTAATAAAAGTCAATCTGCTAATAAAAGCAATGAAGAAACTCCTAATAAAATAAGTCCAAATTAAAAAGGACATCGAAATATTAATAGTATGAAAATGCCTTATTATTTAAATTATTAATTTAGATTTTAATTTTATTTTAATATCAGATTTCAGTCTAAAAGCATTGATGCAAAAGAATAAGATAGGAGTAAGGGAGGCCATAGCAAACACTATAAAGATTATGCATAATATAGTTTGAATATTTCTTTTTTAAGTTTAGGTCAAAATTAATAGCAAAATCAATAAAAAGAAATCCATGAAAAAATTGCTAATTTAGAAGAGTTCTATTACTCTCATCACTAAAAAGAATAATAGTAGTTTTATGAGAAGATGTTTGAAAAAAGAGAACAGGAAGTTCCAAAGAAATATAAATATTCTCCTTATTCATCTGACTGGAGCTAACACGTTTTAAAAGATAGATTCTAAGTCTTTATGAAAAAAGGAAATATGAACATTAAAACGTAAAAATTATATTTTATAATTGTATAACTCTTCTTTATTTAAAATTTATAAATTATGATTAAAATTAAGTAATCTATAATTTTTAGTGGGGTTCATGACTGGAAAATTTAGTATGGAACTCCTTAGTAAAGACAACTATATTCGAAAAATACATAACTTCCTCATTTGAATATTTAAAACCCTTGCAATAAATGAATAATATATCATAAATAACAAATGAAAGAATGGTATACAATGGAGTTTAATTAATACATTAATTAAAATTTTTACTTATTTATTTGATAGAAAGAATTTTCGAATTCAGAAGTAGACCTAAATAATAAGTATAGAGCCCCGGTTTTATCTTAATAGGTGAATATTAATAATGCCACAAAGTTTCCTATCATAAAAAATTACTCAAACTATAAAACTATTGATAATAAAAGAGCTGCAAATAATGGATAAAATGGAAATAAATTTAATAAAAAGGGAAGAAGTATAACCACCCAAACAGTCTAGAAAAAAGGAAATAGTGAACAACACTTTTAAAAATCTCCTAATTAAAATAATGACCAAAGCAAAAACTTTAGAAGTACACTTGCTTTTAAAACACACAATAGTAATAAACCTTAAAATTTATCAGTTTAAAAGGGAGGTTCATCCTCTCCCGTAAAAATTTCACAGCCCCTTTCTGATAAATAAATACAGAATAATATCATAAATACTTTAACATAATAAGTTCCTTCTGAGCCTTCTCATTATGATAGTCATCAAGAGCAAGAAATAACTTAACAAGAAAATTTAGAATATGAAGAGTAAATAGAAGATAATAATAAATCACTAAGTGATGGATTATAATAAAATAGTAAAAAAAAGAAAAAGTAGGGGAAGAAGAAGAAGAAGAATTGGAATATGAAGAATAGTTTGAAGAGGAAAATGTATAAATGCAAGAAGAAGAAGAATTTTTAGAAGAGGAAATAATATGAAATTATAATAAAGATTGATGATAATAATAATAAAATAAGTTATTTTTCCTGATACAAAATACATTAAAAAATATATTTTTAAGTAATTTTAATTTATGAATACTAATATTTTATACTTATTTTTTTAAAATTATATTATAAAAAATGGATATTTACTTATTAATATTTTCAGTGTAAGTTAAATAAAAACTCATTGTAGTTCTTATATTAAGATTTTTCATCTTCTTCAAGGTAATTTACACATTAAAGACACTGCAAATATTAATTAATATCTAATAAATCCTAGAAAATATATAAGAAATTAATTAATAGTAATATTTTTATTATTATGCAAAAATTGGATTTTTAATATAAAACAATTAATACTGATTCAGGATCTTTATGAATATAGAAAAGAAGCTCTTTAATATATCCTGCTCTATCGAAAAAGTTAGTATCTAATAAAAATATTTAAATATATATTATTATATTATTTATTTCATAATAAGCTGAAGTTTATATTATTTTAAATTTATAATTACTTTGCTCTAAAGGGACACATTAAGAAGCATCGAAAGGGGCACTTACACTTAAGAATTTTTCTCTATTTAATTTAAATTCTGAAGTTTTTTGCGTGGTTTTAGAAACCAACATTTATAAATAATCTCCGATTTCTTCAACAGTAAGAATGGGGGAATTTAATAAGCAGATGTAAGTACATAAGTCTTTTCCTTAAATATACCCGTATAACTGTCTATCCAATCCAGAAATCATTCTCTAAAAATCTTGGAATGTTAAATCCTTCCATATTTCGGGGAGTTCTTTTACAGTTAGCTAGTTCATCTTTTCCAAAAATATATTATTTAGTTTAGTATTTAATTTTTAATCAATTGTATTACTGTTTTTCTTCCTAATAATTACAGAAGGAAGGTGCTCTAAATTTCTGAGGTCTTTTCACTCATAATTCCCTTTAATTCTTCTATAATTATATAGAGTTACGAAATACTAAATCTATCATTCCATTTTTGTTCCCTAGCTGGAAGTATAACTGGCTAATAAAATATAAAGGCTATTATATTACCAATATATGGTGAGAGTTATAGGGATTTTTACCGGAGGAGTGAGGAAATTTAAGACTTGGTGGAAATGACAACATCTACATAGTTGAGCTACAATTCTTTCTAAATTTTTTCTTAATTTTCTATTTTTCTTAAACCATATGCAAAATATCATCTATCGCTTAATTCTCGACTTTGTTTGTATACAAGATCCAATCTTCTAGTTTCGTGTATAAAACTTGGGACATAGATTTCAATTCTCTGAGTCTAGAGAGTCCAAAGTTTTTGATAACATTAAGTCGATATCTATGAATATTTTATACATGAATAATTAATTTCACTAATTAGTAATTCAAAATAAAAAAAATTAAATTAAATACCTTAAAATTTGTTTTTCGTTTTATAAGGCTTGCTTCATTTCTATTTCATATTTCGTGGGCTCTTTAACAACCTCTACTTCATCCTTTTTTCCTTTTCCAGTTTTTTTGTCTTCTTTTTTAGCTGGTTACTTGGCGCCTCCTTTTTTTTTGTCAGCCCCTTCTAGTTCAATTTCTCCATTACTTAAATTGATGGCCAACTCAAATAATCTTTCGATTCTGGGAAATTCGTCTGCCTAGCAAATTATATTCAACATTTTTTTTAATTAAAATTTGAAATTAAAAAAATGGTCAAAACTGATTATATACTTCTTCCACAGGAGGCAAATTTTCTTAGTTTTGCACCAAATCAGCCTTGAAATATTCAGGAACTTCCTATTATTCTGATCTGTTCATCAGACTGTAGTAGTCTGTTATCAATTGCTAACAACCAAAAGATCTTTGTAATTCGGCTGTTATTAAGTTTTGCAATGTTAAACATAACTATTGCATTTAACCTTATATCCATCCGGATTTCATTATTGATGATCTTTATTGTACCAAGTCATCTTTCCTATTTTTGTTAAAAAAATTGGGATTAGTATAAGCTTTTTAAATGTAAAATATTTACTTTGCTTCAACAATGTCAAATAATGATCGTGAAGGTCTTCAACTCTCTAATGCAGTTCTAAAATTGTAAGTTATGTAAATTGCAATAATATGGAAATAATATTTAATATCAACCTTCTTTAGTTACATCTTCTTCGCACATGTCAGGGTTTTCGGACACAAATTTGTTATAATTTTCTTGGAATACTCTTATGATGTGCTTTTTATTAAAAATATAAATTCCTTTATTCTCATATAGCTATTATTTATTTAATGTTACGAATTTATTATCTTAGCGCTAAATTAGTTCTAAAAATCTTCTTTGAATTTGAGAAAATCTAGTCAGGACTAATTCTTTTTACTTTCTTAAGTCTTAAAATACTACCTTTGTGTTTTTCAAGTAGTTGTCTTAGATAGAGTACCAATAGTTCTCTAAGTTATTTAAAGATTGGGGGTCTAATTTGAATTCAGAATTAATTTTCTCCATTTAATTTTATACATCATCATTTCCCATAAATAATAACTAAAATTCAGTTTATAAATAGTTGTAATTTAAATTTGTGTGGAATAAATAGGTATACCTTTCCTTCATTTTCTTTATTAATTTATTCCTATTTTTCTCTTTCCTCTTCTTACTTCTTTTGGTTGTCTAATTTTCCGATGATAGAATTGTATAATCTTTCTTTAACTTCAAGAATTTCCTAAATCTTCTAATCTACTGCTTCGTAAAGAGTTTCAATGGGAAGCTCTCCATTTACTACAGTCCAACTTTGTGTAGGGATTATTTCTGTTTAAATTTCTTCAACCTATTCGATTAAAAATTATGAAAAACTTATTTTTAAAAGTAGAATTTGTGTACCTCTTCCATTTCCTGTTACTCTTCCTGTTCTTATCTTAATTTTTCTTATTCCTATTCTAGCCTTTCTTGTTCTAGTCGCTTTAACTTTCCTCTTCTTCTTGCTGTAATTTTTTTAGCTACTCCTCTTTCTCATCCAATTTCGTTTGAGAGGCCTTTTTGGAGCCTGGTTTGATTTTAAATTTTTGGAACTTTTTACTTTTCTTCCTCCTCTTCTTTTTATTTTCTTAGGAGCTCTTCCTATTCTTCTTTTTCCCTTTTCCTTTGTTCTTCTAACTCTTATTGTCTTTAAATTTCTTCAGGATCAAGTTCTTTCACTTTGGGACGCTAAACCATTACTTTTTTTTCTATGTATTTATCATATCCGAACATTCTGTACCATTCTTCTAAGTCCTATATATTTTAAATTGCAAATAAAATAACATACATATTAGAAAAACATTTATTTACCTTTATATTTAATCTAATTCACAATTTTTGTCAATAATAACATTTTCAGCGGAAGAAAAATCTCTTATTTACACTAATCTTTCGAGGGGAGCTTCGTCCGTTGTTGGTTCGTTTTCATCCAAATGATATTCTAAAATTTAAAATCAAAATTATTAGATTCATTTCACTATTTATTCAAATTATTAATAAATAAATTTACCAATTTGGGATTATTAATCAATTCTCCTTCCGATCACCCTTCTCAGACTTTCTTATTTGCTTATATCAAAATAAAAGGCCATATCAATTCCACCTCTGATTAATTTTCTTTCCAAGATTTATATTTCACTGGCTTTGACAATTTAATTCATTAATTCTATTTTACATTCATAGTCAGTTTTCTATATTTCATTTTTAGGCGTAAATCCTGAAAGAGCTTTTTCTAGCAATTTACATTGGTTGTAGGTATGGGGAAAATCAAGTAAAATCCATCCTTTGGTGTATTTAAAGCTAAAAATATTTTTATTAAATTTATAAATTGTGAAGTAAGAGTTGTTTATAAAATATGACTTATTTACTTTTTCTTATTTTTAATTTTATTTTCACTTTATTCTTAAACTGACAAGTCTTTATTTTCTTGATCTTCCTCTACTTCCCTATCACTTTCTCCTGATTTACTCAGTTTTTATTATTATTTACTATGGCTGCTCTTTTAATCTTAAGCTTAAGACATATCTAGTTTATTTTCATCTAAATCTTCTTAATCTTATTTATTTTCATGCTCACTGTATTCTGTTTAGGCTTTTAAGTCGTTATAAAAATCGATAAAATCTTACTCTTCTTATCTGGGATAAATTTAGTTAATTTTATTCATAATCACATCAATATACAATTCATCAGGAATTTCTTCTCCATTTATCATGTGATATTACAACTTTTATGCCAATTAAGTGTTTTTCTTGAGTATAAATAAATATAGTTTAATGATAGTTAATTGATGATTTTTAATAAAAAAATGTCAATCTTTATTACTTCCTTTTGCTTAGTTTCCTCTTCCGAAACTTCTTTTTTTCTTACTAATCAGAAGTTTACATTTATAATTGTGCTTTTCTATTTAGCTCTTCTAGTAATTCTTGAATAAAAGAATCAACTCTAAACACTTCTACTCCATATTTTCTGCAAATTTATTGGAAATTGTATTTTTCCAGAAAATTAGTATCCATAGATCACACTTTTTATAGCCAATAAGTCTGGATTTGTTTAGAATTAGTTTTCAATCATTTTTATGTCTTCTGAATGAGTCTCCTCGAGGATATTAACGATTAAGTTTCCTAATAAAAGTAGGTAAATTATCTAAATAATCATACTTGAAAATAACTCTTAAAGGAATGTAATTTACCTAACAGTGTGTTATTAATAGGTTTAGCTGGAGTTATTTTTTCGGGATTTTCATTTTCTTCTTGTTGATGCTGAGGTATCCATTATTCGACTCCATTATATAATTTTCCAATTCTTTATCAGCCAAATACGCTTTCGAATCTAAATATTTTACTTCCATCTATTCTTTAAGATAAGGAACCACTTCATAGTGCCTTTTTTTATATTTTTAATGAATATTAAAGAAATATATTTATTTTAATTTATATTTTTAAGCTATTGTTTTTACCTCTCTTCGATATTTTCAATCAAGGGCTTTTCACCTATGAATAACTTAAGTTACTCACTCCAGAAAGTTTACTCTATATTTTCTGTATCACAATTCTACTAATGCTAATATGTTATTTCTGCCAATTCTAATATTTGGTCTATCATTTTAGAACAGGTATTATAATTTACTTTTCTCTTATCTTATTTTTGTTGAATCTAAATTTCTAATTTTTATAAATATATGTGTTTACATTTAATATTAATTATTTAAATTAATATAAATCTACCCTATTGTCTTAACATTTTTTATTTCAAATCGTTTTAAAACTCTTCCTTTAATACTTTCAACAGCTTCTTCTTTGTATTTGGCATTTTCTATATTTAGCTCTATTTTGTCTTTATATTTGTTATCTCTCAACTCTCTATCTTATAATATTATGTCTTTACCCTATTAAGCTCTCCATATTTCATAATCAATTTCTTTTCCTTTAAAAAATTTATTTAAATAAAAAATAATAAATTATTATTAAATATATATTTATATTACTTATCTGGATTATTATTTTAATTTTTCCATAATCAATTCTCTTCTTTTGCTAACCTCAATTCTCTTTAGATTTTATTAATCAACGATCATTTTTCTTCTTCTTTTATCTCTTTCCTTTTTTCCAATCAGACATCTATTTGGATTCTTTAATTTTGTAGGGAGTAATAGCAACAGTAGACATAATAGATCTATTTTCTTTTGTTTTGTTTTTAATTAATTTAACCAAATAAATTTATTTAACTCTTTTATATAAATGAAATAAATACCAGTTCGTTTTAAATCTCCATATCTGCTATCTAATTCCTCTCTTGACTCATCCAATTGATCTAATGCGATACCTTGTTTTCTTAAAGTTTATTCAAATATTTCAATATCATCATAAACTTCATTTTTGTAAGTTCTTGCATTTTTAAAGTCTGTTTTTTTTATTTTCCTCTTGTTTTTCTTAAAAGCCTTATCTGCTTCTTCTCTTTTCTTTTGATTGAGTGATTAGCCTACCAATTTTCAATTCCTAAAATATATTTATTACAATATTAAATAGAAACAGAATAATTTTATTTTTTTGTTTTACCCTTTTTTATAAATCTTCCATAAATGCCATATTTCTCTATATTTTATTTAAAGATATTTTTCTGATTCTTCTTATTGTAGGCTTCTCTTTATTCATCATCTAGTTTGTATTTCTTTATCATTTTTCTTGTTTTTCTTTTTACTGAATAAAGGAAATAAATGCTTCTCCAATTGACTATATTAAATAAATTTTTAATTTTATGAAATTTTAAATTAAAAGATGAAAAAACTGTAGTGAATTTTTACCTTATTTTTATGATTTATTATTCTCCTACACTCTAGTTTCAAAAAAAAAGTTTTCCATTTTGTCAAAAGCATCTTTCTTCGGCATTATTTTTAAAGAGGAGTTACAGTATTGAACTTTCCCGTTTTGTAAATCAACACATCAGCTGGATTAGTTACTTTTTCAAGAGCCTGAAATGGTTTTATTTTAATTTCAATAAATTATATTTTTATTAGTTTTATACGAATATAATACCATTTTTAACTAATATAATATTAAGTAGCGACATCTTTTTTCTTTTCTTAAAGATTTTTTACCACTAAGGAACTAAAAGGTACTTAAAGTGTTTTAAAAGTGGGAATAGCAATTTAAAATTGATAATTTTCGCATTTCTTGTATCTCTAATATAATAAAAAATAATGATTATTTATTTTTAATTGCTTTAATTTTAAATTTCTAATTTCTACTAAAATAAATGTACACATTGCATTAATTATTTAATAATAATTTTTATGTTTTTAAAATTATAATCATAATCATTAAAACATAGGTTTGTATAAAAATATATGTATATATTAGATGCTAATAATAATTACTTAGAAACTCTGAAAATTCAATTGCTAGTTATATTTGTGCAATAATTCTCCAAAAAAATATCCATTTTAAAAATCTTCTTCGAAATTATTTATTTCTTTGACAGTTAAACCTCATCATTTAACCAACTAAAAGTAAGTCATCTTATAATTTGTTTAAAATAAAAATTTGTAATTATCTATTTATCCCTAAGTGTGCTATATTTTAATTATGCAACTAAGCTATTATTTTTATTCCTATTTTAAGTTCTTGTTGATAATGTTAATTAAATATAAGTTTTGTTTTATAAGCAATTTATGAATGTTTAATAATAAAAAATATATTATCTAATAAACAGAAATATGAAAATTCTTATGATTGTTCCAGTTATCATTTTTTTTAACAACTATTCATTATAAATATAAAATATAATAATTATAAATATCTTATCAATAATAATAAATATAACAATCCAGCATAGATATACTAACGAATTAAAATATTAATACAAAATTAATTCAAGAGTTTTTATTAGTTTTATATAGAATATATAAGTGAATTTATTTAAACCTAATATATGAGTATAATATGTTAATTTGATCTTTTAAAATCATATCTACTATACAAAAAAAACTAATTCTAAAATGAATAAATAAATATTTATAAAATATTTACTGAAAAAAATAATTTTAAATAAATATTAAGTAAAGTATTAAATGAGTAAACACACGGAAATAAATAAATAAAATAATTAATATATATATATGTTTAATGTAAGTCAATTTTAGTTAATAAGATAACTATACAGAACAAGCAATATGAAATATTAATTAATTAAGTTAAATATAAGGAATATGCACTGAGTAAGTCATATATGAAATAGTATTGTAATGAAAAAAATCAATAATTTAATTTAATAAAATATAAGACATTTTATAAAATAATATAAAAATCATAACAAAAAATATTAAGCTAATAAAATAAATCAACACAGTTATGTCTGACAAAAGCGTTCCTTCAGCCGTAAAATCCATGTTGGAAAAGGATAAGATCCTAAAGATATGCTTATCGAAGTATGCAAACCAACTGTACTTACTGGGAATAAAGATTAGAAAGATGCAATGTTAAATTAAAGAACTTGCCGGAGCTGATCCTGAAAAAAGTTGCGTAAGTTAATTATACAAAATTCAAAAATTGTTCAAAATTTAAATTGATAAAAATTTACCCAAATTATTGATAAGCAGTTAATTTAAAAAAGATCAGCTATAACAATTTCTAAACAAATTTGAGATATTATTATAATATTTACTTCAAATATAATAATTATTGTATTAAATATTAGTACAGTCTCAAATACTGATATAATTTTGAAATGTTCATATTGAAGAATTAACATAAATTTTTATAATTATTTTAAAAAATATATTTTTTAATAGCTATATATTTACATTAGTTAATGTTTTATAAATAGAATTTAATATTTTTATAATTACTATTTTATATAATAGATGTATCCTTTGAGAGATTGGGTCACTTGTGTGATTCTTGGTACTATTAAATCTTTTATAAAATATATAGATATAGACATAACATATATAAATGAAGAATAATTTTTTTTTTAAATAGCGTTAACCCCAAAATCTAAACTAAATTAGTAGGAAATCTCTGAAGAAATAATAGAAAAAAGAGATTAATTTTACAATAATTGATTAAATATTGTTGAGTTTATCTTATTATAAATAATCTACTTATACTATAGAAGATAGTTAGTTATTTATAAATAATTAGAAAAATTAGAGAAAAAATTATGCAAAAATACGAATACGAATATTTAGAGCTAGAAATTTATTATTTAATTGTTATCTTCATCTACCTCTCATAAAATTATAATAAATTTCTTTCTTTTGTGCTATACAAATAATAAAAAGATATCATTTTAATAAAAGATCACTAAATATATAAAAAATATATAAATTCTAATTATAAACTTTTAACTTAAAATTATATTAACGTAGATTAGATCTCATCATTATAGAATAATAATTCAATTTCAAATACCAAAGTTGCATTAGGTGGTATAATATCTGATAAACCTGTAATTAATTTTACAAGTATAAATATTTTAATAATTAATTTATTGTTATAATATTCTAATTAAAAAAATTACCTCTCTGCCATATGCATAAGAAGGAGGTACTGTCAATAGTATTTTTTATCCTAAACTCATCTTATAAAAATTATAATAATATTAATTAAAATTATTGCAAAAATATTAAATAAATAACATAATTATGTTAAATTAATATACAGTTGGTAAAGTTTCTTCCCATCCTTATATAACTTCTTTTGCTCCAATTTAAAACTCTAAAACTTCATTTTAATCAAATTTTATTCCGTTTTCATACTTAATATTTTAATTTATTAACAATATTATTATAAAATTTAGTTTTATAGTACCTATCCTGTATATCTAACTCTCACAATTTATCCTTTTAATGGGAATGTTCTACTATCTCCTGCTTTTATTGTTGCTATTTGTAACTTTTACATTATGATAAATATATATTTAATTTAAAGTAGAAATGTGTTTTTTTAATAATGAGTTTTTTGAAATTTAAATAAAGACAGTTTTATTATAGAATTGAAATATTATATATTAAATAAAAATTTACTAAAATTAGAATTAAATAGAAAATTATAATAACGAAAATTTATGATATATAGAAACCATATATTTATATATTAAGAGCTATTAATTTATACTATAAGATATTTAATGATTTTTACATTCAATAATCATATTTATATTTTGTTCAATAATTTTATTTGAAACATTAATAATAAAATTAAAAATTACTTCGTTTTTATTAGGTTTCTCTAATTTTTTTACCCAATAAAGTTATTGAAATAAATACTTTTCTCTAATTTCCGCCTTTAATTTTAATAAAAGTAGAACCAATTATAAGCAAAAAAATTATTCAAAAATATAAATAGAGTCAACATAAAAAAAATAAATATAATAAAAAAAATCCCCTAAAATGTAAATTGCAAAATAGTTTTCTTTATTAAATAGCAAATAAGAAAATATTATTATTCCACAAATTCAAATAACTTTCCAATAAATATATTTTCTGTTTTTAAGATATAACTTAAGAAATAAATAATATTTAATCAAATTAAAAGCCATAAAGCAGTGCAAAAAATATTGTATAATAGTAATAATAATAATTGCCTAGGTTCATTTAAGAGCAAAATCAAGGCAGATATCCTAATAATCCGCAGTAATAGTTTTAATCAATTCACTAATAAGTTTTTAATACCAGAAATTCTATTGATTAGTAAGGATAAAACCAGTAAATGATTGAATAAAAATTAATTAGTAACAATTTTATAAAATTTAATTATATTTAAGAAATACTTTATATAATTTTTTAAAATTACATCAGGATACAATGGAATTAATAATTATTGTTTTGCAATTAAAGGATATAGTCATGATAAATCAAGTTCCTTTTAGATAACAGTTAATCCGCATGCGGTATAAACTATATAGAAAATTAATAATCAATAATCAACAAGTTTAATATGCTAAATTTTTATTTTAGACTCAATTATTTTTTTACCAAAAAACGAAAAAATTATATACAAATACTGATAAATTTATAGGAGTTGAAATAGATATTGCAGAAACAAATGTACATATATTTATTTTAATTATAATAGCATTAATAACTTTACTTTCATAACTCTATAGAAAGACTATCCTGATGAAGTAAAAGATAAAATTGCTATTTTAGTTCCATGGGAAGAAATGGGAAAAATTGCAGGAATTGATTTAAAAGATATTAATGATACGGAAAATATATTAGGTTATTATAAATCTTAAATGATATTAACTTCATAACCTTAATACAAACAGGTAGAAATGAAAATTAGAAGGGGATTTATAAAATTTTCTTAAAATCCTGATAAATTAGATAAAAACGGGAAAAAAATTATAACATTAGATTATGATATAGTTATCGCAAGGTAGATTTAAAAGTTTTAATCAATATTTATTAGTTTTAATCCATATTTCATATTTAGGAACTAATTCATTTTACTATAAGAAATAATCAGATCGGCAATTCCTAAGTTAGTGGGAATCGATTATATAATAGATATAAATCAAAATTCAAAGGAAGAAGTTAATAAATTTAATTCTTTTTAGCAATAAGCCAAAGAGGATTTTAAAAAATAATTATACGATAAAGAATAAGTGATGAAATCAATTTGAAAATCCACTAGCTTAAATTTATAGATATACTTATATTTTTTAATTAAATCATAATTTATTTAATATTTTGCAATTATATAAATTAAAAAAGAAATTTATTAATATTATTAGCTGAATATAAATTTATATATAATTACTAAATTTATTTGTAAAGTATAATTTTCATGTGTTCAATCATATATAATATATTTCAAATATCAATTTCGTCCATATTAGGGATAGCATTATTTCTGTATTTAAATTTATATCTTGTGCATTTTTCTGCATTATCAAGATCTTCCAAAAGTCGGATAACATTAGATTCTAAAAGACCAAACCTATAATTTTTTTTTTTATTATAAAATTTTACAATTTAATAACTTTAACTATAGCTTCTTATTATAAATACCTTTCTGTTCCACTTATTGTTACTTTATCCTTTTTATGTTCTTGCAATTCATTAACTCTTTAGCAAACATAAACCCAGCATCCTGTCGAACTATCTCTTACTATAGGATTTTCAGGATCTTCTTCTGATATTACTCTATTTATAGAATTTAATATAGCAATTAATTATATTAATGTGTATTACTTATACAGAGGTCTTCCATCTGGTCCCTCCATAATTTCACAAGTGTAATTCGATTTTTAACCCTTGTGAAACATAGAAGCATGAGATCGAATTGTTTTAAATCCTATAGGGAATAAGTTATGCTCCGAATGATAAGTACTGAGGACACATATTTTTCCTATATTAAGAAGAGTTAAACTTCCATTAACAACAACAGGATACATTATATTCCCGTTTTCATCTCTTTGAATTTCAAATTTGGGTTTCTTTTTTATTTCATCCTTGTATATTTTTTCATTTTTTCTCTTTTTACTGCCTATATTAATAAAAAAAATTTATTGTTTCATAGAATACACTGTCAAATAAATTAATTACTTTAAATTTAGTTTTCTTTTAATTATTTGTAAATTGTGCATAGCCAATCTAACCTGTTTTCTAAAATCTCTGAAGTCAGCCCTTTGTCAGTTAATTTATAATTTTCCCATTAATTCTCATCATTTAATGAAGTGAAACCTTTATCAGATAGCATTTTTAGTAAATTTAAATCATGTTCTTCAGGCAAATAATTTTTGCTCTTAATATAATAGGGCTGGTTGGGAGGTATTTTATCATGAGTTTTTTTTAAATCATCTGCAATTTGCTAAAATGGTTATTAATTATTTACCAATAAATTTTTTCTGACGAAATATATCATATTGGTGTTTTTATTAAATTTAATAGCTTCCTAATAAAATTAAATTAAAATTAATTCAATATAAATATATATATATTTTATATATTAATGAATATTCACCTCATATGTTATTATAAATTCTCTATTGTATTGTCTTAGGGGAGAAGGTAATTGCTTGTTTTCAGATTCTTCTTCCTTTTTAACTTTATTTTATTTTTCTTCTTCCTCTTCTTTGATACTATTTTCTTCCTTTTTTATAGTTTTATTACTTTCTTTATCTTCTGAGTTATCTTCCTTTTTAACTTTTTCATCTCCTTTTGTTTTTTTTATTCTTTTTCTTCTTCTTCTTCATCCATGCCTGCGTTTTATTATTCTGTTTCATGTTATATAATCAATCTTTAGCAGTCAATTCTTATTTTTTAAACCATTTTTTCAATTTGAGAAATAGATTTATCAAAATTATCAAAACCAGGTATAGATTTCAATTGGTCTCTTGTAAAAAAAATAAAGTATATTATTATTTATTAATATAGCATAGGTATTACCTTATTTCTAGCCAGTTTGAACGGCCTTCTTAGTTGAGAGGCACACCAAAATTAAGTAAATATTAAAATAAGCAATTTTTTTCCAAACCTGACCATCCCTAAAATTTAATTTATTTTTAAATATAAAAAGAAAAAAAAAATATTCATAACAATTAAACTGTACTTTTTCTTCATCATCTGACTCTGCACATGTGTTAAAATCAATTTTTCCTTTGTCTTCTTCATTTTTAATTATGGTAGCTATCAATTTCTTAAGTCTTCTAGTTAAAGTATCAGAGCTTGGGAAGCTACTATAAGCATTGGCTATTATAAACATACATTCATATATATATATCTCTTGCTTATAAAAATTTAATTGACAATTTTTAATTTACTAATTTCTAGCTCTTAAAAACAATAATCTGGACAACTCTTAATTAGAGAATAATTCGCATACCCATATTTATACACTCCTCGCAATAAATCTGTATCATGTTTTTTAGACCACCATACTGACGGTCGTTATCCATAAAGAAGAGAATTAGGTAAAAAATTTAATAATGATTCCCAAATAATGTGATTTTTATCTTTTAAATGTTTCATTTGATCTGCTTTAAATCTTTTTATGAGTAATTTGATTCTATAAAGAAGCTATATTCTCTTCGTGTATGCGACAGCTCTTTAGTTTTATCCGTGCAAATCCCAATCTTTTGGTTCTGCTTGAATAAAAGGATCATCTGGATATTCTTCAATCATTGAGTATAAAAAATATTTAAGTTCCAAATTTGCTTATTGATTAATGAGAGCTGCAAGAGATCGAATAAATCCGTTGGCAAAAGCCCTTTTTATTAAATTTATTTTTTAGTAAAATTTAAAAATTTAATTTTCAGGTACCTAACTTCTTTTTTTTATTTTTCCCCTAATTTTCCCCCGATTTACTATGATTATTTCTATATTTGCTTCCATCTCCCATATCCTGAAAGTAATATTGATTTTTTAAGTTATTCTTTATCATCATTACTCCAACTTTAATGTAGAGCTTTATCATGTATTTTATTCATTGGGTTGTCTGAAATTAGTTATAATGATAAAATGCATTGTTTAAGTGACTAAATTTTAGTATAATTGCTATATATCTATACGCATATTTTGAGAAGGAGCAAACATTTAAGATTATTTTAAATAAAGTCCTTTTGTTTAATGCTATTCCTTTCCAGGTAGCATAAAATAATATATATGAGATTATTCACACACTTTGCAGGGATAATATAATCTTGAATTATTTTTAAGATTTACGCTGAATTCCTCTATATTTTTTTAAAAAAAATCATTGGCTAATATATAATAAAACTTCATAAAATTTACCGAATTCCTCAAATGCTTCTAAACTAGAGGACTAAAGAATTTTATCATATAGATATTATGGATTTTCATATACTTTTACTTCTTATTCATCTACATATAATTCCTAAAATGGGATTATATTAAAGCTTTTATTTTTCAGACTATAGTATAATAAGCTGTTATTATCAATCCTATAATTTTTACATTTTTAATTTAATGGCTTTGTTAATAGAAAAATAAGAATGATATATATCATATTTTTATACATACATGTCTTTACATCTACAAATTCCCATTGTTTCAATATAATCTTTTGTTTTATTCATTTTGGAATTTGTTTAGTCTTCTAATCTACCCAGTCTTAATGGGATCTATTATTATTTATTATATAATGTCAATATGCAAATAAAGTATGGACTATATTATTAAAAAAACTACATTTCGTATGTAAAATTCCTCTGCTTCTATTGATTACAATTTGGCATATGCTTATTCTGCCTAAATATCCATTTTGTTATTATGAAAATTAAATTAAGTAACAATTGAAATTTTATTAAAAAAAATAGTGTTTGTTTTTCAGAATAATATAAATTTTTATCAGAGATTATACATATACATTAAAAAAAGCAAAATAATATTGTATAATTATTATACATGTTATTAAATTACTCTGAAATTGGCTCATAATAAAATTCTAGTTAACCACACTAATTTAATATTATATAATATCTAAATTAAAAAATGATATAAATTAAATTTATAATTTAAAAAAAAGTTTATACATTTATAAAAAATAATAACATATTTATGATTCAAAAATTCAAAAAACTGAAATTGATCTCCCCTGTTATCTTATTCTATTATTTTAAACATCATAAGCACCTGGACCAGGATTATTATTATTACATTTTACAAAATCATATCTTTTTCCATATCCAAACCCAACGCCTTAAAACCTAGTATATATTATTTGGTAAATATTTTAATATTTATGTTTTAAATTATATAATTATTTTTCCACATACCTTTCATTTTGTAAAATTTTATCATTTATTTTATACATAAAAGGGCTAGGAACATTTTCAACATCATTCGGTACTCTATAGCGTCTAGCAAAGGATTTTTAAGTTTTATCTGCCCCGAATTGTTTGCTGACATTATAATAGTTGGGAGCAGGAGTTTATTTCAACTTTTATGATTATAAATATATTTACTTTTATTATTTCCTATAAGGAAAATTATTTAGAATTTACTGATTATTCTGGAGATATTATAAATCCAGTGGCATCTCTGGCTTAGGCTTTTGTAAAACTTCTTCCTCTTTAACTTTCTTTTTCTGTGTATATAGGAAAATCATGGGTAATAGTCTGTGTAAATTAATTTCCATTTATATCTTTAGATTTTCTAAAATCAGAATTTGTAGAAGAGTTTTATGCAGACTAAGTTGGATTGGGACTCAGCTATGAATCATTATTTTGTGATGTCCATTTTTATCGAATAATCTTTTTTGTTAGTATGTAAATGGACTTGGCAGATCCCTTTATTTTTTTAGAGAATGTGAATACAAACTTCTTTATCCAAATCCAAAACCGCAATTTCTATTATTATTATTAAAAAATTTATAAAATATTATATCATCATATATGTTTATGGTTTGACTATAATATATTCTTTCTAATCCAAATGCCAAAGATTAGAATATAATTTTATTTTATTATAAAAAATACTTTTTCGAAAGAGTAGAAGGTAAATTAATATTGGTTTCATATAGAGAATCAGGAACTTTCATTTTGAATCGTTAATCTTTTGGAAAAGCTACTTTTACCGCATTTCCATTCCGCCAGGTAGAAGCCTTTATTCATTAAAATATATATATATTTTTTAGAATATTATTTTATATGACATTTCTAATATTGTTACTGATTGTCTCCATATACAATCACTTGTCAATGAGGGCATAAAATTTGAAAAATTAAAGTCGTATACATTTAAATCACTTTTTGGTGTGAAAAATTAATGATGGTAACTATTACCCATCTTTTATGATGTAGTATTAGGGCTTTAAAATTGGTCTCTAGAGCTGTATAAAGCATTGTTTTTCTTCTAATTATTGCCAGCTAATCTTAAATTAATGTTGGTAATGTTATTGTCTTATTTTGATGAACTCACAGAATATCTACCCCTTTGTTACTAATTATTGGCATTTTAAGGAGAATAATTGGATTTTATGCACTTTCTCATATCATTCATTTATTCTTGAAGAGATTTTGGTTTGTCCTATACTGTAGAATTTCCTTATGAATTTTAATTTACTTAATTCAAATTACTTATATTTGTATTATTTGCAATAAAATTCTATTATAAATCAACTGTTTATTAATTTTATGTTATACTCATTAAAACCAATATATATTATACTTTAAAATTTTGTTTTTTCGTACAATATGATTTATTCTACGATTTTTCAAATTATTTTTTTGTATTTTTTATTTTTATTTGTGAAAATTAAATTCTTATAAAAAACTAAAAGAGATCGATATAAATATAAGCTAATCTAATTAAAATACTTATTAGTGACTAATGGAAAATTACAGTAGCTAGGAAAATAATTTTTTTATTTGTAAGAAAGAACATTTTTTAATATAATCAATATTATTGCATAAAAAAATTAAATATACATAAATATATATATTTTTTAGAATTATAAATTAGTTTACATAATATTACGAAACTTTTTAATCTACAAATAATAATATTATAATAGTATAATTGTTGAATATTAAAAAAATAAAATACGAACTCTTTTTTTCAAGTATTAATAATATAATATTAATATAAAAAATTTATTTTGATAACTTTTTTAAATTATAGTTAATTATTATTAAATTAAAAGTTATTTTTAATTTTATAAGCCAACTATATAATGTTTTATAATTACATTAAAAGTAATATTTTTTATGAAAAAATTTTCAAAGTTTTCTTCATTTCGATTATTTTTCTTTATGATTACTATTATTCTCCACAATTTTATCATCTCCAAAAGTTTCCATTTCTGCAAATTCTAAATATAAAAACCCATCTAAATCTTTATAGTTATCATAACAATCTCCAAGCTCCTAATTTCCTTAAAGCAAAACAGTTCCATTGGCAAAAATATATAAAGAGTCTAGGGCATTCATATTATCTATCCCTTTCCTGATTAATTAATTGACTTGCAATACTTTATATGTTCTTGGTAATAAATATTTGTGTTTCAAAATTTATATCTAGAATAAAATGAATTATGATAATTTTTTTGATATATTTATCTTTTAATAGTTTTTTAAGTTTTACTTTTAATTTAGATTTTTTATGCAAATATATGATGACAGGGATATTACTGGGATGCTCCTATAAATATTTTTCCGAAATTTCTTTTCTTTCAGTAAAAGGTTTTTATCTGAAATGTACTAACTTTTTATTTGAATTATCTTCTTTTTTTATCATAACAATTGTCTTAAAGTGCTAAAATGATTGACAAAATTTGTATTTTTTTTGATTATATGTTTTATTTAAGTTTTTATTCTTTTTATATATTTAATAACTATATTTTATTAATTATTAAAAACCTTTGATTTCTGATATTATTAGCTCTATATACCAAATTCTGATTAAAATTAAAAAAAAGAATTAAAATATTAAGTAATTCATATATGGTATTGAAGATGAATTATCTATATAAAAAATTTATATTATATAAAGATTATTATTTTAAATATAATTTAAATAATAAATTAGATTTCATTTTTTTTTTAATAGAAAACCATAAATGATTATCTTCAAATCTTTAAAATAGTTTATAATTAATGAAAAATATTTCAATCTATTAATTATTCGTTTAGAATATCAGTATTATATTCTTTGAGAATGATTAATTAGCTAACACTATAAAAATAATAAAAAAAAAAGTTATAAATAATAAATGAATCACTAAAAATCAAAAAAGTGCAATAGTGCTGAAGCGAGAAAGTTGATATCGAAGCAAGATATATAAAAATAGATATTGAACTAAAAAAATTAATATATTGATATTGATTCATTAATAAACAGGAGAAAGATTGGTAAAAAAGTATTATATTCAGGATTATCAAGTTAGAAGTAATTATTGATTGATGAAAATATTAAAATAAAATCCAATTCAAGTTTCCATAAAACACAAATGAAATTCACATCTCCTGGAACTGAGAGATCAAAGCAACCATAATTTTTCATAAGTGATTCAGTTGAAATAAATTAATTATAAAAAAGCCGATTTAATACTTTGAATAATAGTTAACAATAGTATTCTTCTGCCAAAATGTATTCATCCTCTTCATAAAAGCCTGACTTAAAAAATTAATTTTATACTTCAGAAAAAAATTCTTAAAATATCAATCATTTTCATATAACTCGTACTCCAAGTTATAGTAGCAATATTAAAGATTTAAATTTAGAATCTTCTTAATAAAATTATATTGCTACAAACAATTTAAGTCCCCTTGGAAAATATGATATTCTAGCCAATAGTAGTTTTATTAAGAATTAAACCAATGTTCCTTAGTTAGAATAAAAACTAGCTACTCTAATTTAATAATAAAGCAATGCTCTTTAATGTTTAAATGATAGAACTTATTAATTGCAAGAAATTGTCACAGTAAAAAAAATTATTTAAATATATTTTTAGTAATACTATGTAGTTTTTGATAGAATTTACTAACTCCTGGAGAACTAAACATAAACTCACAATAAGAATTTGACAAATTAAATACAGCTCTTAGAGACTTATGTATGAGTTTGGGGGAAACAAGCAAAAATGAAATTGATATGGGATAAATTATAAGAGAAAATGAAGGAATGAAACTAATAATATCTAACAATAAGCTATAAATTAGTGTAATTATAATCTATAATTATATTTTAAAATAACCTATGTATTTTTGCAGCAATAAAGACAATAAATAGTAGAATTATAAAAATAAATAAGTATGCAAAACTAGAAAATTAAAGATATTGAAGAAGATAATTTGCGACTTAAAATTAATTTAAACACTGAAAAATAAAATGCCTACATCAGCAATTAAAAACAAAAAAATTTAGAAAAACGAATCGGTTTTTATTAGAAACTGGGATTAATGAAGGCTTACATCCAAATGATAAGTTAAGAGCTTGTTTAAATGAGCTTTTAAAAGTAAAATTACTATTTTTTGATGAAAATTTGGATAATGAAGTTTAATTAATTATTATTAATATATAAGGAAAATGAAAGTCTTAAAAAAGATCTGGAATTTAAAAATAAAGAGTTAGGTAGAGAAAAGGGGAAAGTAAATTAATAAGAAGTTGTAAACGGAAGACTTAAAAGAATAATTGAAAAATAGAAAAAAATAGGATAAGGAAATAGTTAAGATAATTAAGTATGAATAATGATAATAAAAATACAACATATTTTTATTATATTTTATCATTTTATAATCAGGCTCTAGAGAATGATTAATTAAATTTGCAAAATAAGGATGATGTAGATTTACTTAATAACTTTCAAATCCCGGTATCAGTTGATTTTAGGTATAGATATAAATAATATAATTTTTCATACTATCAATTATTATTAAATAACAGAATATAGTCCCTAAGATAAGAAAATTAAGTCATTATTCGAGATATTTTAGAAAATGGTACCACTAAATTTACTGACTTCGTTGTTAATAAAGTAAAAGATAAGACAGAACAAAGAGTATTATATATTATACAATTATTTTATATTTCTTATATTAAAAAAAAAAATAAAATGATTTACTTATTGAAAGAGTTTGATCAATTTAGTTTCAAAGCAATTTGTGAGTTTTAAAGAATTTTCAGAAAAGTATAATTCATTAATTGAAATATAAACACAAATTGTTCAGAATAGCAGAGATATAAATATATAGTTATCACATTTTAATGAAAATTTAGCAAATGTGTTTTCTGCTAAAAAGGGTATTTAAATAATATTAATTACAATATAAATTCATAATAAACAAATTTTAAAAGTGAATATTTGGATTTTGGATAACTTAACTGGTACATTTATAACTTATTTCGAATAGGGGAGAAATTAGCATAGAGCTTTAATAAATAAAGGTTGTTTTTTTATTTACTATATATATGTTTTAAAGGTTACAATAAATATTTATAATTATAGGATAAATAGGATAAGTTTTCGAATCAGGATAGGCTATTAACATTGGAAATACAGCTAAAAAAATGGTTCATTATTCGATAAATCATGAATGTGGAATTTATGCTAGTTCAGCTTTAATTGCTCCTATTAAAAGCACATTACCTTCAGAATAAGGATCAATCAAAGGTATTATATTTATAATATACTGGCTATTTTAATACCTTTACATTTCTTTAATTCAAATAGGTGTAATAGAAATTCTTGATAACTAACATGATATATTTGGGTTTGATGAGGAATATTTAATAATAGTCTTAAGCTAGTAACTTGAATAAATATTAAGATATAATTAATATTAAAAAGTTTATCAAGCGGAGGTATAAATGTTAGATAAATATTTTCATGTGTTGCAATATTTGTCCAATTAATAAAATGAAATTGATTTTATTATAAATGTAAAAAATGGAATTTAAGAGCTTCTTGGGTACTAATAGTGTAGGTTCTATTTTGCAGATGCATAAAAAAAGCAAATTTATAATTTTAATGAAGAGAGATAATAGTAAAATTTCGATTTTTCATATGGAGTAAATAATAAATATGATATAATACTAACTATATGATTGAAACATAATAAAAAAACATAGATTATAGGGGCTACTGCTTAAGGATTTACAGGAAATATCATAAGCAATATTAAGTAAAATTAAAATTTTAACCCTCTTGTCGATATTTCTTCTATTCTACCTGTTTTTACTTTACCTGTAATTCATATTAAGTAAAATAAAGAGAAAAAAGTATTAGGAGTATTACAAATCGTGCTAAAACATAAATTACAAGTAATTATTAATATAATTGAACAATCACACTTTTAATCATTATTTTGAATATAGAATACAGATCATAGTTCTCAAACATTTGATTCTTAAAAAAATTTGTATGGAATAGATTACGAAGGGTACAATATTATTTCTCGATTTAGCACTCTTATTAGCATTGCTATTGTATAGTTAAAGGCTAAATTAAATCATTAAAATAAAGATAACTGATATACAAATTTACGCTATTCATTTTTTAACATAATAAAATTATTCTTAATTTACTTGTTATTTTTAAATATAATTAATTTTGAATATGATAAATATACTATTAATTATATATTTATATAATATACTATATTATATTAATAAATTTTTATGTATTAACTGAATAAAATAATTATAAATAATTTATTAAGATAAAGATGTATTATAATTATAAATAGATTATATAATCTTTGAAAAAGTAGTTATAACTAAGCAGAGTTTCATATCAAAGTAAAAATAACTATTCTTCCGAAGCTCGGTTAATAATAATTAGCTTTGAATAAAAAATAATCAACAAAAACAAAAAAAAGCAATACAACATTTATTATAAATCAATTAAAATAAAAAGAAAAATGCTCAACCTTGTGAAAAGATTATCTTCTTAGATTATACATGACGAGTTTGAACAGATAAAATAAGAATAAATTATATTAGAGAAAAAATAAAAAATTAAACATGAATTTGAAATTCATCTCACAAAGCACGAGCATGAATAAAATACTACTCCCAGCACAAAGGTATAATTATTTGAAAATCATTTATATGATATAAAACTGTCAAATAATTTTATTTATCTCTTCAATAAGTAGAGTAGTTTAATATATTTTATTTAAAGTTTTAAGATTTGCTAAATACCTTAAAATCTATTAAGAAATAAAAAGAAGAAACTCTTAGAAGTTAAACAAAATTATTAAACAATATATCTCAATAAAACTAGGAAACTGAAAATTTAAATTAAATATATATAGAAAGTAATAATATTGAATAAACTATTTAATAACAAGGGACATGTCACTCTTCTGAAACATCATTATTTTCTACAAATTCATCTTTCTTAAATTCTTAAAGGAATCCCTAAGGCCACTTCAAATCATAAAAGATTAACTACTACACATCATAAAAATAATATAAAAGTACTATATTTAATTATTTTGAATAGAAATCGGTAATCAATATAAATATTTAGCTATAAATATTATATAATTTTTATTATATGTTTAGGAAACTAATGCCTTTGAATTAAAGATAAAACTGAATTAACTAAAATAAGAAATTTAAAGTGTATAAGAAAAATAAAATATAGAAAAATTGTAATAAGTTAGATTAGAAAGTATATAAAGTCTAAAAAAATAAGAACATAAATTGCAAAAACAAAGGTTTCAGGAAATTAAACAAATATGGAATATTGCTAATTATAAAACCGAAAAATATGAATAAATAAAATATGACACTAAAATAAATTAAGTAAATAAATATTGTAGTTTTGTAGTTGTAATAAATAAATTTTATATAAATCTAGTAATTATCTCAAAAATAATTGAGTAAAATAAAAGAAAAAGTGAATGAAATTAGTACGAGTTAAAATAAGGTGAAAAATAAATTAGAATAAACGTATTATGATGAAAATAAAACTTTAAAAAATGAATAAACAAACTAGGCTAAATTGGAAATTAAAATAGATGAATAAAAGGTAAAAAATTATAAAATGAGAGAATAAATAAAAGAACTCCTTCAAAAAGAAAAAAGTAGGGAAGACAAAATAAAAAGTTTGTAATATGTGTACTAGTAATGTCTTAATTATGTTATTCAATTTAATTAATATAACATAGATTTATGATTTACTCTTAAATAAAAATATAATAATTTAGATGCATTGATTTCTTTGAAATGATAGAAAAAATATTTATAAATGGTCCGACAGAATAATATATCGATACATTTCAGCTGAATAGGTAGTCCTCACTCACAGTTAGAAAGAGGGAGGGATAAAATTCTCGCCTTGCAAGTGCTCATCAACCAGCCATAGATAATTAGCAATAATTTTTATCCTAGCACGATGTTCCCAAAACTGATGAAGTTAAATATAAAAATGTGGAAGATAAGAAGTTAGAAGAAGATAAGATATAAAGAAATAACTTTAGCTATTTTTCTAAATTGGTAGAAAAAAACACTAAGAATTAAGAGCATCATCAGGAAAGAATAAGTATTAGAAGTTAGGAATAAAAGAGAAATAAAACCTAAGAAAAGGCCTAGATGCTAAAAAAGGGACAGAGTATGGAATATAAAAATGAGATAGATAAATCTTATGACTCAAAAATATTAAAAAAAATAAAAAATCTTAAAATATTTCGAATTAAAAATAAAATAAGTCTTTATCCCCCAGATAAAATTAAAAAACATTAATTAAGACTCAATGTTTGTATAACTCAGGTAGTTCTACCCCAAAGTAAAGCCAGTCAGTTGGTAAACCAATTTAAAAATCAACTTTCTTTAAAAAAAGGTAATTTAGTAACATATTTGTTATCATATTTTATTTTTATTTTATTTATTTTTAATATAATATAGTATTAGAATAGCAATAATATTATAGAATTATAACTTGCTGATCTAGATAGCTTATCTTTCCACTAATTAATTGAAAAAGTTAATTATTTTTTCACTAAACATGAATTGGATCTTCATTAATTTACTAATAATATTTTAAAATATTACCATTCACTTTCTACAACTCAAAATTCATTACAATCAGTGTACTAATATTCTTCTCGTGAAGTAAATATGGTTTTATGATTATTTATTTATTTATTTATTTATTAATTTTTTTAGATCATAGATAAAAAATTGGTGTTAGCATCATTAAATTAAAAAATCACTGAAATGAAACTAAAAAATTAATTATCTACAGAAAAAATCAATCAAATGAATGGAGTAATAGATAATGAATTGGTAGCCACAGATTCTGGAATGATATTTTTTCATGATGATATAAATTTGTCTTATATTTCTAAAAATGAGAATCCATTTTTCCAGTCCAAAAAGGAAGAAGCCAATGATAAAGCAAGAAATAGGAGTGAAAGTGAAATTACTACTAATAACATTAAAAAATAAAAATTTGTTAATATTAATGAAAATTTACATAAAATTTCAACATTAAATTTGGCCTTTTCTGAAAAAAAAATGGAAACGAAAATATAAAGTGATGTGAGAAATCTAAAAATATATGCGAATAAGCAAGACCAAATTGTTTTTCAAATATATTAGTTTTTATTCAACCATCTATACAGACTGTTGACTAGCATCTGTTTGGCTGGCAAAAATAGTTCGAAGGTGCCTAAACATTTGATGAGTTATAGTGAAAGTATGATTTAAAATATTTAAATGAAAGAAATCGAATACATAGTACCAGAATACGATTAATCGAAGGAAGAAAAATAAACAGCAAAATAGTCCAATGAAATATTGGGTAATTTATTTTTTTTTAAATTTATAAATAAAAAATAATGAAAATATTTATCGCTATTTTAAAGGTGCTTTTCTTGATTAAAATCAGGGAAATACAAATAAATTTAACTAAGAATAAGATAACAATTCGACTTCACTTTCTAATTCGCAAAAAAGAAGGAAATCTTATCAGGACTCTAAAAATGAATCTCCTTAAAAGAGGTCTTCTACTAAACGATTTACCCAAGCCATAGCACATGGAATAGTTTAGGAAAAAAAACGAGCTTCAATTTCTTTTAACCAGGCAAACCCTTTTTAGTTCAGTTAGCCCCTTAATATCCCTAAATCAGAAAAAGAACCCAATTCCTCTAAATCTATAAAACCGAGATCTAATACAAAGGTAGAAGGTGGAAGAAGGAATGTAGTTAGTTAAACATAAATCCATAATATCAATATTTTGTTATAAAATCAAGGAAAGGAACCGAAAATTTTTATCAAATAGTCGTAATCAGTTTTACAGAATGAATTACATAGCAAATATGTTTAAAATACTAATGATTATGACTATTAGGCTCACATAATCGAATTTTTTTATGAAAGTGAGCAGTCTAAAGTACCTCCCCATTTACTATCAAGAGAAAAAAGCGTTTTATAATTAAAGAAATAAGTGACACAAAATGCTAACAAATCTAGTAATAATAATGCTCAACAATAAGTAAATTTTGAAAATTTACATGGCGCTTTGTTTCCAAATCAATCTCAATTTGGAAGATCTGGGCATTAATCAAAGATAGCTTAAGTCAATTTATTATAGGATTTCGTTCGATCGAGGAAATAATCTATAGACTCACAGTCACAGTCAAAGTCTTAGTAATTATCTCCAAAGATGTCTCCTACAGGATCTCCGTTGAGTATCCCTTTCAATGTAGCCATGAGTCAAACACAATAGCTGCTTTTGCACCAATAGTTGATCAAAAGAAGAAGGCAAGTTGACTAATTTCAGTCTGAATATAAGAAAATTTAGAAAAAAATATATATGGCAGCGAATAAATTTATTGAAGTCATCTCCTCTGACAGAATTATGGGGTACTTTCTAACCCCTTAGATGGTTTAGGAGTATTTAGATCAGTGCAAATTGGAAATTGAAGCCAGGGAAGTCAAAAAGAGGAGAAGATTCTCCAAGGCCCATAAAGATATGCAAAAGAGGTTTATGGGAGTTAATAATAAGGTTCGGTCAAACTCCAGTTAGTCAAAAATAGAATAGAATAAGAAAATGATTTAATAATTGAATTACCTTCGAGTGATACGAATGAAGACTAAGAAGAAAAAGCATTTCTGCAATAAAATGAACAGATATTATTTATTTTAGAAACAATTTTGGAAACAGCTAACCATTGCTACCTATCATATGAATAATTAAAAAAACAAGTCGTTGAAGCAATGACTCAGAAAACTCAAATGATATTCCAAGCTTTATAATACGTATATCATCAACTGTAACATGAGAAAAATACTTCAGCTTTAAGTTAAAATGAATTGGAGTTATAATAATTTAAAAATGAAATTGGAAAAAAGCAAAATAAAAATTTGAAAAAAATTCAGTTTATTAAAGATTAGTAGGAAAAAATATGCGATAAACATTATAAATTATAGTAAGGACATTCATTATATCCATAAAAGGAGTATATCCCTACTGTTTAAAAGTAATTTATATATATACAAAAATAAATATAAATATTAAATTAACATAATATTTTTTTCTACTTATTAATAGAGTTCAAGATTAAAAAGACAATATAGCTCCATATGTGAAATTTATCAATTAGGTTTCTGATATAAATAAGTAAAGAAAGAATAAAAACTACGATCAAAAGCTAAAATAAGCTTTGCATGAGGCTTAGTCTTTGAAAAACTAAGACAACAAGTTAAATAAGTCTCTTTTGTAAATGTCTCAGTAAAATTAAGATAGTAACAAAGAAGAAATAATATATTTATAGCAATAAAGATAGGAGTTATAAAATTAATTTAAAGAAATTTAAATGAAAGTATAGGAATAATTAATGATGGAATAAAATATTAGTAAGCTTAAACATAACTAATAAGGAAATGGATAAAATTATAAAAATTATTCATAAAATTAATAAAGAAACAGTTAAATATTAAGCTATTCCGACTAAAAAATCAACAAATCATCATTAAATACCTTGTTTTAAAATGACTAGTAAATATCAAATAGCACAAGTAATAATAACCATTTAAACTAAACCCTTGGTTCATTAAATAAAAGTGCAAAATTGATATCAAGAATTGCTGAATGTAATAAATTATCTAGTTATCTTTGTTTTATTGTTAAAATACTATATATATATATTTAAAGTGGACCAGCATCATGAATAGTTCAATAGCACCTAGTTTAGAGAAAAAATTAGACTATAACAACTAGATTTAAAGTATAAGTTATAATCTCCATCCAAACACTATTTAGAGGGTATATTATATTTTTAGATTATTTAAACTTTATATATCAAGTTATTTTTTAAAAGATACAAAAAGCAATAACCGTCAACAATAATTTACACCTGATAGTAAGAATGCAAGTAAACTAAAAGGTCTTACTAAAATATACAGTGAAAAATAATTTAAAATTAGTCACAAAAGTCATCACTAAACCTTAACACCCAGATTATAATAATAAGAAAACTAAAACTACTTTTTGAGATAGGCAAACATAAATAATCAATCAAAGGAAAATCCTTAAGATTTTAATAACACTTCATATCCTTCAATAAGAACAAATACAGCTACCACTTAGAGTGGAAATCATTTATTGAGTTCAAGAAAAAAACAAGCGACATATATTAATAAAATAATTCTATTAACAGATCATCACAGAAAAATGAGAATAAATATAATAATATGAGTAGTAGTCACTTATAACTAAGTAATTCCCAAAGAATAAAGAATAAATAAAAATATAGCTCTATAAAAAAATTGTAATAAATTACTAAAAATTAGCAACCTGACGAATTTCATCCTGATTATATAGGATATGGTTACTAAAACCCTGGCCATCTATCAGATAGATATAATTTAAGCTCGGATAAAAATCTTAATAAGTAATACCACTTAAACTATTCAATGCATAGTAGTGGTAGAAATAATAACAGCAGCTATAGAAATGCAAATAATAAATTGCAGAATTTTACTTTGAATAATAGTCATTTATTAAACTAATATTAAACCCCCAAATGACTAGTATGCTCGTAGACCTATATAATCCTGCAAATTAATGTTACAATAATGACACTAGGAAACTTTGAATAGAGCAATAAAATATTTATATATGTAACAATATTAAAAATAGCTACTAAATTTATTAAAACATTATATAAAATCTATATATATATTTTATATATATCCACATATTTATTCATTTATCAATATATTTATTTATTCATTATAATTTTCATTAAGTTTCTTCATAAAAATTCAAATAATTCTTAATTTTACTTCTTCAGGTACAATAAATTAACTTATATAAACAATATCTTGGTTATGAGGTGTTCTAATTTAAAAAAAGTAAAAAAATGATATAGAAACGAAAAAGTGCCAAAATCCGTGAAATAGTCTTAAATAATCTTAAAATTCATTTAAACCCTTGCTAAAGCAAATAACTGCTAATATAAAATAAATACTAGCTCTTTTAAAGGCAAAAGGATTATACTTTTTAAACAGACTTTTTCCTTATTAACAGTATTTTTAATTAACAAAAATACATATACTAATATAGGCACTAGTGTAAATTCTAAATTCCAAGGATAACCTTCTTATAGAATTAAAATTGTAAATAGTCCAATAAGATTCATTACTTCATCAATATCTTCGTCATTATTTTACATCAGCTCTATCATAAGCGAAACAAAACATGTAATAGCTCCTAAATTCTTAAATTTATAACAAATAAATACAGAATTCATAGATCAGTAATTTTTTATTAATATTAAAATAATAAATTTTATATATTACATCTAATCTATGCCAATGTCCCTCGTCAATAAAAAATACTTCTACATCAATGGAGTCTAATAAGTGATACATAAATGAAGTAATCATTGTTAAAACTCCAATGGAAAAATTATAATATCGTTTTCTTTTCCATGTTAAGATAGATAACGGAATGCACAACAAATTAGTAATTGCTGTTATCAAAACCATTCCTGCTTTTTCATAATTATTATAACCATATTTAGAATGCAATCCTAATGCCCTGTATAATTCTCCATCAGGTTAGTTCATTTGATTTTTTATTATAAAAATTTATAGTCACTTACAATTATTGATTAATATCAATGTTTTAATAAATTTAAGTTGAATAAATTATTTACACATAATTATATTATTAAACTTCCATATATAATTTTTCTACATTATAATACTCTATAGAATTTTAAAATGATAATATAATTCCTATCATAAATGAAATTTAAATACTGATTAATTTAATAATAATATAGTATTTATGTTAGAAATAATTATTGTATATAAGAATAAATTAATTTTTAGTTAAAAATAAATATAGCAATTTATTTATATTATAAAAATAAATTTTTTATTAATATTATATATATGTATTATGCTTTTATTTTGGTTAATAATGTAAATTAATACTATTTATAATAATTAATTATATTATATGATAATATTATAAATATATATTAAACAGTAATATTATTCTATAATATCTTATAAATAGAAATTAATAGTTTATACATAATAAAAATGACATAAAAAAGTATTTCTTAATTTTCCGAAATTCTAACTCTAGCAATGAAAACAGAAAATATAATTCCTATTATAATAACAGGTCCTTCAGGAGCAGGAAAATCTAGTTTTGTTAATAAATTGATTGAAGAAATATATCCTTTTTCCTTCAAATAGACAGTAAATTATACTTCTAGAAGCCCTAGACCATAGGAAAAATAGGGAAAAGATTACTATTTTATAAAAAATGAAGTGTTTGAATAAATGATATAATAGGATAAGTTTATAGAGCATTCTAACCACTACGTAATAGCAAATTATAAATATCTTAAAATCGTTTAAATTCAGCGAAGCTTTTTCGAATATATTAATTTTATATTATTATCATTATAAAATTATAGAATACTTATTATGGATCTTCTAAACAAGAAGTTATAGATATTATAAATAAAAAGAAGATTCCTATTTTTGTTGTTGACACTTCTGGCGCAATGAAAATAATTAGCTATATAAATAATATTAATAGAATTTTTATTGCACCTCCAAGTATAAATGTTTTAAAAGAAAGATTAGTATCAAGAGGTAAAATAATTAATTATATGCAAAATAGTTTATATAATACTCCTAATAGAATATTAGAATTATTATTTATTTTAAATCTTTAAGGTACTGAAACAGAAGATAAGATAAAGTTAAGAATTTAAAAAGCTTATGAAGAGATGGATTTCATATAAAAAACTAATTTATATTAAAAATAAAATATAATAATTAACGACTAGTTTGAATAATCGTACAACATATTTTAATAAAGAATCGAATCTCTATATCCTTAGTTAAAACTATAATAATATTAGAAAAACTAATAAAATAAAGATGATAATTTAATTACTAATTGATTTAATTAAATAATTAAATTTTATATATGAAAGAACTTTGATTTAACAGAATAAATATTACATTTCTTTTTGTCCTATTTATACTTTTATCTATTTATATCTCTTTATATATATATATTTAAAATTATTTAATTCCTTTCTTTTTAATTATAATTTATATTTTTCATAATGGAATATCTTCATCTCCAAACATATCATCATCGTCTTGGTGTTTTTTACTTTATGGTCTTTTCTGTTGGGCTGGTTATTATCTCCTAAATAGAAAAAAGGGATATAAATAAAACATAGTTAATAAATAAAATTGTAAATAATTACCTGCTTTGACCTTTTCCAATATTGATAGGTTCATCATCAGCAGGCTAATAGTTACCATCATTTCCTTGATATTATTTAGGTTCATTATTATTAATAAGGTTTAGGTCCTATCATGAATAAAGAAATTTAAATATAAAATAGCATTGATTTAATAGTTATTTTTAGTTTACATCATTTTAATAAGCTTAGGGATCTTGAGCTTATTATATTTCTATTCTCTTTAACTATTGAACGTATTCTTCGTAAGGAAGTCCCATATCTTTGCATAATTAGGTTAAGAATTTTAAGCCTATAAAACATAGCGAGATTAATAATAAAATAGATTATACAAATTGCTTTTATATTATATATATATTACATTCTGCATTATTAGGATCTTATTGATATATTTCTTCATAAATAATTCTGGCTTTTTAAAATGAACCCATTCTTCTATAGCAAGAAGCAACCATTAATCTCCATTTTATTTCCTTAGTTTATATTTAAGAGGCTCTTTCAAAGAAACTACAGGCTTTTTCATATAGTTCTTATTTAACAAAGTAAATACCTAACCAACTGATTGTTTCAATATTGGTATTCATATATTTATAACTTTCTTAATAATAGTGGAGGGCTTATGATTCATCATCTTCCTATTATATTAATAAATTTAATTAATAAATTTACCATTAAATATAATATTTATTATTATTTACTCTTGCAAAAATTCCTCCAACTCGAAGAAGTATCTAAGGATCAGTAGGAACTTTAGTAAGCAAAACTTGATACCATTTTAGAGCTTGTTTTGTGTTTCCCATAAGTTCATGGATATTAGCCATTTAATATAAAACTTCAGGGGTTGAAATGATGGTTTACAGTTTTTCGAGAGCTTATAGGGCTTCCATGAACATATTTAACTTTTTGTTGACAAAAGCCAAGTTGTATAAGGCCTCAATGCAATCAGCTTCAACTCCAATAGCTTCTAAGTACTATTCCTTAGCCCTCATGAATTCATTTCTTACGTATAGACAATTTCCTCTGTTTACCAAAGCCTTGGCGTTATATCTGTCATAATCAATGGCTACCTCAGAGTATTTCTCAGCATTTTTATAGTCTTATTCTAAGAAATACAAAAATGAAATATTGGTAGACACTCTAGCCATAATTTATTTGTCTTTCTTTTCAAAAGATTTCAAAGTTTCAATAGATTTTTCCATGTCTTTTTATTTCAAATAGGCCATAGCTTTACAGATTTCAATTTCACTTTCGACTTCAGGGAAAAAACTGGTTTTAACTGTATCAATTATCCATTCAAAACTTTATATATTATAATAAAAATTTGAATTTTTTTTATAAAAAGTTAGTTATGTTTATATTATCTACCCTTAAATAACATCTCCCTCAATAACAGGAGCAATTAATTTAGCTGAATCAACTATAGTCTTGATAGCCAATCTTTTTTCTCTCTTATATCTTCTCTTAAAGAGTCGACATTGATTTGATCTTTAGCCATTTCTTCTTCCTCATCTTCTGTAAATCCAGGGATTTCTATAGCCAGTATAGATACAAAGCAATCTTTCATTCTTATTTTATCCCCCAGTGCATAAAGGCATACAATTAAATTGAAAGCAGTTTAAAATTCGGGAGATCCCTTGATAATAGTTTCGTAACTATTAATAGCTTCTTGGTAGTTTCCTAATTTTACAAAAGCATGTCCAATATTTTTAAATATTTTGAATCTCATTTCTTTCGATGAAGCAGGAATCTATTTTTATTTATTTAATTTTTAAAACTCGATTTTTTATAGAAATTATAAAATATTTTTACCAAATCCAAAGCCATTCTATACATTTTAATAGCCATTGTATATTTTTATTATTAAAAATATATATTTCCCATATTGACTCTAAGTCTTCCTGCTTATGGATACTATTTACTTTTTATAATTTCGTTATACTTTGCCATAGCTTCATTCATAATACCACTAGCTTGTAGTTGATTAGCTAAATTAAAACTTACACAGTAGCTTAAATCTAATAGAAATATAATAAATTACTAAATATATATATATCGGAAATAAAAAATAAAAGAATAAGAAAATAATGATATTTTGTTGATACCTACGTTAATAGAATCAGACATATTTGCTTTTTCTCTATCTCTTCTTAATTATTTTTCTTTGTTATATGCGTCTTTTGCTTTGTCAAGAGCTGTTTATAAATCTCCTTTAATATTTGACACAGCAGAGTCTTCAATAAGCTTATTAATTTCCTTTTCTAGTTTTTTGAAATTTTCATCGGGAGTCTTTTCCTATTCTTACTTTCCATCTTTTAATTTTGTTTTAGTTCCATAAAAAGAATCCCCTTGCTATTATTTTTAATAAACAAAAATTAATTTATTGGCTTATTCATTCATTACTTTAAATTATTTCTATTTAATCATAATTATTTAAATTTTGTACCTTTTTTCCAAACATAGCAGAAGCTCCGGAAGATATGGTCATTGGCCTTCCAGCTTTTGCTTGACTGGTTTACATAGGTTGCCCAGCTCTGCTTGGTTATCCTTTATATCCAGTTGGAGGAGGCTAGCAAATTATGAAAATAAATCATTTTTAAAATTTATTATTCGGATACTTTTACTAGCCCTTTGTAATTATATTATTTAAAATTACTTTAATGTTTTAAAAGTTGTATTAAGAGCTGTTTGCATTTTAAATGCTTCCTTATCCAAAATTCATCTAAAAAAAGAAATATATTATACAAATGTAACTTTCTAATCATAATTTTGAGGTATAATTATATCATTTTCAATTAATATTTAGGTAATTATAAAATCTATCTTTTTTATATTTTAATATAATGTTATATTTATACTACCTCAAATGCTAAATTCTATTAGGAAATTTGAAACTATTAAATATTGTATATTTAGTTATTATTTTTTTAAGTTTATGTTTATTTAATTGAATTATTAATTAAATAATTATTTTTGAAGATTATTCAATAATAAAAATTTAAAAATTAGCATTAACAAAATACTTAACATTTTGTTTCTTTATAATCAATCAATCACCCATTTTGTATATATGCATTAATATTCTTAACTTCTTTCAATAATGCAATTATTTTATAATATAAATATTTAATATTAAATTAAAAACTTTTTGGTTAAAATAAAAATCTACATTAGATTATTATGTTGAAATAATTATAGTTTTATACTATCTCAAAAAAATAGTATAGTATAAATATGAGTTTATTGAATTCGTAATAAATGCAAACAAACAAAATTAATGTTTACCAAATTATTATTTGAACTCTAAATGAAAGTAAAACATATTTTAATTTAAGAGATAATAAAATAAAAGGAAAACTAATATTTATATAATAAAGTTAAGATTAAGATACTAGACAGATTTAAATAATCATAAATGTTTTAAATAAATAAATATTTTATAGCAACTTCCCCGCAATATTCAGATTATTATATTATTATAATAAAAACCATTCTAATTATCTATTTGCTATAATATATGATTTGATAGATTTATTAATTTATTAAATTAGTGAATAAATTTTTCTCAATCATCATCTTCAACAATGTTAAGTCTTTTTTCAGAAACATAACAACCATCTAAGAACATTCTGATATCTTTATTTTTAACTAAACAAGATTAGTTGATCAAAGCACAAGATAAAGAGACGTTGTTAAGGTCAGCTCCTTAGAGGACTAAGGTGTCTATTAAAAAATTAAAAAATTTATAAGTTATAGTACTAATATATATCTTTCTTATATTTTATTTTATAATTTTAAAATTATATAATCATATTATCATATAACGGATTATAATAAAATTATTATTTTGATCTCTGAAATAATTATTAGGAATATCTCTTAATAAATTTATTTTCCGAAATTAATCAGCACTAATTAGCTTTTTTTGATATTAAAATTTGATAAGTTTATTTTTTCTAAACTCAAATCGCAATTGTATTTTGATTGAAGTTAATCTTATCTTGACAATGACAGATTTAGTCTTTCTAATCAAGTTTTTTTGAAAAATAGATATTCCTGTGAATACTTTATATTTTTGTCAATATCAATATTTTATATCCATTATCAGCGTTGCAAATGATTAATATGGCTGAATTTATATATTATAGTAAATACCTTTGTCTTCTTCTCTTCTGGAGATGGTAACTCCGGGGAGCATTTCAATTCTTCTAATGATTTTTTCTCCTAAGAAGTTTCTAATTTCGACAGCTTTTCCGTTGTCAGTAACGAGGGCTTAGATGGGGAAATGGGCAAAAGCATATCTCATTTTATATTTGTATCCTTTAGTAACTCCTCTAATCATGTTTTTGATTTAAGAAGAAACGGAGTTAACACAAGCTTTTTATTTTCTTTTGGCCATCCACATTTGGCATTTAATTTAGTCTTGGTTCTTGGATTTAGCTCTGAAAATATCGCAAGCAACGTGTTTAAAATTTTTTTCGACTTTTCCTAAAGGTCCTTCAACAACGACGTTTCTGGATTTAATGGCAACTTTAACTTTATCGGGGATTGCAACTTCGGCTTCGGTTAAGATGTATTTCATTGTGGTTATTTATATGTCTTTTCTTTTTTCTATCTAAATTTAATAAATTCAAGATTTTACCCTTTAATTTTTATACAAGCTTAGTTTAATATATATTAAACCTTAAGGAATTCAAAGCAAATTTATAAATAATCTATTCAATTACATATAATATTTTATAAGAATCACTAAAAAGTCTTAAATTTTGTTTTTTTTAAAAAAAATATTAAAAAAAAAAAAAAACTGTATAATATTTAAACAACTTAAAAAATATCTATATCAAAATTCATAAAATACTACTATAAAAATATATTATTTGCTTTTTATTTATTTCCTAAGAATTATAACAAATTATAAAAAGGCAAATAATTATAAAAAATTAATTTTATTAAAACGATCTGATATATAGTAGGTACTGTATAAGTAAAATTAAAAATAATTTAATTTATTAATTTATATTCATATTTTAACAAAATATTGCAAACAATTTACATATTTATATATTTATTTTTTTAAATTTTTATAATGTGTTTTCGTAATTTATATATATTATATAGCATATATATTATAATTAAAGTAATTTATTCTTTCATAATTTCTACATAATTATATATTACATATAAATAAAAATTTATTTTTATTTTATAAAATATTATGTTTAAAGTAAAAATATTTTTTTTACTATAAAAAATATATATGGTTACCATAGTAAATGAAATAGAAATATATGAACCATTATTTAAGTATTTTTATTAGTTAATATTTAATTGTTGCATCAATAATATCATTTCTTCATATTTTCTCAATAAAATATTAATCAATATATTTCATAAAAGGAATAATAGAAACGAAAAAACAGAATATTTACTATTAAAACTAATAAAGTAATATAAATAAGTATGTGTCTAGGATTAGGAAATTGTTGCGATAATATTCCTCCCAAAACAGAGGGATCAAAAAAATGTGTGAGAATGATTTAATTTTTAATGGTTGCAGAATTATGTATAGCAATGGTATATATATATAAAATTATATCTAATGCTATAAATTTAAATGAAAAATTTCTAAACAAACTAGATAATATATTTTTTTATTTTTAAGTGTAAAATGTTTATTTATAATGATATATTAGCTGGATTCTTTGAATTATTTTTAATTTTGATTCTCTTTATGGCTTATAATTAAATTAACTATTGTAATTGTATTATGTACATCATCTTATGTCTATATAATCTGATTTTCGCTTGTGTTACCATCGCTACAATTATTCAAAATGGATAAAAAATGTTTCCGGGTAATTAGTATATTGCTTTTTAAATTATACAAATAACTAATGGCTATTTTAATTATAAAGGTCCGAAAACAACAAAAGACATAAAATATACGACCTAAGGAGTCATTTTAACTTATGTATTAATCATATTTTACTCAGTAGCTTGCTGGATTGTTTTTAAGGCTTATAAAGAATTTAAATGGGAAGGTATGCAAAATATGGGAGGATATTAAGTTGGAGGAGGATAGGCAGGATAACCTATTTTATCTTAACCTACTTATAATGACTCAGGATACGGAACTTAAACTTAAAATCCTTATGGGGGAAATTAACAAGGTATATTTCATATATTATATCAGAAAATTATAGTTTATATATACTTGATATTTAAATGTAGTTTAACTAACAGGTACAGGAAATTAATAAAGGACTTAAGCTTTCTAAGGATAAGGAATCAGAATTGGATGAAGGATACCTAAACAAATAAACAACCATAGTAATTAAAATAAAATAAAATATTATTTATATTTACCAGTCAATTAAATTTTAAATCAAACTCTTTGAAATAAATAAATAAATATATAATAATATATTATAGCATTTTATTTATGTATATAATTTGAATTGCTATAAAATCTTATGCTAATATATTTTAATGTTTTCTTTCTTTTTCATATATTATGACAATATTAATTGATTGGTGCAAATGAATATTAAATTATTAAACAAAACAAACAAGATAGCTATGTATTTATTTTTTCTTTTTTCTTTTTGTTACTCATTAATTGTAAAGGTAATTAAGTATTATTTAATAGATAATAATAATGATTGATATATATACAAAATATTACATTAAGAGAAATTTGATTAATAAAAATATAAAATTTAATTAAAGTAATTAAACATATAGCAGGCAAATCAATATTTATAAAGATGTCTTTTTATCAATTAGATTTCTAAGGAAAGAAATACTGGACCCATAGCTCTTTTGCTTCTGATGATAAATAATCTGAAATCAGAAAAATTGAATAAGGAGTCAGCCCTGTTAAAAACGGAGCTTCATTTTTAACCTTACTTGGAATGACTTATGTAATAATTTCATTAAATATAGGCAGTTTAAAAAAATGATACTCTAAGTTGAGTTATAAATTTTAAAAATATATAATATTTTTACTATGATATAATTGTTGATTTAATGACTACTAAGTTAAGAATTAGTTTTAGTAGAAAATATCACACGATTATAATAACAGATGAAGGAAATAATAATAATAGAAAATTAAATCTACTACAATTTATTTAAATAATGGGTTAAGATTAAAATTTCTCTAATAATAAACAAATAAATAAGTTTCTATATTTTGAAAATATTTTAAACAATATTCTTTAACAGAGAGTTGGAGAAGTTATTCGCTTTAAAGTTTATAAAAACCAATTAATAATTAAGTCTTTTTAATTAATATCATAAAAAACTTGCCTATAAAAATTAACTAAATTACATATTTAATAATTTTATAATTTTATATATGTATTTAGCTTTCTAACTCTTTGAGTGCCTTATCTAAATTGCCTCTTTAATACAAAGCTGCTGCCGTTGTTGTTCCTGCGTAAAATAATAAACACTTTTAATTTTATAAAACTCTTAAAATCATAATTCCTATTAATAATTAGCTTAGCTGCCAGATTTGGAGCTGGAATGGTTTATAATTCTGGAGTTAGAAGTGATTTAAATAAATAATTTGATGGATTACCTTTATGGGAAAGCAAATTCGATGTTCCCGAATTAGATAAACTGTACTTCTTTTTAGATGATGATAATGGATACAAACCCAACTTATGGCACCACGCTACGTAAATTATTAGTTTATTAGCTATAAAAAAGATTTTTTATATTGATTTTTTTGCCTATTTATAGTTCCAATTCCATTAAATTCTAAGCTATCTACCAATTATGAGAGAAATAAAATTCATTTAATTATAAATAAAAAATATGTCATTGAATATATTTAAGATTATACTTAAAATTTTAATATTCAAATAAATTAAAAAGAAACGATACCAAATGAATCAATCTATTAAAATATAGTCTTAAATGTCATGTTACTTATTTAGTCTTATTTCTTTTAAATAATATAATTTTTATTTGCTTTTTTTTTTTGAGATTTTAAAAGCTATTCAATATAATACAAATATCATTCTTTATTGTAATTCTATACTATTTATATTCATAAGCTTTTAAAGAAAACACTTTGTGACTCAATTAAAAACTAAAAATACTTTCAAGATTAGAAAAAAAATGAAAGAAAATAAAAAATACAATGAATTTCATAAAATATAAAAAATCTAAACTGATAATCTTTCTGTGGTAAATCTTTAAATACTAATTCAAAAATAAAAGGAAGTGATTCAAAAATAGAAATAATTAAATAAAAGAAAAGAGTTAGAATACTCAAGAAGTATATCTAAATCTAAAATTGTATAATCTGCACCTCATTCTCCATAAAATAAAATAGATTGTTTAAAAAAAATTTAAATTAAATATCATTCAGAAATAAATCTGAAATATCTAAATCAAATCTATAATAAAATGATCTGTCATATAATAGCTCAGTTTTTTATACTCCAAAATCAAGAAAATAAATAAATATTAATCTAACTAATCCTAATATTCAGACATTCTATAATAGCAATAAAAAATCTACATAAAAAATTATAAATGACTCCATTTTAACTTAAGAAATGGATTAATGGCGGTCATAAAGTTAAAAAAATATAACTTTCAATGAAAATTTATTAACTTCTCCTTAAAGCAAATATACCAGAAAATTATAGCATAATATAACAATTTAAAATTCTTCAAGTCAAAAACAGTGGTAACATGGAAAATAAGCACATAGTATATTATAATAATATAATAATGGTCATAATAAGTAAATTATAATTTTTAAATATTTAACAAAAAACATATTTTTTAATATAAATTTATAAAAAATTTATATTCAGTGATAAAGGTAGTAAGTAATATAATAAAAATAAAATATTTGTTAGAATGTCAAAGTACTAGTCATAGCTTTAAAGTCGAAAAAATTCAATAAATCATAATAAAATTTTACTCAAATCTTAATCACCCTAATCTAATTATTCTAATTAAGATCATATATCAAAATTTCTGGAATAAGATGAAATTTTATATTAGCTATTCGAAGGTTAAATTAATATTTAATTTATTAAAAATAGTTTTACAGTTAATTTTATAATATTTTTTAAATAGAATAAGTAAAAAATTATAAAATTAATGAAGATATGTCTTAAAATACGATTGGAAAAGTTTTAAATTCTATTATTAACTATATTCAAACTATTGCAAGATAAAAAAATTTAAAATATGTTTAGTCAGTTTTAAATAATTGCACTCAGTTCAATAAAAATTTAAGGTAGTTATAATTGATTAATACTAATTCCTTAATCAATAAACTATAAAGTTTACTTTTTTAGAGAATTTATATACTATGATAAAAACCCATAACTTTATAGCTAAGAAAATATGAATTTAGAATTTTTATTAAGGAAAGTAATGAAATTATATGTTAGAAATACGTATTAGGATGATAAATCTATTTAAAAAATATTTAAACCTGATATAATATTTTTGGAATCTCTAGTTGATTTAAATTAATAACTATAAGATATTACAGTTAAGTTTCATCGAGATTTATTAAATGAAATGCAAAACAATTTAGTAGAAACAGATGGGTCTGTAAATATATAATTATTTTAGAAGTTTAGTATATTTCTTTAATTCATTTATATTGTTTTTTGGTTAAGGTTAGATAACAAATTTTTGAATTAGAAAAAAATTTAATCAAATAAAACAAAAAAATAGATTTTGTACAATTTAAATAGTAATAAAGTGGGATTCTATAAAATTGTGAAAGAAAAAGAGGACTATAATTGTCAGGGTAATTAATAAAATAAGAAAATAAGTTAGGTAATAAATTATTTGTATATGAATATACTGGAGTAACAATATTTCTTAAGATATTTGTATTTCAAATTATTATTTTTATACACTTTAATATTTTTACATATTCATCTTTAAATATAATTTAAAGGTAAATTTGGATAAATTTAAGATATATATAGAATTAACTCATCAAATATTGATAAAGTAATATTTAAATTAAATGAAAATTACAATAATGTTACTGTGAAAAATAAATCCTAAATATGAATATATAATTTTTAAGTGTACTATAAATTTTGTATTATAAAATAAATAAATATATTTAAAATTACCAAATTATAAGATTTTTTAGTTTTTATATAATAATTTTTCAATATATATCAGAGATTCGTATATGAGTTTCTAAAACTGAAGAAAAAAAATTTAAAAAAATTCTATATTATTTTCCCAATAAATCAACATTTTAGCTAACCCTTATTACATCATTATCATCAGTAAATATAGATAATGTATTACTAGTATAATCTAAACATACATTAATAGTCTCATTATTAATAATATGTGGATAAAAATTATTTTTTTCAGACATAAGGTAAGAATTTCTGTAAATAAGATTAGTCATTGGGGTCAAAGGTAATGTCCTTAATCCTTTATGATTCTAATATTATTCTTCTTCTATTATTCCTATATAAAAAAATTTATCTAACATATTTACAGTTTTAACTGGATTTAAATATTTTAGTTTGAAGCCATGTTTTCCAGAATCAAAGAATTTACTTGTAATCAAATATCTTTACTCATTCATTTAACTATTAGAACTTTAAATTACTTTGTATTCTGTTCCGTATATAGTCTATATTATTTCATTTTATGATATAGGATTATGATTATTAATAAACTCATATGGATTAGTAGGTGAAAACTAACTTATTTATTTAGTTTTATCTAAGATTTTTTCAATTTCTTATTAAGTCCATTCTTTATAGTTTTAAATATATGAAAATACTTGGTCATTTTATTCTTGTTAATTTATGAAATCAGTATTCAAGATTTCAATCTATTCTTCTCCAATTTAGTTATTTAGTTTTTCTAAATTTAGATCAATCTATATTTTTTGAAGAGTTTGTTAAAGATTGGAATAGCTACTAGGTTATTATAAAAAATATGTTAGATCATTTCTTAGTTTTTATATGGAACTATTTTTTTAGTTTCTTTTTGTTAATAAGATATAGAAATATCATCAAATTTTTGTGAAATTTATTTACAATGTAATTCTAAAATCCTCCACTATTTAGAAATAGATTTTAAGTTTTTAATTATTTATGAGTTATTATGTTCAAGGATTTTGGAATTATTATTGCACTATTGCTCTTCTATTTTATATAATTTGTCAAAGAGGACCTTAAAAAATGATTATAGTTTAATGAAATCTTTGGTTCTGTGATCATGAGAACTTATTATACATTCATAACAACAAGGATGCATGAAATATGGACAGCTTTTGTTGGTGCAAATACTGTTAATTTTACCTCCTTCTTCCCCATGTTTTTCACATATAAGAAATTTATATTGATACTGAAGATTTTCTGAACTAATTTCCATTATACCTGTGATATTTATGTTTTTTTTTATATTTTTTCTTTTTAATAGGTTTTAATCAAATATTAATGTAAATAAAACTATTGGTTTTAATTCACTTATTTTCCTATTAAAAAATGAATCCCCCCCTCAATTTTTTCTAAATTTATAGGAAGTTAAGACTAGTTAAGATTAAGCAATAGTATTATTTGGAATATTTAATAAAATGCTATCTTTTAGATTTTGATATTTTTCAATAATCATAAAAAAAAGGTTAAATATGGAATTATTATGGAATGTAATATATAAATATGGAGAAATTTTGTAAATGACAAATAATATTATTAGATTTAGTATAATTATAAATATAAAATTTTATAAAAAGATAAATATATGATTTATATTAATTTTATTAGCTGTAATAGTAATTAAAATATTCATATTTTAATAATAATATTCCTAATTTATCTTTTTTATACTATATATAAATGATTTACAAATTAAATCTAGTCTATCTGCATTTAAATCCATATTATAATAAAAGAGATTATTTTGGAAAACAATTATTTTAATAAATATATAGAAAATATAATAATATTTAACTATTTAATTTCTTTTTTTAATATAAATTATTTTAAAATGAAATTCCAAAGAAATACTATAATATAAAATACTTATATCATAATAAATTTGAAAATTATTTTTTAAATGATAAAGAAATTTTAATTTAATTTGTGATATATGTGAATGATAATTAACATATAATAAGTGTGATATGTTGATATTATTAATATAATGAGATTTTTATTGTTTATTAAATTTAATAAGCTTATAGTAATTTAATTAAAAATTTGTTTTTGAATTATGAAGAGCTAATAAAAACCAACAAAAGAATAGTAGGATAAACAAACCATTATTGGTCGAAAAATAAATTCCTAAGAGGTGTAAGTATAAAAAACAATAAATACAGGCTCAATAAGTAATTATAGTCTATATCTGCATATGTTATAAAAAAATTAATTAAATATTACTTTAATATTATCAGACTTCAAAAATATTGTTTTTTTTTTTTTAAATATGAATTTCAATTTCAATAATTTAAAATTTAAATTTAATTTTTTTATTGTTATAATATATTAGAATAAAATATTCCAATTTATTGGGTTTATAAAATAGTATATATTTATATTTATATATTATTTTTTTATGTATGTTTATAGAGAAATATCCTGTTCCTGTATAGGTATTTTAAGGAAATAGTAGTTCGACAACTAAAAAAAATCGTTCTAATAGCAGTAGTGCAAATTAACAAATTTTTAATGGAAAAATACTATCAACACCTCAAAATATAAATAATAGTTATGTAAAAAATAACAATATTGCGAATTTTGGAAGTAACGGGAATATAAAGAGTAATAGTAGATCAATTCCTAAACCATAAGCAAATAAATCTTATATTAATAATGATTAAAGTGAAAACTAGCATAATGAAAGTGTAATAGTAAATAAGTCAATTTTGGAAAATGAAAAATTAAACAATTCAGAGATACAATAGAACTAATTTTTTTAAAATGACAGCTAAAATGGTAGAAATATACTTAATTATAATAATGACCGCATAAAAAATGAATAAAATTATAATAGCAGTTAGTAAAATTAGATTATTAATAGATAGCTTTAAGGAATATAATAATTACCACAGGGCTAAGAAGTAGGATAAGGAAATTAAGTAGGATGGCACAGAAATAATTTTTAAATTTAAAATAAATAAGTTTAAAAACTGAATAATATATAGATTTAAAATATGTAAAAAAATAAGTAATTGAATAATGCTAATAATTTATAATCAAGTTCTACCACAACAAAGAAAATTATGACAAAAGTTAATGCAACAACTACAACGAAAAAGAGTCAAAAATCACAATCCAAAAAAGATCAAGTTGTTCAGAGTGAGAAATAATTGAAAAAAACGAGCAAAAAAATAATTAAAAACCTGCTTAGAATATCAAATCTAAAAGTAATTAGGGATAATGTATTAAAGAAGCAGATAACTAATAAAAGTAGGTGGTCGATAATTAGCAATACCAGCAAAATTTAATAAATAAAGCAATTTTTTAAAATTAATATGTCAATTTAACCCTGTCTCCTCATCATAATGGAAACCAATAGCAAAATTAATTTGCTTCATAAAATTAATAAAAGTAATTTAAAACTCAGTAAATGTTATAACCTCCCGAAAGTAACTCATCAATGATATAATCTGTTTCTTAATATCAATAAAATTAATAAACTTCTACAGGTTATAGAAACTAAGATTTGGAACCTTAGTCAAAAAATCCTAGGGTTGAATTATTTACTCCTTACAGTCCTTAAATAACATAGTCATAGAATATTCAGTAATTTTAGCAATAACCTTCAAATATTTAAAATCAAAGTATTAGCTCAGTAGAATAAAGAAATTAGGCTGCTTTAGAATTGCTATAATAAAACCAGTAGCAAGATGAAGAATAAACAGATATAGAACAGTTAATGGCATAAGTTTATTAATAATTTCCTGATGTGAAAAACCTTATTTAATAGAAAAAAATAATTATTAACTCCCCCATTCGTTTTGACCCAAGAGATAAGGCGTAATAGGACTAATAAATGGTTTAAAATTAATAACTAGACTCGTAGTATTACCAATATTTAAATATAAAAAATAACCCTAATAATTAAAATAAGCAAGGTAGTAATCCATAGTAACAGGACATTTTATACAGCTAGTCTCAGTCTTTGGATTATTCACAATCCCCTCCATAAATGCAAAAATACTATTAATCTCTTATCAATATTTAATAGGATAGCAATTAAAGCCCTATTATTAACATTCATAATTATTAAAGCTAAATAGACAATTATGAATTTGCGGGATCTAAATAAAACAATAAGATATAGCCAAATCATTTTAATAGTGTTTAATAAGAGAGCTAAATAAAAAATGGCCTATAGAAAAACAAAAACAATTAAAATGCCATAAAGGGGATATAATATTAAATTAAAAATGGTAATAAAAAAAGAAGCAGTAGTTCTTAAGGTAACTATAGTAAAATGGATTTAAAATAGTCTAAAGAAGAAAATTTTAATAATATGGAGAGTCTAAATAATACAAGTTTGCATAATAAAAATATGCAAAACAGCAATAATAATAATAAATCAAAAATTTCAAGATCAAGATCGAAATCAGGAAAAAAAAAGAGAAAAAATAATCAATAAAATTAAAGTCAAAATGAATATTATAAAAATAACTTCTTATCTATCAATAATTACACAAAAGAAGGAGTTCTTTATTTCTAGGCTAAAAGTCCTAGATAAACAAACAATGGAAACTTTTAATCTCCCAATAAGTCGGGATACAGACTAAGGAGTGCCAGTCCTAAAATAAAGGAAATATAAAAATAAATGGATGATTTTGAAAATTCAAAATAACATAAATAAATATAAGAGTTGATTTTAACTAATATAAAGAGAAAAAAAAGTATTTTTTTTTTAAATTTTTAACTAATAAAATTATTTTTACTTTTAATTAAATTATAGTGGAAAAATTAGAAGAAGAAAAAATGAAATTAGAGGACGAATAAAAAAAAATTAGTAAAAAATAAGAATTACAAATGATAAATGAACAAATAAGAATAAAAAATGCGCAAAGTGTTTTCAAACATAATTCTGGTCATTCTCAAAGTATTCAGTAAAATTTTACCCCTCCTAAAGAAGATTTTTCATATTACCCATGGGGTTTTAATTAATAAAAAATAAAAAATGTCCAGAGCATAGAAGCTTCGTTATCAGCAGAAAAAAGAAATAGGTAAGGATTTTATATTTTGCTCTAATATGAAAAATTATGTAATTTTTGAATAATAAATAAAGGTCTCCGAAACCAAAAATAGACGATTAATAGAGAAGAGAAGAAATTGGAGTTGAATTTTTAAACAAAATTGACAAAATAAAAGTTGAAAATTTAATTAAACGTAAATTAATAAAAATAGCAATAAATTTATAATTTGAATTAAGGTAAAAATATTAATAATTAGGAAACCATGTTAAAATGGAAGAAGGCAATTCAAATACCTTTAGACAAGAAAATATAGTAGAAATCGGACGTTCTCCCCCCAAACATCAAATGACCGAAGAAGAAGCTTAGCACATTAGAAAATATATGCATAATAAACACAAATTAATAGTAAAGGAAATTTAAAGTAAAGCTGTTTAAGAATAATTAAAGTAAATAATTTTAATTTTATAATTTTTATTAATTTTTCATATTCATTCTAATTATCTTTAATTTTACGTAAAAGGAAACTATAAGTTTAGAAAAATCTGTAAAATTTGAATCTTTTGATAAAGGAGTAATGCTAAACCAGATTAAAAAATAGATCTAAATCCAAGAATCGCTCGAAAAGTGCAAATAAGAAAGCGTTTGATAGTTCATTCGAAACTAGTAATGGAAACCAGAATTAGAAGAAGTTAGGGCCGCACGATTTAAATGAGGAAGAATATTACTTTCAAAGACAGTCAGATTTCACGATTTCATAAAATAATGACTTCCCCCACTAGTCGATATCAAACCCATAATAACAATAGATCCAATATCAAAATTTAGGGACCTTTCAGTCTGATTCTCAGAGAGGATTGATGTTGGAGAGCAAAAGGAAATCGAAAAGGAGCCATTCCCAGAACTATTAATCTTCGCACTAGAATCACAACAATTGGCAGCACTATTCCTCCTTGTATCAGGGAGCCCTGTCTTCTTTCGACGAAATGGAGAATTAACTCAAATAGTAATTCGAAAGTAGAAATGAATCGATTCATTAGTAGAGTTGTAATGTAAATTTTATGCAGTAGTAGTAGTTGTAGTAATAGCAGTAAAAGAGCAATAATACACGAAAGGGAAGAACTCAATCTTAAAACTATCCAAAATTCAGCAATAGTAATTCCAATTACAACAACAGTAATAATCATATTCAAAGCCTGAATATAGATGTGGCCACTCAAAGCAAAAAAAAAAAAAAATCAACTGGTAAAAAGAAACAGGGAAGATCGTAAACTTACTATATTGGAAGCTATTCGAAAAATGTGCCCAGTTCCACCACTAATAAAAAGAAAAGTTTCCACAAACATAATTTGAGTTCAGTTTCCTAAATTTCTTAATCTTAGCAAAATAAACAACTATAATAATAATTTTAGTTTCTGCAACAACAATAACAGCAACTTTTGCAATAATATTAATCCCCTCAATAATAATAATAGTTGTTTTTACAGCAATAAAACTATTAATAGCAGCTTTAACTTTAAGAACAAATGCTATAGTAATAATAGCAGTAACAAATGATTCAATCTCCTCAGTAAATGCAATATACACCTGTTTAGAAATAGGGTTTGCCTTTTTCGAACAGCTTTATATAGGCGAATTCCTAACATAATTGTTCTGACTAACAAAATGAAAATAGCCTTAATAATAATTAGTAGGTATAGCAGAGTTAATGGCAGCAGTAGTAGATGAGAGAAAATTAGACTAGTAATTCTCAAATGTATCAAGATTAAAACTCCTATATTTAAGACCCTCAGTCCTTTATCTATTCTTCTTCTAACTTTAACACTCAAAGCATTATTAATGTGTCAAATCTGCAATAGCAACAACAATAGCAATAATAGCTATTTTCTAATGTTAAATATTAGACTCCTGGGTTATCGGATATGAATTCTAGTAAATAAGGTAATGTATAAAATATTTATAAATTAAAAAAATAATAAATTTAAATTTACAATGTATTTTTTATTTAAGAATTAGAAATTGCTGAAAACAGCAATAGCAATCTATAAACGCCAACAAATTAACCACTTTTATTAGAAGACAGTGCAAATAAATATGTTGAAAACATAGATTAAGAAATTACGCAATGCTTAAATGGAGAGTTTGAAGATTACGATGAAGAAGAACTGTTTCTTGGTGATCTGGATGATATATAAAAGGAAAATCGGCTGCGAGAAAACAGCATTAATAACACTCTTCAAAATAACTAGTTAAACGAGTGTTTGGAAATAGAAGAATTAGACAGTTACTCGTACTAAACTGTAGAAGAAGAGGAAAAGAACCAAGAATAAGAGTAATAGTAGGGCGCGAAAAAGCAATAAAAAAAATCTTCAAAGCAAACAAGTGATAGACAATTGAAATACACTGCTTAGGAAAGCCAACCAAAAAACCAAAATTTGTTCGCCAAAAAATAATAATCACAGTAATAAAGAGTGCAGCCGCTGAGTGAAGAAGAAGAACAGCAACTGATAATTGAAGCCTTCGAGTAAGAGTAAAAGGAACACGTGAGTCGAATGAAGTGGGCTGTGAAAACGATTCAAAATTTTTGGAGACAAAAACAGACGCAAGGACTGATAGAACAGTATAGAAATATTTTTTAGCAATAACAAGATTAATAAATTGCAGAATTGCATCCCTATCTCGACACCTTTCCTGATCAAGATGAGGACCAAGAAGATCACAGTGGCCGTCACGAGGGAGAAGATACCTATAGAAAAAAGCTCCAGCACCACCATGAAGGGGGATTTGAAGTATCGAAAATGGGGCAATTGGAAAACAGCAGCTAAATGAGTGGAAATAATAATAATATTAATACAGATCGAAGCAAATCAAGTCAAAAGTAGCAAAAGCAACAAAGAAAAAAGAAAGAAAGCCTTCAGAAACTTGAAGAATAACTCGAAAAAGAACTGTATTTCAACGAAGACGATTTCAAGAGGGACGAATTTGCTCAATTTGAGTAACATGAAATTGAAGAATATATGAAATACAAAGAGTAGCCGCAAGAAAATTACAACGACAATTCGGAAAATCCTTTGAATTAAAACATCGACTTTTCGATGCAATAATCTGGAGTTTTTGATGGTCGAGATGAAGGGTATTCGGAAATTAAAAAATAGCAATAATAATTGCAGGAGTTGCAATAATATCGCAGTCAGAGCAATAGCTAAGAAAGCAGTGGATTCGGAATTCAGAGAGCCCATGGAGGAATGATAGATTTTACAGCTGAGTTGGAAGAGGAGGAGGAAAGAGAGTAGAGCAAATAACAGTCAAATCAATTTTAAAAATAAAAAGAATAATAGTAATAAATCGTATAGTAAACCAATTGGAACCAAAAGCAGAGGTTGGAGTATGAAAAATAAAAACTCTCAAAGCAAAGCTCTAAATATTCTTCAAGAGATTCCTACGAGGAGCATGAAAAGCAGTTAGAAAAAGAATTGGAAGGGATAATAGCCCAAAACCATAAGGATATGGGAGTAAAGGTGGACCACAAATTTCACATGGAATATAGAAGTTTAAATTCCAGAGAGGAGAGGGAAAGAACGCCTGAATAAACTCTTAATGCCATTAATGAACATATGTCTCCTGGGTCTTCTTAATATTAAAGTAAATCATATTAAAAATAGAGCGGTTTTTAGTCTGAAGATAAAAGTTTTTAACAAGAACAATAGTTACAATAATCGTAGATTTCTTAGTAATAAAAAGGGGTTTTTGTTATCGGTTAAAATTAATTCAACAAAAACAACAACAACAACAGTAACAATGTAAACTAATTCAACTTGAGTGAAAGCTAGATTCAATTCACTGAAAATATCAATTAGAAATATCTTCCCAATAGTTCTGGGAAAAACTCCCCCGACAGTTCGGCAAAATCATCTAACTTTAATAATCTGATTAATAACTCACAATTAAAATAATAGTAATTATAAGTATCGCAGTAAAATAAAGGTGATTAATCAAAGCAATTCTAGAATTAGAAAATTAAGTAATAAGAATAACAAAAAGAAAAGAATGTATTCATTTAGTAGTAATAGTTGCAAATTCCGAAAAACATTTCTTACGTTTCTTCCGGTCAGAAATAGGGAGATTCACAATCGCCATAAAATGGGTAAAAAATATCAGGCTCTTCTATTTAAAATTAAAATAATCTGTAACAAAAATCAATTTAACAAAATAAATATTAATCTAATTAAATTTAGCAATAATAATATTAGTAACAAATTATGCAAAGTTCATAATATAATAAAAGCTTGATAACAGTAAAGGATTTTTAGAATGACTCAAATATGAGCAGTTCATATCACAATACAAGTAGCTATTTCAATTCCTCGCAAAATGATCAAATAGCGGGGTTAAAAATATAGGATCAGCAAATGCAGGAAAAAAATTACCTACGCAATAAATATAATTCAGACGATTTATCTGATAATTTAGATGATATATATAACAATAATAATTTGTAATACTATTAATAGTAACATTAATCTTAGTACCAGCCCCAACAATCAAGATCGAATTAATTCGACAAATTTGAAGAGTTTTCAGAGTTAATAAATCCTGAGGATTTGCTTATGGACCGAGTTTTAAAGGATTAGTAAGATGAGTCTCATTTACTGAACTTAAATTACTAATATGAAGACGAGGAAGAAAAAGGAGAATAGGGGGAAAATATGTAAATAATTTTATTTATCATGTTTGAGAATTGAAAAAAATATATTGTGTCTTTTTAATACTAGGTCGGCAGAATTTTTGAGAAATCAACTTTAAATTGAAATAGAATCACTTTAAAATATGAATTTTCAACAGCAAAACATGTAGATGGCGACCACAAGCAGTGAAGAATCATTTCTCGATTCCAGTGATGCTTAAAGGAAAGAGTCTTACAGAGAGAGAAAGTAAAAAATGAAATAAAAATACAAACAGGTATGAAAAGAATTTGTCAAAAAATTTAAGTTAACTTATTTATCTTTCTATTTTTTTTTTATTACCAGGAAATCGATTTGCTGAAATAGTAGTAAGCTAGGAAGTGGAGTAAAATGATTCTCTTGCTCCAATAAATTTAAAATAAATAGAAGAGCACTAATAAATCTAAAATGGATGAGCAATCTATTCAGTAGTAAAAACTGATTGACAGCCTTTAGTAATAACTAAAGTAGATGGAGCAAGAAAGAATCAAAGAGTAGCAAGAAATTTTGAAGTAAAAAAATTAAAAAAAGAAAACCCAATAAGGATCTGCGAATGCCACCAATGCGGCCACTACTTTGCAATAAAAAGTAGACCAATTTAATGACCAACTCTGGCAGCAAGAATAAGAAAACTAAAAACTGCAAAAATAAAATTTACAGGTTTAAATGGAATTGGAGCATTAATAGCAAAGATAAATTCAAAATACTGACACTACTGAATCAGCTGGAACCCAAAAACTAACCCAAGCTTCACAGAAGTAATAAGGCCAGCAAGTTTTCCTTGATAAACAAAATGAAATTCTTAAAAAACAAACTCAACTCCAGGCAAAAACATGTCACTAGAAGAAACCAAATTTAGAAATAGACATAAGCGATTCAGAAGAAGAATAAGGGCAGCAGCAGCAGAAAATAGCCGGAAATTTGGAGCAAAAAAGTTAGCAGAGCGAACCATAAGAAGTCCAGCCAAAGTACTAATCGATATTTGCATAGAATTTTTGTTTTTATATCTAATTATGCTAATTATTGATTATTTATTTAACAAGGAATCTATTGATCGGAATGAAAATAACTCCTCCTTCGTCTGCAGAAGTCGATATTCCGCAATAAAGAAACATTGTTCCACCGAAATTAGGAAAAAAGGTGTAGAATTTCACTCATCCTTCTGCAGAGTAGCAAATTAAAAATGAAGGCGATAGCGGAGATAAAAGTAAAGAATTGTCAGATATTTAGGCTCAATTTAGCTAACTTATTGATGTGACAAAAAGGAAATCCTTAGGATCAAGCCAAGTAAAGTAAAAGGCAAATAGAATCGAAAAATTAGAATAATAGCAAGATAAATCAAATAAAACCGAAATTAAAAATTAAAAAGCTTAACAGCAAGCAGAAGAGGCTTAGAATACTGAAGATTTGCAAAGTAGCCAGTGTTCTGCTTCCATTTTTGAGTCAAATCCCTTCAAAGAAATGTCCTCGCAAGATATGATATAGCAATTGAAATCTGAAAGCCAAAATAATTAAGAAGTTTATATAAAAAACAGAGAAGAAGAAGTGGAAAAGGCTCACGAGTAAAATAGAAATAAAATTAATACTCTCAAAGCCAACAATTTAATTTCCCCTAAAACCTTTACGAGTAGCCATTATAAATTGGTAAAAAAATAGACAAAATTTGACTTTTTTTTTAATTTTCAATAAAGAAAAAAATAAATAAATAAAAATAAATAAATAAATAAATAAATAAATAAATAAATAAATAAATAAATAATAAATAAATAAATAAATAAATAAATAAATAAATAAATAAATAAATAAATAAATAAATAAATAAATAAATAAATAAATAAATAAATAAATAAATAAATAAATTTAGGAACAATGGGTAACAACAGAAAGAAATAACATAGAAAAAACCAAATAAGAATTATAAAAGAAAAATTGGCAAGAGGAAACTCAAATAGTCAGAACTTAAAGAGACCAGGAATTCATCAACTCTTCCGTTTCACACTATTAACTTCATCATCAAAATAATTACCACCAACAATAAATGCTTCTTTCACCCTCTCAGCCCCTCTACTTAAAGGAGTAGCTGCAGCAGTCGCTTTCCATGGAAAAGCTGAGTAAATCATAGACTCTTGACCGCGAGTTTCAGGAGCTGGGATTCGGATACAAACTGAAATCAGAATTCAGTTAGATGGACTCTTCTGGAAACTACTCAGAAATAAATAATAATATTAGTTAAATAGACAAATAAGTAAATAAAAACAGCAATAATAATAATGGTAGCCATATACTGAAAATAAGCAATTGTTCAGAAGAATTTGAGCAAGTCGAGGAAGAAGAAAAAATTTTATTTGCACCCCAAAACAATTAATAGTAAAAATAACAAAAATAATTAACCAAAGAGCCCTCCTCTGAAAGAGATGCTAAATCGAAAGGCCAGGAAAGTGAAAACTTTAATTAAGGTAGAAATTAAAAGAAGGAATTTCGCAGGAATATATAAATTCCCTTCTGGGAGTGGCTGGAGGTGAAGAATAAAAATCGATTGCTAAAACTCAAAAATCTTCACGCTCCTTGTCTTCCTGTTAGCAATTTTACGATTTGGAATAGTTTGAAAATCAATAATACTCAAACGACGGACAGCTGTCAAGTCATAGCAGCATCATGTTTAAAAAGAAAAACCAATAATTGTCAGTTGACAGCCAAATTCAGAAGTAACAATTGGTTATTTCGTCCAGTTTGAGCAAATCTAAATACTCCGATTCTAACTGTGCGCCTCCTTCATCGGATCGAGATTACCAAGAGTCGACGGAACAAATTAAAGAATTTAAAATTTCTGTTCCCTTGCCTCCAAAGAATTAAAAAAAGGAGGAATTGTCCATTAATGACTCTAAGACAGTTTAAATTTCTTCACAATCTTCTTCCAAAAGTTTAAAGACTGAACAAAAAAGTGAGGGAATTTAGAAACTGAACCAAATGTTAGCTGAAAATACGAAATAAATCTCACATAAAGAAGGTGCAAGTATTAGCAATAAGCCCTAAACATCTGTTTCCTATAGTGATTTGAACACGAAAAATTTTATTAAGAATCAGTAAAAGCTCCTACTATAGCAGCAGTAGTCAGACTAGAAAAGTGATTTTTCGGAAAACAAAAAATGCTAGACTCAGATTTGTAAAAACAAGGAAATTTGGAAGGAAAAAAAGAAGAAAATTGTGACAATGAAGACGATAACTTAGAAGAAATTTAAAAGTCAGGGCAGCTGTAAATAACGGAAGAAGAAGTGGGAATCCATGACTTTTTAGATGACGACGATGATGAGGCCCTGATCGAAGATGATGATGAAGAAGAAGACTAAAAATACATTGAAAATTTAATAAAAAATGAAAGCAAAAAACTAAATGTCAGTGAATCCATGGCTGATGAACAATGCACTTTCAGTCAAGATATTACAATGAATACTGTTCCTTAATAAAAAGAAGACCAAGAAGAACAAAATATCATTTCTGATTTTAATGAGGAATTACAAAATGAAGATCATCTAAAAGACCAAAAATGTCTAATAAATAAAAATAATAAATTAAAGAAAATAGTGATATCTTTGATAAAAGTAATTTATAAGAATAAAATCACGATGATGAAGAAGAAGAAGAGATTTTAGAATTAAAAAAAGTTCAAAGTTTAAGTTTAAATGATAAAATTGCCTCTGAGCAAATAGATAGAACTAAACATATACCTAAAAACCAACAGATGTCGTAGTAGTAAGAATAGTAATAGCAACCTGTGCGAACTTTAAGCAATACAAAGCATGATAACACTCAACTTAAAAGGTAATCGAATTAGGAAAAAGCTGACATCATTACAGAATAATTAATTAGCATATTAATAGAAGAAAGTGCTGCTGGTACGAATTTAATATTTTTCTATTTTTATAAATTTATGTCATCCTCAATTTACTTTTTTTTACAGATATATATCATATTTAAATGAAAAAATAAATGCATGAACAAAATAAACCTGATTTCTAGAAGAGAGATGAAATCAAATAATAGCAAAACCAACCTCAGCCCCTTCAAAGAAGGGGAATTTAAACGTAGTTGCCCTACGTTTAAAACTATTTAAAACAACTAATTTAATATATAGATGGTAATAGATCTAAAATTTATTTTATTTCTTTTTATTAGATTTTGGATTATTAATCTTTAATTTTTATAACTAGAAACGTATTTAGAACAAATAATAAAGTAACTGTCTGTTAGTTTAGGACCCTCTCCAAAAGAAATGCTTAAGTTTCTGCATTTCTCAAGCGGGGATGAATCAGAAAATTTAGAAAATTCAAATGACTCCATTTTATAAAACTAAGCTGTCTTGAGCACTTAATTATATGCCGATTTAGAAAAAAAATTTTTAAGACAAAAATAAGAAAACCTCCTCAAAAATCCAGAAGACAGCAATTCATAGCTTCCTCCCGCCGTTTAAGAATTTTTAAAAGTACTTACTATTTTTATTAATAAATTTATACCTACATATAAAAAACAAACTTACTTAATATTTTTATAACTTAAAGGAGTTGGAACATATACATAATAAAGTTATATTTGATGCCTTCAATGAAGCTCTCGATTCTTAACGATTATTTGGATCGAGAGGTTAGCCATTTCCATGGAAAACGAATCAAAACCGCCTTTCTTCTGGACCTATAACCAAAGATAATGTTCCTAGCATACTACAAAACTGTTAAAATAAAGTTCTCAAATGGGCTCAAATTTTGTGTGGAGTTTATATAAATAAACCCTAGGTGGCCGATTGCGATTCTGAAGATGAAAACTAAAGAAAAATCGTTTAAATGCAAGAATACTATGAAGGCCAAATAAAGGAAGAAAGACTGGCTAATATGCTGTCCAGTGAAATTGCCGAATCTGATTTGAAATGGATAATTTATGATGATGAATAGACAGAAGTAAGCGTTGAAAAATTGTTATTAAACAATTATATTTTTCATTTAATTTTTATATTATATTATTAGGTTATGGTCGAATTATCAGAAATGATATTTGAAACACTAGTAACAGAGGTCGTAGAAGACTTAGAGTTTATAAAAATGGGGTCTGTGCCCGGTAAGAAACCAAAGTTAAGCACGAATACTCTTAACTTCAATCAGTTCTTTTACAATCAGTCGAGAAATTCGTTGGAACAATTGGAAAATCAAGAGCTATAAGAGAGCCAATATGATGATGATATTTACAAAGAATTTGATAGAGAAAATGAGCTTAGCATAGAATATAAGCAGAAAAATGAAATGTTTTCTCCTTCTCCTCTAAGCAAAAAAGACTAGTTTTTGATGCAAAGTTAAATGAGTGTTTAACTTGGAAAATCCCTCAAAAAAACATCGAGCAATTGACTCAGTAATATAAAACTGTACACAAAAAAAATTAAATCCTTTATAATAATTAATTGATTATTTTTATTTTTCATTTTTTTATTCCTATATTTAAATGTTATAATAGTAAGTATAATAAAAGTAGTAAATATCTATAAAATATATTAAATATATGCATATAACTTTATAAAAAAAATAAAATTGCGTATTTTTTATTTAAGAACCATGATTTATCAACTTTAGCGGGCATAAAATATTATTAAATATACTAACCTTGATTTTTAATTAATTATTCATTTAATTATTCTTCGACTATAATTAATTAACTATATTTAAATATTCTACTCTCATAAACTTAATTGTAAAATAATATAAAATTATTGTATTTGATAAAATGATCTTACCTGATTCAGAAAGCAAATTAACAATCATGCAAGATTTGAAAAAATTGCACAAATAATTAGAAAATTCAGAAGCTGAAGTGTATAATATTTCCCATTAATTATATCATATATTCAATTTAAAAAATACTTTTTTTAATAATAATAATTTACATGTTTTATTTTATATAAATATTGTTACTTTTAATATAGATATTGTTACACATGGGACTGGGAAGAAAAATAAATTTCTGCATATGAACTTGGCGATTATGCTGAAGAATTAACAAATATTTAAGCTGCATCTTTTGTAAAAAGGAAAGAAGTATATTCTCCCAGCGTAATTACATATAAACAATAAAAACTTTACTGTAGACTAGAAAGTTATGGTCATTCTAAAAAGACCAAAGTAATAATGGGCCCCAATCATTTAGCGTAAACACATAATCTAATAAAAATATTGCTTTAATTCATCTTATTCCTATAAAAAGGTTTGCTCTCAATAAACTACTCTATGACTATGTATACTTGTTTTTAGAGCCTGAAGATGTAGCAAAAAAATCTATGAGATAGGCCATAGACGAATTTAAAGAGTAGCAAATGTATAAATCAGCAATTGAAATGATAGAAAGTTATAAATAGTTTTTTGGAGAAACTCAGCAGTTGATTTCTGATGGAAAAATCTGTTAAAAGAAATACGATTAGTAATTATAATTAAGATAATAAGAAAAAAATGAATTGGAGAGAGTGAGATAAATATGTCTTAATAATAACAACAACAATCATTTATAGAATGATAGTAATGAAGCAAAAAAGTCTTAAAATAACAAACAAGCCAATAAAAAATCAGAAAATTAAAAGGGAAAATAATTAAAAAATGGCCATTAGTTAGCTAATAATGGAAAAAAATAATAATAAGATTAAAATCCTGGAAAGATTTTAGTTATAAATAAAAAAACAACTAATAAAGTAACCAAAAAATAAATAAAAATGGTGTCAATAATAAATAAATTAAGCCGATACTTAAAAAGAAAAAAATTGAATGAATAAACGAATTTATAATTTTAATCTTATAATATTACTACTATTTAAATGTATGATTTTTTATAAAAATTTAAAAATTGGTATATTTAAATATATTTAAAATTATAAAACATTTATATCTAAATATCATAATTTAGTAATTTAATATCTAAACTACTTTTTTTTATCCTCTTTTATAGTATATAATATTAAAAAATTAAATAGTTTACAAAATTATTAATAATATATAATATACATTTGTATTGGGGTTGGGGTTGGGTTGGGTTGGGGTTGGGGTTGGGGTTGGGGTTGGGGT